>JAABNY020000119.1:12944419-12967614 GCA_015164015.2 Brevimyrus niger | reverse complement strand
AATTCCATAAGGGAGTGTGAAGCCAGAGTGATAGAACTGACAGTTCAGTGCATCAAGCCAATGGCATCGATCCACACCCAGCTCTGCACCTCACACTAAAGGTCTAACTAGGGCTGAGCAGTTAGCTAAAGCTAGAATTAGAGTCCTTAGAGGCTACATTAAACAAATGAGTCTTTAGTCTAGATGTGAACATTATGAGTTAGCCTGAATTTTGCACATCTGCTGGCAGATAATTTCACAACTGCACAGCTCTGTAACAGGATACAAGATACAAGGTTTGATTCACAATAAAAAATGAGAAGCACCAAAACATAATTCAGGAATCAGAGTGACAACACAAGCAAAGTTTAGAAACAAACCCAGGGCAGTATGCATATCCAGTCCAAATCACAATCCGCAGACAGGGAAAGAACATCAGCAGTTCAGAAACCAGCAACAGACTCAGACCAAAACACTTTATTAAGCAGATGATTTCATTCAAAGTAACATACCTTACGATATAGTAGGGTCAGTCAGTCCCTAAAGCAACTAGGGGTTAAGGGCCTTGTTCAAGGGGCCAACAGTGAAACAAGTCTGCTGACCCTGGGATTTGCACTAGTGACCTTCCAATCACAGGCACAGCATTGAAACCCACCAAGCCACACAGTGTTCCCCACAAAATCTCACAAGGGTTTTTCTTCAGAGTGGGCTTCAGTATCCTTTAGTCTTTCAGTATGTGTTCTATTTTAATGAGTCTTCATACATGTTTCACATGTATTGAAGCAGAGATGTTCTCTTTTCACTGACCTGCTTTGTAAGTTTCTATTCCTGTTTAATATTTCAGTTTCGGTTTCCTTTATGTTTTTTCGATTTGAGATTGCAGCCTACTTGGAATTCACCAAGACAAGTCTCCAAAACATACTTCATATAATTCTAAGCAGAGACATGGAATTAAACACATATACATTTAGAATCACTGTAAGCCTACTCATGGAGGCAGGAGCCTCCTGTAAATACCTACGTGCTACCGATTCATTAGGGAAAAGTGGCTTTAAAAAAACACTTTTGTTCATTTCTGAAGGGGTATTTTTAAGGAAGCAGAAGCATGTGTGTAAAAGACAAAAAGTAAAGTGTAGTGAAAGGGTTAGAAAAGCAGACTGTGTAAATAAAGCAGACTCCTCCCTTTCATCAATTGCTTCACTTAAATCATTGAAAGATTCATGTGAGCAGGTAAACGTTTTCACCGGTTTTTCTTCTTAGAAACCAGTTTTCCAGTTAAGAAACCAGCATCAAGTCCTATAATATCCAAGAAATGATATATCATAATATAAGAAAACATTTATGTACATGTATAATATTAATTTCAGTGAGAGTGAAAAGGAAAACACTTAGTAAGAAATTCAGCTGACAAGACCACACTTTTTGTTACGCAAAACACACAGGGTATTTCCTTTTTGGCTTATAAGTGACAGTTCTTTTTCAGAAACAGCAACAATGAAATTTATCAGGGAAGAAAAACAAAAATATCATTGCTCTATCTTGATTTTCTATTATGTGCAAACCAAACCAGGTTAACCACAAAGTTACCACAAACATTGTTGAAATAAACCAATAGTGAAGTGGAAGTAGCTGTAGGGTATTAAGTGCGTTATAAATCCAGCTATTGGGAGAATAACTAGAAAAAAATGTGAAATTGCACACAAAATTTGTTTTAAGCCTAAAAACATACTGGACCTTTAAATTGCTGTTAAGCCTTTAATGCAATCATCCTCACAAATGTTCACAGACACAGAAATAACTTCTCAGAAAACTGCTTATTTATTGCCTGGGTTGAAAACAATAGTGAAAATAGTTTTTTTTTCCTCAAAAAAAAAATGGACAAAGAGGACTCAGGTGAAATATTTTATGTACTGAAGGAAAATGACAACATCTGCAATGAGAAATATTTTGACAGAGACAATATAGAACCCTGTGCTCTGACCCACCAGCAGTGGCACTGTAAGCTGGACCAAGCTGCCACCCCACCAAACAATCACGCTGGCATCATAGGTAACGGCGGAAACAATCTGGGAATCGACAGAATTACTGTGAATCACAGCTTCTGTGGGATCTCAGGATAGCCGTTTCATCACTGGTGAGATCAGCAAGTACTGGATACCACTTCATATTTGTGCTGGTTGGCTATGTATATAAACCAATAATTAAAAAAATCCAAAAAATCATTAACTGAACAGCTGGTGAGTGCTGGAAGAAAAAAAACAAAACATAGCTTTTTCCCTTCAGTTTCACGTGTCTGATAATTCAAATTAATACAAACGCCAAAACTGGCAACAGATTTATTACAACAGTAGTGTGCTTAAAATAATAAATGCTAGACACAATGCTGGTTTCTAGTGAACTGTAATCACGTTTCTTCATTTTTACAGCCTGATTACACCAGTTATTCAGTCTGAGAGATCTGTCCGAGTCATAGTGCAGCAGTTCATCAGATACCACCAAATTCAATGAGAACTACAGTACAGATATCCATTTGATGTGAAACAGATGCAGTTTCAGGCACGATTTCACTTCACATAACAAAGAGAAATTCAAAGTGCAATTATGTCTGATTTTCACAATTAGATACCTTTACTCGAGTCCGACATTTAAAAGTAAAGTTGATGTAACATATATCCTTGGTGATTGAGAAGCAGTCATCCCTTATCACAGAGCACACTTACACTAGTAGTTTTCTTACACTAGTCTTAGTACATACCATATAAGAATTTTTGCATACTTTAATATATTTTAACCTAAAGTTGAAAAAATAATCCAAGATATAGTTTCCCAATCACCAATTTCCACATTTATGCTTTATAACCACAATTAAAAATTTAAATACTGATCGCTTCTTAACAATAGAACTGGGAATTACACTGTTTATGTAACATATGAAACCCATAAAAAAAAAAAAGAGTCAGTGATAGGAAGTGGTCAGATGCAACAGTTATTTTTGAGCATATATTATTTTGCAGTTCCATGGGCAGGGCTTGTTATTTCCGGGGCCCCATTAAAAAAGCCACTTCGGGACCCCCCCCCCTCCCCTCTCTAAGTGTAGTAACTGTTTGTAGCCAATTGCATGGTTTGAGTTGTGGGAAACACTGCTACTGTCTATATGGCAAAAGTAGGAGTTCTGAAATGCGCTGGATGTTAATGGCAGAAAAAAAAATAGATAAATACAGTGGTGAATTAAAAAAATAGTGAAGTAACCATTTCTTCATGAGACTCGACCCTTAATCTCATTTGAGCTTTTGTTTGATTTATCATGATATTGGTGAGTGCACAAAAAATTTGGGGTGAGGGAAGTGTCATACAATACAAAGATACGCTGTGTGTTTTAACAATATAAAACAATGACTTTGGGGAATTTATGCGCAACGATAAAAATGTGACTTTCTCGGTTGATTAATGGATACCACAAATAAAAAGGAAAGAGAAGAGGGTAAAGGAGCCGTCACTATAGTGACCGTGTTCAAGTATGGGTGGTGCTACGCGGCACAAAACCTCAGCATGACACTCCCTGCAATTTCAAAATCTTAGAACCAGGAGAAAAAGCACCAGATCGTGTCCCACAAAGAGGTTCCCAAGAAGTTGTGGCAGTGGTGGATCGAAGGAACAAAACCAGGCCATAGACGCTCTGCATGTGGAGGACAGCACTGTCACGCAGAAGGAGGCACATCGTCTTAAAAACGGTAGCATATAGTCTAAAATAGAACTTTATATTCTATAAATATAGATATACACGTAGTCCATGAGGCTGGCGATGATTTTTCATGAGTCAATAAAATATGTGGTCAGACGCAAAGAAACCCATGGAAATATAATTTGTAAAAAGGTTAAAATGATTGAGAGGAATTAAACGTGCATGTGTAATGACATGGATTTCCAAGAGATGGTACCTGTGAGTCTATATGAATATAACACCCAGGACAGTCATCACAGTCATCGATATTTGCAGAGCTTAGAGGAAAGTGTTTTAAATATTAAAACATTGATATTTCACATTGATTTACATACAGTATTGTACAATTTTCATACATTTATGTAAAAATGTGTCCGTGATAAAGGAATCACCAGAAAAAAAGGTAAAATCTTAAAATCACGTTAAGTACCATTTTGACGGCCATTACTTTATGAAACAATAAGAGGTGATCTCCTGCCATTGAGTAACTGTGAGGATCTGTCAGGATGTCTTATAGAGTGCGGTTCAGAGACAAGAGTCGGAACAAAGCTTGCGTACTGTGGAGAATGTGCATAATAAAGAGATCTCCTGTCCCCTCCCGCTGCCCCACCCACAACGAGCTCCCGCTACTATTATAAGAAAGGCGAAACGTGAGCATCTCTGTTGGTCAAATCCAGGCAGAACACACGCATCCAGAGTTCCGCATGGTGTGAACGGGCGTCACAAAGTGCTGACAGCAGTACACAGGCCGCACGCCTGTCAGAACGGGGCTTGGCGGCTGCTACGGGTATCAGAAGCACGTCCATCTGAATCGTGCTCGAGTGCAAACAAAGCAAAGCCTACTTTTAGTGTGTGTGTGTGTGTGTGTGTGTGTGCAGGGGGGGGGGAGGGGGATAATTTTGAGTGAATCAGGTGAAATAGAGGTCTGGGGTTAATTTCACACCTGCCAGGCAGCCAGACTGTCCTGTCCACATCAAACAATTTTGCACATTCAGATTCTGTGAGAATGGATTTACGCAGCTCCTTGTTTTGAAGCGTGAAAACTACAATGCAAACTCACATCCTAAATGTGATTTTTTTTTTTTCTTCGATGCAGGCCATTAGCTACAATTCTTACACTGGGCTGGAAAATGTTTTGACATTATTATTAAACCAGTGCTTCTGAACCCGATCCTTGGAAATGCCCTGACCGTCTGGGGTCTGCAAGGACAAGATTGACAAACACTGGCTTAAACCACAGAAATGGCACAGCACAGTGTTGATACCTGGCAACCACTTGGATGAAGTCAATGTGGTCCACTAGATGAATAAATACCATGTTTTACCCTACGAAAGATACTCAACATAGATACCTCAAGAATAAGTCAGCACTGAACTTCTCTGTACATTCAGAACTGAAGCACTGAATCCTTAAATGTGAATTTTAACAGATAGTGTAGAGGATTTGGTGAGCTTGTTTCAATACCACTCCAGGCAGATGACCAATTTTATATGAAATCCTAATTATTGTCAGATACGACAACCGACTACGGACACAATGCGGAGATGCATCTGCGCTCTGATCTGTTACGGCTTGCAGATGCTGGCAGGTTTGCGCTTCCAAAAAGCAAAGTGATTCAGCACCCAAAAATTTTAAACTTTTTGGTTCATGTGCACACTGGTTTTAAGCAAACAACAGATGAAATGCATAGTGTAGAAACAGCAGCACAAATAACATGAAATATCTAAAGTTTATTTTGACTTAGTAGGGCTGGGATTCTGTCTTATGTCCTAATTTTTTCAGGCAACAATTTTATTACTTTTTTCCCACCCACTTTTGACATTGTGCAAGACATTTGTAGGATTTTTTATTTTTTGCAATTTCAGAACGTGTTGTAACCCCATGCCAATTCAAACATAATGGCTAGGACTGAGCAGATGCACTGCCAGAAGAAAACTATCAGGACAAATTTACCGCTTCCATTTTCACACACCAAAACAAATTGCTAACACAGTGCTTATTAAAAGATTAAATCATAATGTTGCCAAGTAAAGCAGGACATTTAACAAAAACAAGACTCCCAACCCTAATTTGGTGTCCAGCCTTTGAAGACTAAATAAGTAAAATCCATGTGCAAACACTTAAAAGGGAGCAGCTTGGGACGAGGCAGCGTAGAAGCCATACTTCACTCCTTGGTGGGTGGCAGTCTGGCTACTGGCCACGCCCACACCCCGGGGGAGGGTCGGGCTACCTGTGGATGGGCAGGTGGAGGCCATTGAGCGACAGGGAGGGCGGATGCAGCTCCAACTGCGTGAGCAGGGAGAAGTGGTCAGAGGGGATGTGCGGGTGCGGGCAACCCGTGATGCAGTTCTCCTCCAGCCACTGGGTGTCCAAGGGCCCCAGGATGCCCAGGACACTCATGTGAGTCTTGGAATAGAAAATGTAGTCGATCACGCCCTGGTGGAGAGATACAGGGAGAGAGAGAAAATGTCAGGTAAAGAGAGTGATGTACCGGGAAGGAGGGACATGGTGGAGAGGGATTGAGATGTTGCCGACACAAAGGCTCAGTTAAAGAACTGCTCACATTGAATGGCATGCTGTAATGTATCGAGGCCTCAACACAAAAACAAAGCATGCAGAGTCTTAAAGTCAGAAATCGTTAGTAAGACTAACTGACAGGTCTAAGATTTCAATTATTTTTTTTATACAATATGTTTAATGATGTTATATAATAATTGTACACATTTAAGTTAATGAATTTCAAAAATAGGACATCAATCGTTTGCCCCATGGGGAATCGATTGTGATTTTTTTGAGGGGATGATTTGCATTGGAATTCTTTCATTGCTACCATGATTTGATTTGATTAATAAATTATTCGATTGTTTTGATAACCTAAATTCAAACTTTTAATGACTTTTAATGAAAAAATCCGCAAATATGACCATGGGAACTGCACTCCAATAATAGTGCATAATTAAAAGAAAGAACATAAACTGTATTATGATTAAAGATGGAGAACAAGCCAGTGTAAATTGTCAAAAATGCCAACTGAACTGTACAAAAAAAAGGAAATACAAAGAAACCGCTGCTTGATTGGCCATTAGTGGAATGACATTACACCGAGTACACAAGTATATTGGAGCAATGCTGATATCTTGATTTTTTATGAATATCAGCTGATACCAATATGTTAACTGATATATCACAAATCTGTTTTACTCATCTTACTTATAGCACTTCTTTAATGAATATTAAGGAACCTTCTCATGCCATCCTACATTTTGGATTTGCATGCTGGTGCTTCTACCAGCAGCATGTGAGTGTGCAACCCATAAGTATTTTTAAGGAAGATTTTAACCCCAAAGACATATATGATACCTAATTCTGACATGACAGGTCTATGCAATTGAATCCCCACTTTAATAATCAATTTGTCATGATGCATCAGTGTGTATTTACACCCCTATTAATAACTCATTGAAGTTGTCCAGGGTAATGTACCGGGAACTACTTTAGCTTGTATATAGGTTAAAGTAAATTATACTGCCAGCTGTAGAGAATGTCTATATCATTAAGGACCAAAGAGAAAGCATAAAATAATAATTTCTCAGCACTGTAACTGACACAAATATACTGCAGCAGTGGATAGTTCAGGTTCAGAAAGTAAAAATCCAGACTAAGGTTCCGTTTCAACCAACCAGTTGAGTATTCTATGCGTGTGACTCTTTATACTCAGCTGGCTGGTTGAAACAAAATCATGGTTTGGATTTTTACTTTTTACCAGGAAATGTAACTGGTGACATGATCCTACCTTAAAATCGTAAGTGTAATTAGTGTAAGGCATCAGGTCATTCTCGTACGCGCTCTTCAGCTGGAAGCTGTGTGTGATACTGCCCTCCGAGTTGCCATTCTTCCCGTTGCAACTGAAGTTCGTTAGACATTCACTATAGCGGAGCTCTTTGAAGTCCTTGTGATTTTCAGCCACTCCGCCATTACTCAAATACTCCACCACTCCTGAAATAAAATAAAGAAATGCATTTAATAACTGAAAATATATTTTTAAAGAAAAATCAATGTTTAATAGAAAATTTTTTAATTTGATTCAAGTTTAAGGTATGTACAGTGACATGAGTAAGTAACCGGATCTTGCCTGACACAAAAAAATATTTTGAAACGTTTAACATGTGAAACACGAAAATGTCAATATGCTATATTGTGCTTCCAATTTAATAAGCTGTGTTTCTTTTTTTAAAACCCCACACCTGAATCTGGTAGTGAATTGAGATCCGCACACAGGACAATGGGTATGGAGCCGGAATCGAGAGCGGTGGAGCTGGACACCTCTGACCGAGAGGCTTTCTCCGCGATGCTTTTCAGCTCCGAAATGAACATCATGGTCTGGATCAGCTTCACGTCAGAAAACTCAGGGTCCCAGTGCATGTGTGCATTGGCTACGAGGAGCATCTGCTTCTCTTGTATGGGCTTTGTCCCTGTACAATAACCACTGAATAGTAAATTCAATCCATAATAAACAAACACAACTACATCTATATCAAAGGGCATTCAAAGATCTTACTCACTAGAATTCACCACAAAATACCATCTAGCCATTCATGACTTTATATATACATTGAGATTTTAAAATTTACCATTGGTTGTTCGTCATGAAAATACACCTACAATAACCGCTCTCTTTTTTGAAGGATCATAAACTTCCTCACCTCCAGAAAACACGTCCTTGTTGACCTCTAACAATACAGCTACTCCAATGTTGTCTTTCGTCATTACTCGATTCAGCATGACTTCTGAACCCTCTGAGTTCGCCATTGCGACCTGGTTGAACTCAACAGTGTGCTTTTGCACAAGTGTGAACCTGAAACAGTAGGTAACTATTAGGTCTATCCAGACTGTTTAATAATAACAGATTTATCCATATTATCTTATTTATTATCTTAAAAGGGCATGTTGTAAGGCAGCCAATGTCTTTTTTTTGTGGAAAAAAAACCAAGCATATCCATTTAGGACTATTGATAATCTAATAGACAAACATTCTATCACTTTGCCTGCAGACATTAAACAGTGAAAATGGCCAGTAACCGAACTTCTCTGTCTTGAAAAATATTGCACAGCCATCCACATGCTTCCTTTCTGGTTCGGACACCAATTTGGCACGAGACTTTGGGCAGAAGCAGCCATCATAGCCACGCTCCTTCAGGGTTTCAAGGAAGAGAGCATAGTACTGCTCAGTCTCAACTTCCTGCAGAAACAAGTAAGAACATGGACGCATTGGATCATGACTCTTAGAAAATCAAGTCAAGGGCAGGTGTACTTCAAACTCTGGCCTAAATGCATTACGCAAATTTTCACCTCTATTCACCTCTATAAAAAAAGAGTAAAACGAAACTTTTTTGATCCCTGTGAGCAGCAGAAGGATAGACACAAGAAAGGATAATTTAGGTAGAAATAAATACAGGAAAGGATAACTTAAGTAAAAGTATACAATAAAAATGTAAAGAAAAAAATCTGTAATTAAGTACAATAAACTAAATGTTATAACAAATAAGAACTGCAGATAATGTACTGTAATGTTAAATACAGCACAGTTCTGCAAATGGCCCCTGGGATATTTTTGGGGGGGGGTTAAGGACCTTGCTGAAGGGCCCAACGGCACCTTGACTATTCTGCTGACCATGAGATTCATACAAGTGACCTCTGATCACAAGCACAGGGGTCCAACTCACTGAACCATACCACTCTACAAATTAGTCAGTCAGCATAGTTTACCTGAAGACTGATGATATCCGCATCGCAGTTTGTGATCTCCTCCATGATTCCCTTTTTCCTATACTCCCAGTTCAGCGCCCAAGATGGACAGTAGCCGTACAGCTGTTTTGTGGCATACTTATCACACAGCACGTTGTAACACATGACCGTAAATGTGGCTGGAGAAATGGGGGACATGCCAGTGATGACTGTATCTTACGTAGAACCAACCCAAAATATGACAAATAAGCCTACAGGCTACATCATCATTTATACAAAGAAAACATACCTGTTGGAATCATTTGGTCTCGTTCTTTTAGTGTAATCCAAGGTCTTTGAGGAAGCTGTTCAGGATGCACTGAAATAAAAATAAAATCAGAGGAACTTCAAAATGAAAATATTTGCACATTTGCCCCCAATTTCAAAGCAATGTCTAAGTTTGCAGTAGAAAACATAAAAAAGTCTAAATCTGTACTAAATAAAAAAAAGGAAACTACAAAATAATTAGTACCTGCAAGATTGTCAAGCATATAATTAAGAAGCTTTCTGGTTCCATCAGGTTCTTGGTAAAGATTAAGGATATCTTGTGATAAAGGATTTCCTGAAAATAAAAAAAGACCAAGTTTAGTTTCATGCCGGTTAAAATACTACGACAACTGTAACTATCTAAATCAGCTATAAAGAATGCAAACATGACATCAAGGAAAGAATGAGGCAAAAGATCATCAACACTGTATATAACGGTAGGCTGAAGCAAAATTTCCAAAATGCTGTATGAAGTAAAATCTAAAAAAAATACCTTTCAAGCCTAAGCTTTGCAACTGAAACAGCCGCCCAAGTTCATAAGGCAGAACTCGTAAAAGATTGTTATTTAAAAGCAATTCCCTGAAAGAGAGAAGAAAACACACAGAAACGGTATTGGTGAAGTATTTTTGATTTTTCTTTCTCTTCTTGTTTCCCTGTTTAGCCCCAATTTCCATCACAGCTTGCAGACTCGCCGGCAACTCCTCACACGCCGGGAATTTTGAGTTTCTCTGACTCACTGCTAAGCCATATGGCAGCTTTACAAAATCACAAGCACAAGAATGAATGGGCTCACCTGAGTGACACCATGTTTCCAAGTTCTGCTGGCAAGCTGCGCAACTTATTGGAGGAAAGATTCAGGTAAACCAGGTTCTGGAGTTTGGCTATCTCTGGAGGAATGCGACTTAGGTTGTTGTCGTTGAGATGCAGCGCCGTCAAGTGCGTCAATGTCCATAGCGAGCTACTCAAGCTTCGAACCCGTCCTGGTAAATGAATTTACATGTAGGACCTGTTATTTTTGCATTAAGATTAATAAAAAAATGCACTTAGCTAAGATAACTCAATGTCATAAACAGTACTGGATTCCAATATGTGTTACTGTAGCTCAGCTGACACCAAACTGAAAGTCACAGCAGTAATTTGTTGTCATTCAATGTATCAATGTATTTGCTGAACTCAAATTTTGAGCACTACCTCACTTTGTATGGCTAACCAAAGATGTCATAAAGTTAAAAGTTAACTAAGGCGAGTTTAATTAAGTGATTAAATTTAACAAATGTTTAGATGACTGTGATGCTCCGGGGAACCAAAAGCTGTGTTCTGGTTGGCTTTTAACCACTTTCCGAAGAACAGAAAAAATTCAGCGTTTATGCTTACCGAACAGAAAAATATGCTCCAAACAATCTTCACTGGCCCTTCGTAACGTTTCACAGTACCGCATTCTATTTTTCGGCATGATTGTCATGAATTTACGACAGCATGTCTCTTTTCAAAAGAAGCTGTACATTTTATAAGTTCTACAAAACCGATTTGTTTTGAAATGCCAAAATCCAAAAGTAAGAAACGCTTAAGTAAAGGGTGGGGCAACTCACCCGAAATCTCCAGCTCTGACCAGTGAGACTTCTTTCCACTTGCTGCCTCCTCAGCTGACATGATTGAATATAATCGGCGAGGATCTGGGGGATCATATTTTTCCCTGGGCATACCTGTTAATCTGGGAGAACGTCAGCCAAAAAGTAAGTATAAAGTCTTCTCTCAAACATAAAATCCTTCATAATTATTCCCCAAATCAGGGATTTCTGTACATTTCTACCCATCTTCAAACCCCTTATCTTGGTCAGGGTTGTGGGGGGTACTTGGGCCCCCAATAGGCAGGGAAATATCAAACTACAGCAGCTTGACAGCTAACTCTCTGGCTGATTTTTCGCGCCAGTTGGCCCCAGCTTGTCAAGATCGACTGACAGGCTTAAATCATACTGTAATGCATGTGGCCATTTCTTTACACTGTTATACTTTAACAACATAATAAAAATATATTTTTGGGGGCAGAAAAAAACCTAACATGAAAAATAAAATGGAGCTTTCATACGGCTATATTTGTTTATTTGGAACAATTACCTCCAGCAAACTAACAGTGAAAAATAATTCCATATTTAATCATATAAAATTATTATATTAAATAATCATACTAGAAAAGATGCACTGGAGACATTTTCCAACAGGAATTGACTTGTTGATTCAAATGTCTAAGACGCTTGACATAACATGCAGTGTATAACAGCAGGTTTTGCTATGTGATGTCATATGAAGCACTGTCCCACGTACTGGCCAAGGTGCAGACACAAGGCAAATGACAGCATGGTTAGTGCACTACACCTGGGCATATGCGTGCAGCACTGTTTGTTAAAGTTCAATCTTGGTTTATTTGGAGATCTGAACTTCTGGCGGAACTTATTTATATACAGAGACAAATTCAGAAACTGGCTCTTGGCATCGGAGCTTGTCTTTCCAAAATAGATTTGTGCTCCAAGTGCGTCAAGTTCCCGCTAACTTTTTCAAACCTCTTCTCAAAATGCTGATGTGGTCCACTTACATTTTTTAATGTGATCTGGCTAAGTAAACTGCACTTCTCAAATTCGGAAAAACATGAATATTGATTTTTCCTTGGAAAAAAAAAAACATTTTTATACATTCGCCTTAAAGAGGACCATGCGTCTCCCCCTACGCTTATAAACATAATCAAGTCGTCAAGTAACATACCAAATATAAGGACTCTTAAGAGACAGTTTAAGTTTTCTGATGAACACGTAAATTCAGAGATAATCCCGGAATAAACAGTGGTAATTTAAAAAAACGCCGAATAAGGTAGTTCGACTTCCTGTATTCCTTATGCCATAACAATAACAAACAGCAAAAAAGCTAGCTGGCTTATCGTTAAAAATGTTAAAAGGTAAAATAAAACAATTATACAGTAAATCAGCGTTGGCTGCTTGTCCCCCTTACCCCCTCCCCCCGAATGGCGCGAGCTGGTCGGTCAGCGCCGGCATTAGCGCAGCTGTCAGAGACTCGCAAGCAGGAGCGCCCATGTGCCCCGGGAAGGCGACGCCAAAACTGCCAGCGACAGCATCACCAAGGAAAGCAATTTTGCTTATAGCTTATATAAGTAAAGTGATGCTGTGTGAAGAATATAATGTCTTAGTGACCGGTGTCCTGACTTATTTTAATTCGCAGAAAGTGCGCAGCCAACTATCCGTATTCCCTACATAGTTGGCAGAAAAGCAACACGTAGCTCTTTTTCCATTAGATTATGGTACTCTGCTTTGAAAAAGAGTTAGTAATAGTAATGTCACAGACGCAGTATTATTACGATACAGCACAGTTAACAATTGTGACTGTTTACAGAACTAGCGACGTGCGCTAATGGGCAGCAGCTTAGCCAGTAGGCTAACAGGCTAAAGCGGGACGCAGTGGGCCCGTTTCGCTGGGGGGGGGATTCGCTCTTGGCACTGCGACGTCATAATTAAAAGCATGCACGCGACTGTAGGGTGGGCATAAAAAGGCTGAGACATTTAAATAAATTCTGAATAAAGCCTAATATTTATCAAAATATAACGGCCTTCAAAACTATACGGACACTGGAGCCATGCATAAGGCTGTTTTCCATTGCCGTTCAAGCCCGTGGAAGGCGGAGACTTAAAATAGGCACGTAGGTTCGCCTCGACCCGCATTTCATGTTAAGTAACTGCTCAGCTTTTGTAGCAGCGAAATATACCTGCATTCAGTGGATGATGATGAAGAAGATGTCGACGGGAAATTTTGAAAGACATGCAGACGGAATGCTGCTACGGCCACCTCCTAAACGTCCCTGAAAGCCCGAAAGAAGGGCAATTATCATGGCTGCCGCTCATAACCTTGCGTGTTCCAACGCCCACCCCTTTACCAAAAAGTTGAAGGGAAGTTAATAATAAAATAAAACTCCATATTTACTCTTCTTTCATATTATAAAAACAGTGTATTAACTACATTAATCCGGTGTCAATATTAAATCAATGTATGATCCCGATGTACAATACATTTTGTATGATTTTTGTTATATTGTGAGTAATATAGTATTGGTAATACTACGAATATATTTAATTAATATGTAATTAATCCCAATATCCCGTATAAGCATGCGCAAGCTTTCTCATTGTAAACCTAATGGTTTTCTTTAATATTAAGTTATCAGAACTTTTAACAAATCAATAGAGATACCAAGGGGCGTTTCTAGCTAATAAAAAATCAGGGGCCTAAGTCAAGTTTGACATATTCATTCATTCATTCGTTTATTTAACTTTTTTTGAAAGAGACTGGCATCGGGGCCAATAATACTAAATAATACTTGGGGCTTTAGCTCCTTATGAGTGAACCTAACAAAGCCCACGGAGATGCCATCACATATTTTTTTTACTCAGACATGATTTCATATCATATGGATGTCTTAGCCTATATCATTTTTTATTTAGTTATCTATAATAAAATGTTATTTTACCGTATGTGACAAAATACATGTGAGAATCATGATGTGCTGATGCTGAAAAGCATGATACAGGGTAAAAGATGTGCACGGTGCAAGTGCATTTTCCCTGATATCTGCTGTCCTCTTTGAGGCATCCTTTTGCTATTTCTGAGTAAGTCTAAGCATAAGATATGCATATAAGCACAGCTATATGCCACATATGCCATATGCTACAACTTGAAGAGCTAAGAATTGATGTACGTTACATCCATGAGGACTAAACACACTGATTAACACCTGCAGTCAAATCCAGAAATATTGGCAACCCCCCCAAAAAAAGAACAAAAACATTAATGTAATTTAGATAATGCATACAATTACAATTCTCATTTTCCTCAAATGTTTGTAGAAATTGCAAGCTATTAATTTAATAAGAAATATTCCTGTAAGTGTTGTTTTATCTTTGGAGTAGTTTATTCTGTAACACACATGTGTCAAAATTGTTGGCACTTTTGAAGAATAATATAAATAAAAACAAATGAGTTTTGCATATAGCACAAAATGTTTCTTGATATTATTTTTAGTGTCTAGTAACTTTATTGTTGTCTATGACCATGTCTTATTTCCCTGGGATATAAATATGAAGTAACACACAAGTAAAATCCTTCCATCAACATGGGTAAAGTCAAAGAGCACTCAACTCATATCAGGAAAAAAAGGCTGTTTGGCTGCATAGATTGGGGAATGGCTACAAAAAAAGAATTGTAATTAGTTGAAATAACCAGTAAGCACAATCAGAACTGTAGGTATTTGGAATAAGTTTGAAAAGCATGGAACTGCTGAAAATTTCCAAGGAAGGGGAGCCATCTGCATATCCCCTCCATGCACAAGGTGGAGGGTGCCTCTATTTTCCTGTCCTGTTGTTACTTATTTAAAAAGTTGAGGTAGAGGTAAAAGAGGAGTTTAAGACTGCACCACTTGTACAATGTCTATTATAAACAAAGATTTTTTGGACAACAATGGAAGGAACATTAGCTCTCTTATTGCATTAAACAGGTTATAACAGGACCCAGTCAGCTGTTAGAAATGTTCCTTTTTGTATGTTCAGACATGGTTTTATGTAGCCTTTTGTATCTATGTGTGGGAAAATGGCTCATATCAAACAATACCTCTAATAACTCAATAGTAAACATAAGTTTCCATGAAAAAGTAAGTACCTTGTGAGAAATATGCACATCAGTTAAAAACACAGGAAGATACTATATTAAGATAAATTCACCGCAGTGTATCAGACCAACAGCATGTTGTATTGTGATGGTCAAGGGGAGCCTGATTATGTGGTATAAAAGGGCATTATTTAAATGATGTCTTTATTTCTATGGGAAATTACTTATTATTTATTGTAGCATAGTTGTAATCTTATGGCATAGAAACAGCTAGGGAATATAAACTATATTGTACCAAATAATTGAGTAGGCCGCCTGTCACATTTTTAGTTGCAACACTCTGCTCTCTAGTGGCTGAATTATGTATCCCCCCAGATCTATAACATTTCTTATTACAGGACTTGTACTTCTATGGAGCCCCGGAATAAACATGCATGGAAGAGAGATAAAGCATGCACTTTTGCGAGTTCTCACAATACTTATCCATTGCTATTAATAAGTGCGCTGTGTCCGTTTAGACTACAAAAGAAGAAATGTATTTATAGACTAAGTATGAACCCAAGTGATACAGACATGTCCTGTACAGCGTGCTTTAAGCATTAAACTTTGGGGTACAATGCATACCATGTAACTTTCATGGCATGTTCATGTGTTATTCATTAATAATTGCACTGTGCCCATTCACTGCCAGCGGCTGTAAGCAAGACAGCTAAGTTACCTATTGATCATGAAGTGCACACACAAACATGAAATATTAAATATCAACCATTACAATTCACCCGTAAAGAAATCTGAAACCCAATGAGTTCCTTTTTTGTTGAAAAAATTTGTCGGCAAACTAATAAAGCTTTACCGCGGTGCTAGACCTAAGGTTTAAACCCAAACTCATAAACTTAAAACCCGTACTTTATTAATAATGTGTAAGTATACGGCGACCTCGCAAAAACGCAAAAGGTTTTGCGGAATCTCGTTAAAAGTCCATCTCACCTTTGCAAGGTCTCGCAAAAGTCCATCCAAACTTTAAAAATAGCGCATGGGGTATTACACTTATTGTACAACGCAGTAGTAGTTATAATTGATGCGCCTGAATCAAGGAAGTAGGGCATGTAAACTCTCTTGCAATGGCTGTATTAATTTTTAACAAATACAAGAATCAGAGGCCAGGGACAGCAGTCCCTATGCATAAGCAGACAAGTGTGGATATGCATTTGAGTCATGACAGTATCTGACATCTACAAAAAAAAAAATCTTGTCTAATATGTAACAATAAAATTATTGAAGCATTATAGATTATAGAAATCATTCAATAAGTCAACAAATAGACATATTAAAGCAAGCAATTATCTTGTGAACAAATACCTGCAATATTAAGTAGTGTGAGGTAACACTGTAATGTTATTAATAATAATTCTTGTTGTTCATGTTGTTGTCATTGTTATTGATGTTAATAATTATTTAGTACTTGTCTTGTCTATTCCACTTTAACAAATCTGATGTTTGAACCACATTAAATACAGAAGATTTTACCTGGTTTTGTTTTCAACTCATTCATGTATTATGATTGTAAATGGAGTTATAACAATTAAATCCATTGTTAATAGAAAAAAATCCTTAGTGAAATGTATTTACCAACATGTTGTCAGCATCAACACTCCTGTCCCAGTCTTTTATGGCTCCTCCCTGTTTGGCCAGCAGATGTCGCTGGCCATCCTGTTCTCCCTGTTGTGTTTCCCCTGCTTCGCAGGCTGCTGCATGGCTCAATGAGCTGAGTGCGTGCATGGCTCTTATGCCTTTCACTTGTGTGTTCAAATCCTGCCTCCTCTGTTTTTGTCTTTAGTAGATTTTGTTCCTTAGTGTTTCATTTGTATCAGTTTTTCAAGTTTCTGTGATTCTGTGGTTTGCATTTTGTTTATTTTTAATTTTTATTTTTATGCTTTGTGCAAGCCTTGGTTTTGTTTTACCTGCCTTCATTATTTTCCCAGTGTCAGATTCTGTTTCCTTGTTTTTCTGTCAGTTTCTTAGTTTCCCCGTTGATCTCACAGTTTTTTTAATTTAATTGTTCATTTCACTTGTTGCCTGTTTTGCCAGCCTTTGTTAATTGTTCTCTCCTGTCCTGCAATATCTTGTTAGTCTTCTGTATTTAAGTTCCTGATCTTGCTCTGTTCCCAGGGGGAATCCTTTGGCAGTGTTCCTGTTTAAGGTGGTGTCACTATTTTTGATTCCCTACCTGTTCTTTGTGTAGCTAGTTTCTTTTTTGTAGATTATTATTCTGTTAGTTACTTTGTACCTCTTTTTTAGTTTTGACCCCTTGTGGTCTTTCTGTATCTGTAATATTCCTAGTGTTTTCTGTTTCTGTAATAAAACCCTGTGTTCCTGTGGAGCAGCCAGTGGATCGTCCACCTATTTCCTGCCTGCATCATGCTGTGCCACCGTGACAGAAACTCCTGAGTGACACATGCTGAGTATAACACGCTACTTCATTGTAGTGCACATAAACATGCAATATTAAAGAAAAGCACTGCTATCCACTGAGACAATGCACCATGACTTAAATATCACTATCTATTATGAATAACTTATACTTTATTGATTCTCATGAGGAAATTGTCTTTGAACCTCCCTCTAATTTGTAGAGCAAGTTGTCTGTGAAGGGCAGCCACTTGTAGTGGCACCCAGGGAGCTGGGGGTTAAGGGCCTTGTTCAAGGCCTATAGATGTGCTGAGGCTGGGTTTGTACCAGCAACCTTCTGATTACAGGCACACAGGTTTAGCCCACTGAGCTACACACTGCCGCACTCTTGTATTATAAAAATGATGCACTGTGATTAATTAGTAGTTTGAATACTCAAGTACTCAAGTATTTTTGAGAGTCAAAAGGATTTTCTGCTGAGATTATTATTCCGTAATAAATGCAACTTATTTACTGCTGACCTAACAATATGCAATTATGATCCCATTCTTTACAGCAAATGGCAACACTACCACTTCTAAGTCATATAGAAGCCCACCATAAAGGAGAAATGTACACCTCCTAAAAAGGTCAGTGCAAGAAAGGTTGTATACACAGATGTACTGTCAGAGAAATAGCTTTGACAATGACTTGTCCCTTAGACCATTAACCACCACAATTGTAATAAAAATGCAATTTTGAAAATTGCTCTCAAAGTTGCATTGCTAATGATTGCTACATTGTACATTTATCACAGTCTGGACCTCTTCATATTAACATATATAATAGAAAATGGCAGGGCATTGCTCAAGGCCAGCCAGTGCTCAGCACCCATGGATTTACTGTGCTTATGGGCCTTGCTTAGGACCCAACTACGGCATCACTCCACTGGCCCTGGGGGTTGGTTCAGCCACCTTTTCAGCCTTAAACCAGAGAGCCACACATTGCTATTAATATGTCACATGCCATCTTATCTTTGGAACTCTGATAATCCTTTCAGTGTCTGTCATTTCCTTAAGTCATGTAAACTGTATAATGCATTAAAATATATTTGAAAATCACATTATTGTGCTTTGGAAGTATAATTCAAAATGCTCATCACCTTGACTTAGTGCCATATTTCACATAGCTTAGTACTCATTGTTAGTGTTCTGCATTTAGATTGAGTATACTGAAACATAGCCACAATTTACTGTCATTTTTTTTCTCGATATTTTGCCTATTCTACTGCATAAAAGCCATATGATGGCCAAACATTCTTTCGAACACTAGATGGCAATCCTCACATTAGCCATTTCCTTTACGTAGCAATGTGATGTGATTTTCCATGCACTACCAGTAAAAAGTTTGCTTTCAAATAGTATGTTCACCATTTGAATACCTATATTAGCAAGAAAATAACATATCTTTGATGCATCAAAGGACCTCCTTCACAGTTATAACAACAGAGAAAATTCAAGGCATTCTTTTCTACATGGGACATTAGATACTACTCTGTTTCATGCCATTAAACAGTAAACTAGTGCATTTAAAGTTAACTGACAGCATAAAATTTGACTATATGATCACCACACAACCAGCTAATAAGATGTCAGACATACAATGTTACATACACTTTCCATGTTATGAAGAAAACTTGTTTTATTTGACTTATATTTGCATTTATACAGTAGTTGTTCATTGAACTCTCCAATGCTTAACAAGAATATAAAGTCTGCAGTTTATGAAATAAATGGAAAAGTAGCAAACACCTGTAGTGTGCAAAAACTTTTGACTGACAGTGTACATCACAACAAATCTGAAAGAAATATTAAAAACTGATCAATTGCTTGACTTTCATACTTTACCTCAGCGTTAAAGACCTTAAGAGTTAAATTACTGGCTACCTACCTGCTGCCCTCATAGAATATGTACATCCACATTGTCCACTCAGAATTTTGCAGAACTCCATACTTTTAGGTTTCCTCTTCCCCCATCCTCAGACAGACAGTTGTGGCTGCATACTGAACAGTAGTGCATTCTTTGCGGCTTGTACCTGTGTACTCTGACAGTACAGCTGTCACGCTTCAGTATTTGTCATGCTTCATTTGTGTCTGTCACAATTTGTGGCAGCTCATCTCTGTTTTGGGCTTATATTTAGGACTGTATTCCTTTCCAGTTCAGTATTTGGCTATGGGAGAAACAATGACGTCACGATATTACATGTATCGCCTTCCCTATACTAGGTTCCATTAGCTCAGTAACAAGACTCCCTCCAAGTCTATGATGTAGGCCTATTATGTATTCTAACTCAACATCTGCAGCCAGCCAAACCTTCACCCTGAATTTGCCGGGATTGCTTATCAATTACTGGGCAAATCAGCAATGTGCTTCAGTTAGAAACAGCTGTTCATCCACAGTTTGGTTTCATATAGGTTTGAAGCATGTGCATTGGGTCCAGATCGAAATTGCGCATATAGCCATGTGTGACCATATGTATATATTCTCATTTTGCTTTCTATATTAAAGCATAAGTACTTCATTCTGTCCTGAGTCTATTGACATCTTTAACAAAAGCAAGTCCCATCTGGATTTACAGGCCTCCCAAATCGAGTGTGTTTACACCCATTCTTACACAAAATAAACAAAAACCGTAACCGCAGTCATGGATGCAATGTATTGCATTGCTGTTTTGTTGGATCTGAACCTCTACTTCAGTGCATCTATGAATATCCCATTTGCATTTAAACAACAATATCTGTGGCTTGCACTTCTATTTGTGATGACTTTCATCAGATTGGTTTCTTGGTATCTCCTTAGAGGGCAAAGAAAGGCCTGCTGCTGATCTATGAACTACTGTATAGGTTGCAGATCAATACCGTTTCTTTTGATTCATACCAGGATTACAAAGTATTATATAGAGAATGATATGAATAAAATCATAATGGAACACAATGATACTTTTCAATGAATGAAGAGTTTATATCTTAGTTGTGCTTATTACAACATTCCTTTTAAGCTGACATTAAGCCGACAGATGGTTAGTGAGAAACAAAGACAGGTTGGGTTTCAGGTTGATGGAAGAAAACAAAAAAAATGCATCTGTGTGATTCTATTCCTGGTCTATCTGATGGCTATTGTTGTTTTGTCAGCAATATTCCCTGTTCATTTATCTTGTTTTATACCAACATCTCCTCCGATGTTTTGTGATTCATATTTCCCTGAAATTGAAACTGGACAGCTTTAAGGGACACGCAAGAGGCGTCTAGGTACAGAGCAGCTAAATCCGCCCAGTCGTGATTTGCGGTACAAGGGAAGTACGAGTTGTTTCATAATCTCCGGTATTTTTTACTTAAAACAAACTGGTATGATGAAAACTTAAAACTGCGATCTTCTTACGTGCAATGGGTAGTGCGTCTTATCAGTAGCTTCTGTTTGTTATAGAAGAACAAGACGACTGACCACGACGCCAGCGGTGAAATGAACTGTATTCCTTGAAAACATTTCACCTGCAATATATTTAGGACTAATATAACAAATTTAAACATTGACGGTGTCTTTGACTTAAAAAAAATGCATTTTTTCCAGCATGGAAGTTGCGCTGTAGATCACAAGTGACTTGATTCGCGACAGCATCGTTATTGCTCGTAGTCTAATTCCAACACAATAGTTCTGAAGTTTACAATATTTACAAATATCCTAAAACGAACGGCATGTTAATTCTTTGGATAATGGTGCTGAATATGCCTGAGATTAATTTCAATTTAGCTTTGCTCTAGAAATATATATTTTTCTCCTCAGTTGGTTTTTTATCCCCCGTGGAAAGCATGGACTTTGGAAATCTACGGATTATTTTTATTGCTGCGGTTGGGATTTTCATCTATCTCCGAGATACTGCTGGTTAGTATTATCACTAAGCTATCTGTGTATTTTTTTTTATTTTTATCATGGATTAACTCATAACAACAAATGGAGGGTTTGTAGTTAAGAGTCAATTTATTAGAACGCTGCTTTAAAAAAGTATGTAAATTAAAATATGATAATTCATTTAATTTTAACGATTTTTATGAATGTTGAGAAAACCTGCAACATTAGCCTAATTTCGGTTTAATGCGACTTCATGTAAAATTGCTGTTAACTCCTGCAAACAAATTAGCAAATGTAAGATCAATACAAACATTGCAGCTGCGCATTAAAATAAATGCATATTTTTTAGAGGTAATTTACGTGTCATGATGCTGTCTACTAATTAATTACCATTTTAAAAAGCGTTTCCATCGTCATAAATCCAAAGATCGTGATATTCTGTTCTCATAACATATGCACGCTGTTTTCCTTAGTTTTGATTATCATGTCATTGTAAATATTATAATATTTGCAACACTAAAGATGCTTCCACGTTGAAATGCTGTATTACCTAGTGGTACCAGTTGCAGCATCATCATGTAGAGTTGTACATACCTGTACATCAATATACCATTTGATGCCTATAAGGACGTCGTTTAGTATATTTAATTCCTGTTCTCTTGTTCAGGTTAATGCTGGGGTCCACAAGGTAACGTCCCATTTTTAGACCAAATATAAGGTACAAGTCAGTAAATGCTGCTCTGAACTATCTCTTGCGTGAACAGTTTATTTTGCTTTAAATAAGAGAAAGTGGACATGTCACAATAAATCCGTTTTATAAAATATGATTGTCAATTGAATATGCTCTTTTTCCATTGACTGCATACAGCAAAAAACAGTAATGTCTCAAAGGCATTAGTTTTCTGTTTCATTGGTAAATACACATATTTACCTGCCTATATCGTTTTGCACTTCTTATACCGGAAATACTCTTACAATAGAGAAGCTGTAAAAAGACAAGCTACATAAACCTTAAAACCTTAATGTGTTGTATAAAACAATGTTTCTCAACTCGGTCCTCGCCGACCCCCAGACGGTCCACATTCTTGCTCTCCCAGCTCCCTGCCTGACAGTCCATAATTTTGCTCCCTGGAGGCAGCAAAAACGAGCACTGTCTTGGGCTCCCAGAAGACCAAGTTAAGAAACACTGGTATAAAAGATTTTAATTCAGTTGCCTACAGTTAAATTCAACATTCAATTTCATTCAATTCATTTTTATTTATATAACGCTTTTAACAATGGACATTGTCCTAAAGCAGCTTCACAAAAAAATGAAAGTTTTTATACAATAATAAATAATAAATTGTGTATGTGTGCAAGAGATGCGTCTAGATAATCATTAGGTAAAGTCATTTTCTCTGTTGAGCAAGCTGAGGGTGACGGCGACAGCGGCAAGGAAAAACTCCCTAAGAAGGCAATAGGAAGAAACCTTGAGAGGAACCAGACTCA
>JAABNY020000119.1:12918499-12933995 GCA_015164015.2 Brevimyrus niger | reverse complement strand
TGAGCTATCAGTTAAGTTCTCCCCAAACGAGCTTGATGGGCCGAATGGCCTCCTCTCGTTTGTAAATTTCTTATGTTTCTTATGTTTCTTATGGAGGAGAAGAAGAACGAAAAAGAACACTAGCAGGAGAAGTTTGTGGTTTGTTAACCAGAACATCATACTTTTGGGTTTTGAGAAGAATGATAATACTCCACACTAATACAGTGCTAGAATGAAATCCTTAGGCAATAATGCATAACATTCGACTGTGACACTATCTATATCACTTTAATTTTAATTGGTTCTTTTGAAGAATGGAAACTGTTGAGCTGGCATTATAAAGCTCTGACATTATATAAATACCCGAGGCATGTGTATTGTATCTTAATTAATTTGTACAGCATAGTCGGGGCAGTTTCAAATTTTGTGATGAAATGGCAACGACACCAGTTGCAGCTCGGTGGGAATGTAAGCCGTCACCTGCAGCCTCAGTCAGTCCCTCCTCCCACAGAACATGTTCTCATCAAAATGACATGGGAGTCTTCTAAGGTTTAAATATCATAGGTGAAACATTTAAAGGATGCATGGGATAACTAAGGGCAGAAGGGGAAGTAAAGGGTAAGGATTTGAATTTATGTGTGTGTGTGTGTGTGTGTGTGTGTGTGTGTGTGTGTGTGTGTGTGTGTAAAAGGCCCCTTCATTGCTACCCGAGTGCATAAAGGACCATACAAAATTACTAAATTAACCATTTACACTGTTTTAGATGCAATGTCAGAGATCCTGTGTTATGGTGAATAAACAAGTACACATTGGCTGTGGTCAATGAGAAAAGGACATTTAGGCATTTGCTGCATTTGTTGCTGACAGATATTAGCATGCTAGAGGCAGCCGCATGTCCACAGCCTTTTAGTCCTCCTGTTTCGTGCTTCCTGGGAAAAGCTGCAGGCTCACCACGGCCCTCTGCTGGATAAGTGCTTATGGATGAATAGATGAATGGATTACATTTACAATACTAATTAAATACAGGCAGTTGTGTTGTGTGTTTCCAAAACACAAATTGGTTCATACAGTATGCAATTAGTCAATAGGGGAAAGATGTCCATATAATTCAAATCTTTCACTGGCTTATACAGTGTCTTCAGAATGTATTTACATTGCTTAATATTTTGTGATATAACTGCTGTACTCTAAAATGGATTGAATTCATTTTTATCATAAACTTTCACACAATAAAACATGATCAACAAACAAAAGCAGATTTATACAAATGTTTTGAATAAATTACAAAATAACTCTCTCCTCCAATAAACTAAACCAAGCAAGAAGAATTAAGAAATTAAATAAATAATGCTGAAAGGAAAATAAACAAAAAAATAAATAGAACATACATAAAATAACTAAAAATTTAATAATTATAAGCAAGTATCCCCCCACCAGGCACAGATTAGCATCATTATGATCTAAATATATTATTTGCTATATAGTGATAATATACTATATATAGCACTATATCACTATAGTACTACATATATAGTATATTATCTACTATATCAGAGATAGTATATTATATTATTAAATATTATATTCATGAAAGTGCTCAAAGTGCATACTTCTAATCCAGCAGCACTAATCCAGCATACTTTTTATCCAGCTAATTCTAGGACATAGGACATAAAGGATTCCATTGATCATTCTTGAGATGCCTATAAGGCCCAATAGTTGACACCATGAGATCAAATGAATTACTTGTAGGCTGCTGAGACAGGCACAGATCTGAGGAAGGGTACCAAAAATCTCCTGTGACTTTTAAGTTTCCAAAGGACACACTGGCTTCCACCATTCTTTGGTGAAAGAGGTTTGAAACCATCGAGAGTCTCCTTCAAGTTGGCTTTCCCCAACCAAAGAGCGCAAAAAAGGGTAAATGGGCTTTAGTCAGGGAGGTCACTGAAAACCTGAAGATCACTCTGATTGAACTCCAGAAGTTTTCTGTGGAGATGGGAGAACAGGCCAGAAGAATAAGCACTCCACCAATCAGGACCTTTTAGTAGGGTGAGGAGGCGAAAGCCATTATTCAGTAAAAGGCACAAAAGGCACCTAAAGTTCTTTGAGAAAAAGGATTCTACGGTCTGGAAAAACCTTGAGTGAACTCTTTGGCTTTAATGCAAGTGTACCATCTGGAGGATGCAGGCATGTTTGGCGAAGCACAGCAGTGACAACATGGTGCTGTGGGGGGCTTCTTCAGCAGCAGCTGGGGGGGGGGGGGGGCCGCCAGGATCAAGAGAAAAATGAATGAGCCCAAGTATAAAGAGATTCCTCAGGACCTCGGGTTGGGGCGATGAGTGACCTTTTAACACAATAATGATCTGAAGCACCCAGCCAGGGCAATACAGGACTGGTTCCAGGACTGGTGTGTGAACATCCTTGAGTGACTCAGCCTGAGGTCAGGGGAATACACTTGATACTCAGTTAGCCCACATGTTTAGTTTTGGAAGAGCTCATTTTAGGAGTGTAATGAAAACCTGATTTAAACTGGGAATCTGGTCTAAATGTCTCGGATGTGGCTGCATCAATTATAAAAAAAAACAATCAAGCTCAAATTTAGAAGCAAATCAAGTAAAACCCAATAAACTGCTCAGAAATCCATACACCCATGACTATTACTGTATATGAATTTTTCATGTTAAATTCGGACCTGCTTCAATTAAGCCGGCCAACTACCTTTTTTTTGTACCATATCATATACATTTTAAAATAATATAAAGTGATAAACACTCCTAATGCTTGTAATGTTCTCTTACAAGCCTTTATAGGGTTCTTTGGACATAAATTAATCTAAATATAATAAAATATAATACTAATTTTTCCAAAATCTGTTCCATTGCTATAAATATAAATGAATGCTTACAAGAAATTATGAGGCGTATTCATGAAAATTCAGGAGCTGAAACTTTCAAAACTTGCATAAAGTGCAATAAATTTTCAACGTAATGGATGATGACTTGGTTAGGTTTTAAGTGGCCTGCCTCTGCCCAATCTTTACCACAAGCCCAGTCATCTGCCATGTCGTAGTAGAAAGCCTGCAAATAAATAATAATATTCGAAAAATGTATACATGCATATAATTGGAGAACTACAGAGGATTTTACATAATGGAGAGATGCCTTCCAGCACAGTTATTGCAGACAAACATACCTGTCTGCCTTGTGCCGCACATCCCACTGTGAGCAGGAGACTATTCATAATTTCTTTCCTCTGGAGTCAGCCGTACTACTTTCGAGTCAGCAGGACCGAACCCCATGGCCGGCAGCAAGCTTCACTGGCCCGGCACTCATTAATCTCCCACAAAAAAGAAAAAAAAGACACAACTTTACGTGCAGGTTCATTCTTTGGTCCCCTAGCTTCTCCATTATCACACTAGGCAGTCCTTGAGCAATCAGTGGGGAATATGCTTTGGACAGAACATTTGTTCGGAGAAATCATTTGCATTTTGTATATATAGAGATGAGTATTAAATAGGAGCTGGTTAAGCCTCTGACTTACTGAAACATAGAATACTCTTGGTTTTTTGTGTATATTTTTAGCAGTTTAAATCATTTTTGATAGCTGTGGGGATAGAAACAAGGCATTATTGTTATACTCATTAGGGGTGTGCAAAAAAAAGCGATTCACATAAGAATCGCGATTCTATCTCTACCGATTCAAAACCGATTCATACAAGACACAAAATTGATTCATATTTCCCATTTTGTAATGACCTTTGGTGTGAGCAACAATAAAGTGAGTGTTCGCACGCACAAGGAATCATGGACAAGCAATGGAAAACGCAATGGAAAAGATCGTTCAACCTCATTTAAGGCAGACGTTTGAGCACATTTTGATTCTACAACACTGACGGCAGGAAAGAGCTTGATAAAACTCGTGTCATAAGCAAGCTTTGTTAAAGTTAAAGTCAAATATTTTGGAAACACTGCAAACCTCAGGACTCACATGGCATGTCATCATCCAGAGGATGCAGACATGCAGCCAAATGTAGCAGCATTTTTATTTATTCTGATAATGGCAATTTACAACCAAATATGCTCTTATTTGGTTTTATTTAATCTACTTTTATGTAAAGTGTTCATTTAAGTTGTTTGATTTAAGTTGAAAGTTTGCAGTTTATATTTGCAACTGTTTATATTTTTGTAATGCAACGTTATTATCTCAGGGCTGTATTTCCTTTCAGAATATTGGAAAATTATAAAAATATTTTAAAATAATAAAAATTTTGAATCGAGAATCAGTTTTGAATTGAATCATGAGACCAAGAATCGAAATCGAATTGAATCGTGAGGTTTTCTGAATTGTGCACCCCTTATAGTCATAACTATAATTCTGTTAGTAATTATGTAGCTTAATGATGGCAGACAATAAATCAGTTTTTACAGCACTGCTCACCCCACTTCTTCTGAAGGATTCTGACATACAGTAACTCATTCCAGGTAATGTTTAGGGTACAGCAACAGTATGCAAGATAACAACAACTCCCAAAGAAAACTTTGTACTCAATGTTACAAACTCCTCATGTATTTTGAATAGCATTTTGCTCTTAAATAATTTATTCCCAAGGGCCTTTATACAGACGTTGAGTGGTGTCTTTCAGGAAACAGCAAACTTTTAAACAGGAAATGATGCAGTTAAATGTTAGATCTTAAATATTTACCAAGCTTTTCCTTTAGCCCCCCTTTTATGCTCCAGTTATGAACATCTTTTCATATTTACAATTTTCTCTCTGTGTTTTCAAACCACATATCTAATGAATTCTGAGCTATCATTCTTTGGTGGATGAAGGATGATTGTTTTCTTTGAAATATTTAGTTGCTGCAATGAATGACCCATTTATGTATTGTGCTTCAATACTCAGACAAAATGTAACATCCAGAATCATTGCAGTAATATGAATAGATAAAAAGCCTGTATTGTCTCATTAGTGAGAAGCGTTTGGTAGTCAGCTAAGCACACAGCTGCTAGTGTTATTCTTAGATGAACTGGTAAATATTGCTTTTTCAGCTAGATGGAAATAGAGGAACATTCCAGTACCTCCACAGCTGTTTCAATCATTCAGTAGATCAGTTGTTTGCTCAATATACTTTTTTTGCTTTATGTTCTTATTATTCAATAATGTATCGACATTAGACTCAGAAAAGGTGGTAGAAGTTTAACATATGAAATGGATACCCACACACAATCAATAACTCTTAGTAATTAGAAACACCAGTCCAGGGTCCAGAAGCGGTGGAGGCTTTGCTTTGCTCTAGGGAATGGGGCTAATGATGAAGCAAGCTTAACCAGTGACACTTGAAAAGTGGGTGATACCCTGTGATTTGGGGAAAGCTAGAGATGGTACAAGACACCTTCAAAGGGCAAGGGAACTTGGGACACTTCTCAGAGGGCAGTTTCAACGGTAGCTCTCACATGCATAACCATACCTTTTAGCCTAGGTGGAATGAAGGAGGGGCTCTGTCGTGACGCACAACCCTCTGTCACATACCCATGAAGACACTGGAGCAGGTTTAGTCCTGTGGAGGCTTTAACGAGTGAGTGTTAATCATATTTATGCCAAGGGGAAAAGTGACAGTCATGTCATGAATTCTGCCGTAGTGGGGCTGTAGAAATCTAGCAATCTCCTAGTTAGGCATCTCTGCCTGTCCACTGGATTGTGGATGGTAGCCTGAGGTGAGACTTTGCATTTTATGGAAAAGATCACAAACTACACTTCAAACAGTGAGGTGCTTCGATCTGATGCAATATATTCTGGAAGACTGAAGTTGCAGAAGATGTTCTGTATCAGGTTTTCTGCTGTTTCCATGGCAGTGGGTAGTTTTCTTTGAGGCACAAGATGGCATGCCTTTAGGAACCTGTCAACGGTAACCAGGATAACAGAGTACCCTGGGGAAGCAGGTAGGTCAATGATAAAATCTACACAGATGTGGTACTATACTCTCTGGTGAGTATGGAGAGGGGGTAGGAATCAAGCATTTTTACCAGATGTACTATGTGCTGAATTACTAGAACTGTAAGAAGTGTGAATCTAGTGTAGGACAGGCTGTCCATACTACACGTCTTAGTAGGAGGTCAAGGGCAGCATGTTATAATGTCCCTAATAACAAGACTTAGGCAGCATGGCTTCTTTTGTAGTTGAACCTTACTACATGTCATCTTTGAACCCTAATCAATGTAACATTAAATATGGTGAAGAGGATTTAGATGTTTTACTGACATCAGGTATTCTCAATTCCAATTATTTTATAGTTTGATGCTAGAGTTAATCAATGATAGCATTTACCTTTTTGGTTAAAAATAGCACCACTCAGCTTACTCAGTAGATCCAAGAGACTGAACTGTACTTTTATCAAATTAAGATTTATCTGCTCACTTAAAGTCTGTTATTGTACAGTCTCCAGAAGTACTTACAGTATCTCATGTGCTGTACAGCACATGGCTATCATCTATTTAAATGATGACCCACATATCAATCGTATTCCTCAGTGCGTCATTCATTAAGGCTTAGAAAACACAGGATGCATTTACTAGCGCATACAGTATGACGTCAATAAGTACTTGTACTTGTTGATGAACACTGTTTTCCACTGATCCCCTTCATGAACAAAATTGCAAGAACTCTTCAAATCTAACATGGTGAACACCATAACTCCTGATTTAGGCCCAAAGAGTAACAACAGTACTTAACCTTTCCATATATAGTGTTTAACCATGATTTACAAGCCAAATAGGTTGTGTGAAATACTATCACATACATTATACTTTTATAATTTTGCTATTATGTGATTTAATATAATATGTAATATAGCACAACATTGAATGCCTTTAAAATTATTTAGTAAAATGTCTGTGACAGATTTCAGTTTATTCCAACCCTCTATGGTTAATTTTTTCCATACTGCATATCTAGTTCAATATTTTGCCAATCTTCTTTTGTATAACCATGTTTGACTAATCATACAGATACAAGCCGTTTTACATGCTCTACATGAGAGCTCTGTAGAAGAAAAGAATATAAAAATATTCTGTGACCTACACTTTCAGCTTAATAAAGCTGCAGAATTTATAATGCCATTACGTGGGGAGCCAGAGATTTAGTAGCATATATGTGGAAGTGTTGGAATAATATATTTTGTATTATATCATTTTTGTGCAAAATGTGATCCTTCATGAGGGCAATCCGATCTCTGGGATACAGATTTTCCGAACGGAAGATTTATTGGTCGCCTTCATGGTATTCATGGGTAGGTGAGCTGCACAAAATACAAATACACAGATTGCTGTCTAATGCAGACAAGTGCCTGGTACATAACCAGGAACCTCGCCATTGCTCCCAGCCTCCATCCCCCACAAACACAAAACAAACCTGATTTGGACAATTCTGAAGTAGATACAGGTGAGCGGAGAGGCGTGACTCCTGATCACACCCCTCTGAAACCACCATGCCTCTCGCATTTTACAGTATTACTAAGAATTTATTATAGTTCACCATAATACAACTAAATGGTGTCTATGTACACATATGTATACATAGATGGGTGAACATACAATAATGGTTGTAGGCATTTATTCTGCAATGTAAGCATTATTATGCAAGTGCAATAAGAAGCTTAATATGTTGTGACATTAAGATGTAAAATAATATAAAATATTCATTATAATTAACATAATTAGTGTTGTATTGCTTAATGACAACATACATATTAGGGGGTTTTGTAATTATATAAAATTACCTCTCTAGCTGCACAGCCCAACAGTATACAGTATGTAATGGGGTTAGTAAAAGGAGAGGAGATTTTACAATGTTATTTCTTTATGCACCATGAGACAGGAGTTAATGAGTTTTACCTAAAAAGCAGATAATAATTTTGGAATAGCTTTAATAATTAGTGATATTAAGTACGTGTTACTTTCTGAAGGAAAGTTACAGAGCTGTTGTTATGCAATTATAACTTATTAAAAACAAAACAATTTAATAATGACATGAATCTTAAAATGAAAAAAAATATTAAATGAAAGGAGAATGACATTGCAAAATGGAGCTAAAACGAAAGAAATATAGCAGAGTTTGGAAGCCAAGAGGGCAGAAAAATACAGATCAGAAGGTGATGCAAAGTTCTAAACAATGTCTTAAGTCTGAGTTAGCAGCTAGGTTTGCGGTTTGATGCGATTAAGAAGCAGCAATTAGTTACAGTAAAAATATGCCAAAAGCCGAAGGAGAGGTTTGGATAAATCTGGCAGATTTACACTTCACACAGAAAAGAAGGTCGGCGTTGCCCTGCATATCGACGCACGGAGCGCAATAAAGGCGCTGGAAGCCAGGCGTTTGGGCAAACACGGAGTTTAATGAAAGTAGCAACACAATGAGCAAACAACACTAGGGCTGACATATTAATTACCGGACTGGAGAAACAAAAGGAAACGCGGACTAAATACAATGACAACGACCAGGAACAGCTGGTAAACACGTGGAATTCGCACAGGGTTAACGAGGGGGCGTGGCTCACGGAAGGAGCGGACGATCGGGGCATGACAGGGGTATTTCAATTTCATCTAGCTAAAGAGGGTCCAGTTGCAACTGTGGCAGGTATGGAAATGGTCTGTCAGCCTTGGTCATAATAAAGCGTGAGGGATCGAGTGGGTGAGGCACAAGGAACACAGGGTTTTTTTTGTTAAAGAAAATTGAATTTTTGTTATAATTACATACAAAATCACATAAGAAAAAACGAAATATGCCAATACCAAAGCAAATTACAAAATTAAGCTTAAGCTGGCACTGACAAACCAAGACAACTATTCAACAAAATGGAAGTGGGAAATTAAATACAGTGGCCGGCCAATCAAAAACAGAGGAGGGAAAACACATTAAATTATTAAAGAAACTCAACAGGACAGGATGTATATGGGATGGCAGGGTGGTGCAGTGGTTAGCAGTGTTGCCTGGGACCTGGGTTCGAGTCTCCGCCTGGGTTTCATGTGTGTGGAGTTTGCATGTTCTCCCTGTGCCGTCGTGGGGTTTCCACTGGGTACTCCGGTTTCCCCAAAGACATGCTGAGGCTAATTGGAGTTGCTAAAATTGCCCATAGGTGTGAGTGTGCCCTGCGATGGGCTGGCCCCCTGTCTTTTGGCAAGTGACAAAGGATCCACCTGACAGATCCTTCGCAGCCCAACATATTCCAAGATTCATATTCAACATATTCCTGGACACACACACAAAGGCAAAGTGTGTGTGTCCAGGCTAGATGATAGGAGCCCTGCTGATAGGGCGAGAACAGCTGGTGACCTTAGAAAAATGCAGCCTACTAAGGCTATGCCTTCCTAGACCGCATCCTCTGAAGGACGTGACCCCTGAATTTGGACACAATTTTTTATGACTGTATGGATGACAGGGCTGCCATCACACAAGGATCGAATAGCAATGTTTTGATTAGTTGTTACTGTCACTGGAGCAGGCAGGAACGGTTCGTCCATGTCCCTAGGACATGTAGCAAAGATTTTGTTATACAAGTGGGATGCCATAAAGAGAAATAATGCCTAATTAAGTATTCATACTCTAGCTACTTTCAAGGATGAACTCACAGGTGTTTCACCCTTCGGAGACATGACCTTTATGCCTTTGGGATGGGAGACCCATGTCATGTGACCTTTGCTGTTGCGAAAGCTTTATGTGAAACCCAATCGTTCTTAACGTGCTGCACCTCTGGGGAATGTGGTGAGACTCGCTGCTCCATGGGCTGATTGCTTGCTTTATTCTTTATCCTGCTATGATGAATGTTTGAGGGTAGTCTTGGTGGGTTTGAATGTTTGCAGATACTGGTTCATTGGCTCTTCATAGTGGAACTCTTGAGCCCTGTGGTCAGACTTGTTAGCATGCTGCTCATTTATTCTTCATTTTATGCCTCAAGGGGAGGAACAGCATTACAGGCCATTCATGTGTAATAATCCACAATGCACAGATTTTAAATGACTAATTACTGTAATTACTTTAATATAGGCTGCTCTATTATTCATGTATAATGTACATGAACATGTCTACATAGGAACATCTTTTAAAAAGGCATTTTTTCCTCTTTATGTTGTTGGAGACTGGAACATAAACACTTTTCTTGTATTGATCTCAATGTTTCATCTTCCCTTTCTATCTCATTATAATCCTTTTAACTTCAAAGGTCTAAAGCATGTCTCATTTCACGTTGGATGTGAATTGTCCTGACCCATAAGCCGAGATGGCAGCACTACTGCTGTCAGGAGTCTTTGTTCAACTTTTTTTAGACAATCTTTTCTTGATCTTCAATTCTGGCCGACCTCCTGCATGCACTAGTTACTGTGTCTGGCTGTTGCTCAGGTGGCCTCAAAACATAATGCATGTACTTCAAATTACTTTTCATCCCAAATTGTTAAAATTACCATTGGTTCCCCTCCTTATGGCCTATTTTTAAATGTTTGAGTCTGAACTCATTTATTTCATATTAATTGTTAGGATATAAAATGATTGAACTTGAATCCAGGGTATCAGTGAACATCAAAAATATGTAGGCCCTACTTTTTAATTCTAATTTTAATTTATTTTAAATTTATGCAAAATAACTACACAGCCTTCCAGCATCTTTTTTCATTTAACCTTTTAAATATCCAAATTAAAAATAGAGGAAAACATAAAAATAACACAAGTCTGAATTGTATATGACTGTGTGTAGATGTTCTACATCATGTGCCCTATGTTTCCTGAAATAGGCTCCAGGCTTCCTGCAACCATTTATTTGATAAGCATTATGGATGATGCATAATCAGAGTTTTATTGCTTTCCATTAAATGTTAGCTACTCTCTGGCTGCATTTGTCTAAGTAAGCAAAAAGATTTGGATGCAGCTACGGCTGTGGTTAGCTTGACCAACAACCCCAAAGTCCTCACAGGTGGCACTATTCCAGAACAGCAAGGATTAAATCCACCACTATCTTGGCCACTATCTGCTGGTACTGGTAGTCTATAAGGAATAAAACACAGCCTTGTTGGTCACTTTAGCAAGCTAAATGAATGTGCTGCTGTTGCTGATTGCCAATGGCTTCTTCAAATCAATAATTTGGATAATAATTAATATCATACCCTGTGATGCATCGTCAGTGCTTTGGTACCTAATATGGGTATTTGGTTATTTATTTATTTATTTGGTGGAATTTAGGCGATGCTTTTCTTATAAAGTACTATTGCATTTTTGGAGTTGAATACCACATGAATACTGGGACAGAGGCAGCTCCCTTGCTGTTCTTTTCGGAGACGAGGCCTTTGACTGGCACTCCTGAGGTCGTTTCTCTTCAGAGGCCCCCACTCAGCAACATTACTGGATAGAATGCAACTGCTGTTAAGAACAATGACATTTCTAATACATCTATGTTAGGCTTTGCTGAAACGTGGTTAAATGAAACCAGCTCACTCACTGGAGGAACTACCTGGTATGTCTCTGTTCAGAGCAGATCGTGAGCTGACTTTCTGTTAGAACAGAGGGACGTGTCTTAATATTAACCAAAGATGGTGTAGTAACGTGTTGGGTTTAAGCGAAACATGTTCTCCTGAGGTGCATCCTGTGCGATATTCCTATAGGCTGCACCTGCTCGCTATAGCCAATACACACTTAGCACAGTAACAGCTGCCTGACTAGATTACAGAGAGAAATGAAACACTCAGATGCTCTAGTCATCATCATGGGAGATTTCAAGCCTGAGTGGTGAACACTGAAAAATATAAACAACTGATAAGAAGTAGCACTAGCGAAGTCAAAACCCTGGATCCCTTTTATAGCCTCATCAAGGACACATGCCAGGGAATCATTTGTGTCTCACAAGGCAGCTCCAGTCATTCCCTTATCCACTTCATCTCATACAGAGAGAAGGTGGAGGTTGCTATAGGCCTAAAGCATAATCAGCCAAAATCAGCAATAAAATGGAGCACTGAAGCCACAGAAGCTCTGAGGGACTTATTAGACTTCACTGAGTAGGGTGTTTTCGCAACCACAGTTGACAACCTAGATGATTTTGCTGATTTAGTCACCTCTTACATCAGTTTTTGTGAGGAGGACCACACCCCAACTTACAGGCATAACAATGACAAATCCTGGCTATGTGGGGGAATCTACGCTTCATGCAGGAATTAAGAGGCTTGCAGGAGCCGTTACCAGGATGTTTACTGTACAATATGGCGCTCTACGGCTTTGCTGAAATGGCCGGGTGCTGCTACAGCACTTTAAGGACTCCAGACCTTATTAATCTTAAGCCTGAATACTGAATTAGACCCTTGATTCCCAAACAAACATAACATTCAAGATTTGAGCAATACAGCTTCTCCCATCCCATCACCCCCCAATGCAGCCACTCTCGCCCTGTGACACCTTTTCTGTCCCCCTCCCCCCAGCCCAGGAATCTCAATGCTCTGCCACTGCATCCCAGATCTGCACGTATTTTTATACTCATTGTGTTCTTTATTTATTGAATTTGCAGCTTTCTTTTCTTTGCATTTCTTTCCAGTGCCAAAATCACCCTCTTTGCTTACTTTTACCTTCATATCTGTGTTGTTACCTGTATTTGGACACAATGTTTTGTAAACATCATATTTGGCAAAAAAAGGGATTTTACTTTTGATATGACCTTATATTCAGCTGTAAATATACCTGGTGTACTTCTTTTTTGGCCTGTGGATTTTTGGCTGACCAGTGCGATGTTTTATTCACAAAATAGCAGTTTGTTAAAAAAGAAAAAGAAATTTGTCAAAAATGTATAAAATACATAAAAATATTTTTTAAAAAAAGTGTATTTTGATTATTATTTTCATTCCATGACCTATTTTCACTGGTGCAAAATAATGTTGTTTATTGTTGTGCCGTACAGCGCACAGAACGCAAACAGAAGTGCAGGACGCCAGGAGTCTGGGAAAATACGGGGTTTAATTGAAACGAAGACAAATGAACAGGCAGCAATGCATGTTGACAATACAACACTAATGACAGCACTAGGGAAGCACACTCAAATGTGGACCGAAATACACAGGACTAATGTCTACAAGAAGAAATAGCTGATAAACATAGGGATTCCATACGGGGTAGATGAGGGGGCCTGGCACACGGGAGGATCGGATGGGCGGGGCATGACATTTATATAACGTGGGACACAGAATTCACAAACTCACATATACACTATATGAACAAAAATTTTGGGACACCTGGCCATTACACCTACAGGAACGTTTATGACGTCCCATTCTAAATCCATAGACATCAACATGGAGTTGGTCCTCCTTTTGCAGCTATAACAGCTGCCACTCCTCTGGGCACTTTTTTGGAGAGTGTCATGCTAGAACAGAAAGGGGCCTTCGCCGAACTTTTCCCACAAAGTTTGAAACATAGAATTGTCCAAAATGTACTGGCATGTTGAAGTATTAAAATTTCCCTTCACTGGAACTAAGGGTCCTAGGCCAACCCCTGAAAAACAACCCCATACAATTATCCCTCCTCCACCAATCTCCTCAGTTCAGACAATGCAGTCAAGCAGGTAACGTTCTCCTGGCATCCATCAAGCCCACACTCAATGTTCAGACTGCCTGACAGAGAAGCGTGATTTGTCACTCCACAGAACATGTTTCCACTGCTCCAGAGGCCAGTGGCTGTGTGTTTTACGCCACCCCATCTGACGCTTGGCATTGAACTTGTGATGTGAGTTTTGCATGCAGCTCCTGGACCATGGACCACACAGCACTCGGCGACCCTGCTCTGTTATCAATCGACTTTACGTGGTCTGCAACTCCGTGGCAAAATTTGTGTTGTTCCTACACACTTCCACTTTGCAGTAGTACCACTTACAGCTGACTGTGGAATATATAGCAGGGAAGACATTTAAGAACTGACTTATTGCAAAGGTGGCATCCTATGACAGTACCCAATGAGCTCTTTGGAATGACCCACTCTTTCTGAAATGCTTGCAAACCTGACTAAATGGCCAAGTGCTTGATTTTATATGCTTGTGGCAAAGAGTCTGAATGAAACACCTGAATTCAGTGATTAAATGGTAGGTCCCAATACTTTTGTCCATATAGTGTATAATGTAACTGGAATTTTAGTAGTTTGTGGAATTGCATGAATATACACAAATTTGAGAAGATATGGTGCTTTTACTTGTGTGCTTTGAACGAATGGCTGTGTAGTCGTGCAGTGGTTAGCACTGATGGCTCACTCCTGTAAGCACCAGGATTTGAGTCTCTGCCCTGGCTCCATATTTGTCAAATTTGCATATTCTCCCTGTGTTACTGTAGAGTTTCCTCTGGTTTCCCCCTACAGCTGAAAAAGATGCTGAGGTACTGAATGATAAGCGTGCCCTGCGATGGGCTGATGCAGTATCTGGGGTGATTCCCTGCCTTGTGCCCATAGCTTCTGATAGAGGCTCAAGATCCCTGCGATCCTGAATAGGACAAACTGGTACAGAAATTGGATGGATGAAGGGGATGGCAGCTTGCGTTTTTGCTCATTGGATGCCCTGTTCATTTTAATATTCTGTAACCTCCATTGTTATTCAAGATGAACAGAATTCACACACACATGTGCACATGTAACAATTATAAGGCAAACTTTCTTTTTCCTGCAGTGTCACAGTTTTGTGACACTTAACAACATTAGTGACTAAAATGGATTGCTGTTAGTGCTAGGGAGGTCATGTAATTTATATCCCATTTCAGCTATAATATTATTCTTCTGTATCAGAATTATTAGACGGAATGCACTGCTGGAAAACTGGTTATGGGCCATATGTTTTTATAGTGAATTAAATTGTACTCATCAGACCATATGAGCTTCAAATGAAGATGGGGCCATTTCCACAATTTGTCAGCCAGGGGACCAATTACTAGCTAGTACTCCATATGTTATTCTGTGCAGAGCTGAGTGACAGTGTGACAGGAAGTACTCTGTGCCACTGTCCAATGCCTACATCTGTGTGACAATTTATCTACAATTAATGGAACATGATAAACTATAAAATAGGATCCCTAAACATTATTTCGGTCTGACTTTTTGGATTATGTGATGTTAGATTAATCGTAATATTAATTATTCAGATTATGCATCAATAGTTCATTCAAAATAAATGATGCTATTATAGTAATATACTAATATATAGTAATAGTCAAGCAATTAGTTTGGTTTAGTGGTACCCATGAAACTGTCCAATTGTTAATTTATTGTATAAACAGCACTATGCTTAAATCATTGACGAGTATGAAGATTTGCATAAAGATAAACACACGATGTGACATTATAATTCTTCTGGGAATTACATAATTGACCTTCAGTTATAGAGAACAAATAACCTGGTATATATACTCAACAAAAATATAAACGCAACACTCTTGTTTTTGCTCCCATTTTTCATGAGCTGAACTCAAACATTGGAATTTTTTTCTACATACACAAAAGACCCATTTCTCTCAAATATTGTTC
>JAABNY020000119.1:12875590-12916440 GCA_015164015.2 Brevimyrus niger | reverse complement strand
GGTGTTCCTAATATTCCTTTAGGTGAGTGTATCTCACTGTTATTTCAGTACTTTTATGGTTCTTGAGAGATAGGCTGTCGGGTTATTCTGTAAGGTAGAAATATTGTGAATTCCTTTTGGAATAAATCTTACTGTTTACCCTGGCTCCATCTTTTGTCCAAGTGCCAGACGTTTCATCAATTGAGTCAAGGGAATTTGTATGAGCAATGAAGCAGGAGCACTCACTATTGAGCATCCTACCACCTGGTTTTTGAAAGGCATGAAGATGATGTCTTCAGTGTAACGAAACTTCTACTGCCTCAGCCCACTGGGACAGCATATGTGAAAGGGCTTGTCCATATTGATGCCAGATTACTGTGTGTCTAATCCTCAGCTCCCCTATGCTTCATTAATTCACACTGTAGTTGCAATCCATCTCACAGTGTTGGTGGGCACGAAACCTGTTTTGTCCACCAGGGCCTTAAATTACGTATGATTAATTGGATCACAGATTTGCGGTGACAGCAGTGCTGTTTATCAGTTACAGATCTTGCACATGGATTCTACGTCAGCAATATTGTATAAATCTTTTTTGGAAAAAAAAGCAAAAACAAACAAGAAACTTCCAGTTTCATATTCAGTGCTATGCAATATCCCGTAATATTTTATACTGACCGTAGAAGCCTTGCAGAGTTAAAAAATAAAAAAAAATAATAATTTTTTGATAACAACAAACTGTCATTGCAGGGCTTTAGATAATGGATGTCGGATTTTATGTCACTATATGGACACCCTCAATTCCATAATAATAATAATAAACTAAAATATTAATGAGATGCGTATTGTGACGCCCATAAATGAGTAATCTTTTTAAATTCGCTGTATCCTTATGCTTATTAAACTCCGTTACTGTTTTGGCAAATCATGGAAATGATTAATAACTGAAAGTGTCGGTGAACCTAAACTTGGCAACCACCATTTTTAAAAGAAGAGTTATTGTGGATAAACAAGGGAAATACATGCTGGGGTACGGCGCTGCTTTTTGCTCACTAAAGTCCAACACCTTTTTTTATTCGTTTTACACTACTGTAATAACATAACACAGCAAGTCCCAACTCTCAATAAGCCCAATACACATACACATATATCAATCCACATAGAATACGCCCAGATTTTACATTTTCTCAAACACTTCCCAGATAGCATCATACTGTACATTATGTTATTGTTTCAACGCTGAATTATTGTTGAATATGTTGAATTATGGTCAGTGTTAAATTATCGACATTGAAACTGAACTGATTTTTGTTCAGATTTTCAATATTCAAAAATTGATGGTGGGAAAACCTTGATTCAATGTTGATATAAAGTAGGGTGACCAGATAATCCATGTCAGGGAGGACACTCTGAGCTAGGACAGGAATTGTAAACAGACCTGGATTTCATTTGAGCAATGAGCTCTTGCTGTGTGCTGATTGGTCAGTCCCCTATAATCATACATGTGTCAGTAATGCTAATGTGAAACAGCTATACGAGTCTTTCAGTCAAGGAAACTAACCAGTCAAAGCACAAGAAGAGCTGAACTATTTAGCCAAGCAGAGGACCCTTGCAATTTGACAGTAGTAAGACCCGAAGTTAGCTGAAAGTGTCCTCCCAAAGATCACAACTTTGTTTCAATCTTTTTGTCTGATATGGTATCAATGTCATTTCAACATATGTGTGCTATCTGGCTTATTCAATTGAGATTCTAAGTTAGCAGGCAGACACTTTTATGGCTTTAATAATCAGTGTATTTAGCAGCTATAAGGGCAATACATATTAAAAAGCTCTCCGTATTAATGTAGGGTGTCCAGATATTCCATGTCAGGGAGGACACTTTCAGCTACTTTGAGTTTTACAAACTACTTTTAAATTGAAAAGCTCCTGTGCTTGGCTAAATAGTTCAGCTTTTCTTGTGCTTTCACTGGTTAGTTTCCTTGACTGAAAGACTCATCCAGCTGTTTCACATTAGCATTAGTGACACATGCATGATTATAGGAGACTGACCAATCAGCACACAGCAAGAACTCAGAGCTCAAGTCTGTTTAATTGAAATGGTAATTTACAATTCCTGTCCTAGCTCAGAGTGTCCTCGCTGACATGGATTATCTGGTCACCCTATATTAATGGTAATTTAATAAACATGAACAGACAACATCAGTGGTTTTGTTTATAATTATTGTCCGGAATAGTTCTTGTGCGTTTTCTCTTCTGGCGCTCGTGCAATAGCGCTCGTGCTCCTGTAGTATATGACGTCACACTTCACGCAGTGTAAAACCACCTTTTTGTTATCTGATAATTTAAACTACTCCTATAATTACGCATAATTTCATTTAAATAATATCAATAATATCAGATGGGTCGACTAAGAAAATAAAATGTAAAGCCAGCAACTACATTCACCTTTCACCATTTAGAAGGAAACTCGATCAGCTGCATTACCATTGGTCCACTTGCCATTCTTCTATTTAATTACCATTCAGCAATTGACTTTTCTGAGTGGCACCATTGTATCAGGGAAGAAAAGAGGTGACACCACATGCAGCATGTTCTGCAAAAATTCTAATACAGAAGAACCACTTAAATCTCATGAAATAACCTGAACTATCCTGTAAGCCTAATTCTGCTCATTCCACATTCATTAAATTATTGTTGGCCTATAAATGTCAACCCTATTTTTAAAAGATCTGTCTTTAATTTTAATAACAGTTTAATTATTCTGGAAGAAAACACATATCCCTATGCAATGTAATTGCTTGTAAGGTATTTAATTGTCTTATTGTGAAATTCACTGTGGTTATGAATTTATCCATTAACTAAATGTGGTTTCTAGTTAGCTAACTAGAAGCTGATATACATTTTCTCATGGAGTAATAGTTTGAGTTCCTAATGGTGCTCTAGTCTTACTCAAATTTTAGTCGAGTTAGTCACCATTGTTGGTAAGCTGCCACTTTTTGATAATAAGCGTCACAGAAGAAAGGAGTTCCAGAAGCAGTACAATGTCTGAGAGGCTGACCAAAAATGTCTTACTGCTGTCCTGCCATTCCCTTCCTGGTAGTAAACTTTATGTCAATATTATTGAGTAGATGTAATTAATTCATGGCCTGCAAATTGAAGCATTTCTGAAAGTGTTCAATGTGGAAAAAAGTTTAGAAAAAAAGTCAAAACTGAAATTAAAGTCAGAATGACACGTTTCGTGAGCGGTGAGCAGACAAGGGAGGCAGGAGCAGCCAGGATGAGGAAAATAACAGGGTTTATTCAGGAAAAAAGGACAGGGTACTCACGGACATTAGACATTAATGACAGATCTGGGGAAGACTGACTGAGACACAGACTAAATACAAAACACAGGCTAGACCGAACAAGCAACAGGTGACCACAATCAGGCAAAAACAAGAGGTAACGAGGTGGGCGTGGCACACAATAAGGATCGTCCGGAGCAGGGTGTGACACAGAATTTTGAGAAAAAAGTCCTTTAATTATTTCCTTTAATATCATTATGTAATTATGGGAGTAGTTAAAATTATCACTAAACAAAAAGGTGGTTTGTATACTGTGCAAGGTTTTTTGATGTAGGGCTGCCGCGATTAGTTGACGTACCCGATGACGTCAACAGTGAGAATGCGTCCATGTCAGTATTTTAAATCAACGCATCATTTTTAATTTTTTTATTAAAATGACCTTTATGATTTACAATTTTTTTCCTTTAATATCACTACATAATTATGGTAGCAATTCAATTAGTTTTTCACAAAACAAAAAGTTGGTTTTACACTGTGCAAAGTGCAATGGCATACTATAGCAGCATGAGTGCTACGGTATGCAGGAACACCTGAAGAAGGAACGCACAGGAGTTATTTTTGTTGATGGACCGCCAGTGTAGGCAAAACCTTACATGCTGTCTATTCATGTTGTTTAAATTAGCATTAGAACGGAGAGCTTTTTAATATCTTTTTTTCCCTGTAGCTGCTAAATGCACTTATTATTAAAGCCATAAAGTAATCTTTCTGCTACATTAGATTCTTAATTGAATAAGTGTTTGTGAAAATGGTTAGGCTAAAATCCACATTAATTGCCGGTGCTAGTGGGTGGGTTTATGCAGGTTGGATTTGTTAGGACCAGTGTCATTATTGTAAACTAAAACTGAAATGTAAATGAACGTTCAATAAAATAAAATAACTTGTGAGGAGGAGATAATCAGCATGCACTGATTACAGTGTGTTGCTGCACCCACCACATGACAAACCACCTCAGGGATGAGAACCCGAGTGCAGCCATGTGGCGTATGATACCTCAGCACCACACAGTCCAAATGGACCAGTGTGAGTTTTCTTCCTGGAGGCTGGAGTGCCAATCCTGCCACCAACCCCTAAATTTTTCCCCAGAGTACCTACTAATAGAGCTGGATGTAGATTAACATCACGCCCAAGATGAAGCAATTGCAGATTAAGGGCCTTGCTCTAGGGCCAATGAAGTACAATCTTTATTTAGTGACTGGGCTGATACCTGGCAGATGAAATTTAACTTAGATAAGTGTAAGGTAATCCATGCAGGGAGCGGAAATATAAAGTACAGATATTTTGTGGGTTCTACTGAAAGAAAGGTAGCTGATTATGAAAAAGACCTCGGTGTGTATGTTGATGCTTCATGTCCCACTCTTGCCAGTGTGAGGAAGCAATAAAAAAGACCAATAGGATGTTGGGTTACATCTCTAAGTGTGTGGAGTTTATGTCAAGACAGGTGATGCTGCGATTATACAATCTCTTGGTAAGACCCCACCTAGAATATTGACTGCAGGTTTGGTCACCATACCTTAAAAAGGACATTGCTGCCTTGGAAAGGATATAATGTAGGGCTATGAGAATGATTCCTGGTCTTAGAGGAATGTCTTATGAGGAGCGGTTAGCTGAGCTGAATTTGTTCAGCCTCGAGCAAAGGAGACTAAGGGGGGACATGATCCAGGTAGGCATGTATCGATGAATCGCAAATCAGGTAAAAAAATGATGGAAACGTATGACGATTTAAACTGGCTGAGGTGGAAAATGAATCGCTACTTTAGGAGTACTTCACTGTACTTTAACAAAAAAACTGGTGTAATATTAAATTTGATTTCACAATGTCAGTTCGACGCCAGATGTCACTATTAAAGTCGACGTCGTTTGACAGTTTTTGGTTTTGACCGAACGCGAGATGGCGAGTGCATTTGAAATTGAGGGCATGTTGCTGGGTGGCGTGGTGGTGCAGTGGTTAGCGCTGCTGCCTCACAACACAAAAGTCTTGGGTTTGGTCCTGGGTAGTTTCTGTGTGGAGTCCATGTGCTCTCCCCATGTTTAAGTGGGTTTTCAGAGGGGGCTCTGGTTTCCTCCCACAGTCCAAAAGCATGCAGGATAGGTAGATTGGTGAGTTGAAATTGGCTCTGTAGTTGTGCGTGCCCTGTGATGTGTTGGTGACCGCCCAGGGTTGGTTCCCACCTGTGCCCGTTGTTCCCAGGATAGGCTCCCCCCTGTGTCCCCAGTTGAGATTAAGTGGATTCAGAAAATGGATTTTCTGGATGGATGCACCACCCGATCTTAAATCGGCAATGTGGCAGCATTTCAGCTTTCCTGGTAATCACAAACTAAAACGGCAAGAAAAGCACAGACGAGTGAAAAACTGCGTGCAGACATTGTAAAAGACTGATAACATACACAAATAGCACAACAAACCAGCACCACAGTGAGCTCAATTCACCACCGTCAGACCGAAGATTAATAAAGCGACAAACCCCGCTAAAAAGCTGCACATGCAAGCCTTAGATTATTTGGATCATTTTTTAATTTACTTATTTTAATTAAATTTTTTTAATCATATTTTATTCAATTTCAGTTTCACTGTTAAGAGGATGACAGTTTAGAAAGATAAATAAAGGAATATTTTTGAATAAATTTGTTTGCAGCTCATTCTGTTAAAAAAATCATTAGAAAATTGTGTTGTGAGCTCAGAATAGTGAATCGTATCGAATCGTGAGTTGAGTGTATCGTTACATCCCTAGATCCAAGTATATAAGATTCTAACAGACCTGGATGCGATTTGGCCAAATGGCTATTACAAAAATAGTTTAGATATTTTGAACTCGTAGCCAGAAGTGGAATTTGGCGGGAGAACATTTTAAAGTGAATTTCAGAAAGTGCTTCTTTACACAGCATGTGAAGCTGGCCATTAAGTAAACAAAATGATCATATGTGGGCAAGTAATCTTTTGAACTTTTTCACAAAACTTTTTCTTGTCAAAAACAACATGGATATTGTGATTTTGAATGGTAATTTCATTGTAAGTAAGGTTTATGTGTAAAAACAATGCTTTTCCCCACCACTTGCTTGATACATACACTGACCTATGACTGACTGACCACATTTGATTTAGGAAAACATTCACAAATCAGACTGATCAATATGAGCCTAGTTTGGTCCTTTTGGGTCACTTTTTAGGTTTTGCTATTAGATCATCAGCAATTCTAAATAACCATAGAGCTCAATGAACTGAAAAGTCCAAAAAATAAATAATATGCTAAATTATGATATGCAATTTTTTTCTCCACAAATCAGTGTTTGTCTACCTCTACAGCACTGACTATTTACCGTTTCTTCTTAACATGGTACATGAAGAATTTGCTTTCATTGTTATAAATCCACTGTAATGGCTGCAAACAACCAGTCTCTGAATCATGTAGATTTCTTGTGTACAGGTGCTGGTTTAAGGGTTAAAATTTTTCTCATGGAGGGAAACATGGTATTGAAAGGTAGGATCTTAGCAGTACCTACAGTGTGGGAGTGTAGCAGAAAATCTCCAAGCAGCTTTTATTGGATGGAGTCTGCAGTAACCTTTACTATATAACTATATATTTATTCTGTGTATTTGGTCTAACCATTTTATACCAAAGCCCTTAACACCATATTTTTTTTGTCTAAATCCTTATTAAATCATGGAGATTATACTAAAACAATATCACAAAATACATGACAACAGAAAAATTCTCTGATATTTATGTTTCATTTGCTTTTGTTAGCTTCTCAAACATATTAAAGATTGCATTCATGCAGTTAATGTGATTTTTTGACATGAAATAATCAGTTGTATTGTTTCTGTGCTTTAGTGCAAAGTACTACAATCATGCTTCTGCAATACAAGCAACAGAGTTGTAAAATACAGATTTTGCTTTGCCGTCTGAGTGCTGGAACCTGTCACAGATTAAAGAACACAGAGAGAATTTCCTAATTTAACAAGCGCAGGAAATTCATGAAATTGTAGTAGTGCAGCCATACTTGTTAAATAAAAACACGCCATCTAGGAGCTTAGATGCTGAGTCAGCTGTTACACTTGGCTATCACAGAAACATTTCAATTCCATTACGGGCCAGTAAAGCTGTCATGGATGAAGTGCAGATTCAAGCATACATTTCACATAATGCGTTGAAGCAATAAAAACAGTATCTGAAAGAATAATATATAGCTCTACATTTGCCATGGACTGGCATCCTGCCCACAGTGACTCTTGACTTGTAGCCTTTGTTTCCTTTAATACATCCAGAATCTTTGTGATCATGGTATGCCGACTTTCAGGCCTTATACGCTACATAAGTAGTTATGGAATGGAGGGAATGGGTGTGTGTTCATGTACAATTACTGTCTGATTTCTACAGTATAATACAGGCTGCAAATATGCAAAAAGTTTATAATAGAGAGTATAAGCCTTTTAAATAAATAAATTAAATATGTATAATGTGTAATTTTACGTACCCAGTAATATTTAATTTCAGAGTCATACATACATCATAATAAATGATAATTAGCCTAACTGAAAGGTTATTGTTACATACTCAATGGACTCAATGCCTATTTGTAGTAGGTGATCAAAAGTCATACTAATTAGACTCCATTATACTGGAACAATGTATGTTCGTGTTCTGTATGAAGTGTTGTTTTGCATACAATGACCATACCTGAGCAGCTTTGGCCACTAAATACTGTATGTGTCCCTGAAACGCGTTCCATTTGCTTAAGTATTTATCATAAGTGTGAAAGGGATGGACACCATTAAGATTCAGCCAAAATATATAGCATAATAAAAGCCGCCATTAAGTCTTGTTCCAAATCCCAGTAATTGAACATGCTCTGGATTATTACTGACCCTTTGTCATTTGCATTCAGATTAATTTTTGTAGATGTTTCCATCATGTTGAAGCTTTCCATTTTAAGGTGATAAATAAATACTAAGATCATAAAGTAGATCTTGTATTTAGGTTTGAAATGATCTGTGCCATAAAGGGCTTAGTCATAAGACTACAACAGGCTAGCTGACCTGCTTCTTTGTGGTTGGTGTAGAACAATACAACCTGGAGGCCGGATCCCTGCCAAGAATGCAGCTGCATCATTGACGTTGTGATCTGTGAGACACGACGGTGCCAGAGTCCCCAGTGTGACTTTCTGAAGGTACAGTAAGGCTGAGTGAGATAGCAGAATTTTTGATCTTGCTTGCTCTTGTTCTTTGTAGGGCTTGCCTCTACAAGAAGGCAGGAGTATATTTGAAATGCATACCATTAATGAAAGGGAGAGTAATACCTGGTGTTATTGTGTTCTTTTGACCTACAGAAAGGTGTTTTTTTCTCTTACTAAGTGTGGTGAATCTATATGCACTTAATATTTTCAGCTCCATTGATGTGAGACTGCAATGTAATCAGCCCAAACCTGATGTAACTTTTCTCTGCATGTTTTTAAACCAAAGAGCGTTGGAGAGTGACTGTAAGCAAGGCTGGAAAACGTAAATATGTGGGAATAATCACAGTAATAATCTTAATTATTTTGCAGGAAGAGAGGCTGAGAATGGCACCCGACGAATGTTGTCCAGAGTGTGTGTGGTCTCATGGTTCTTGTCAACATGAAGGATCCATTTATGAGGTATAAAACCCAATCCTTCACAAATCAGGCTTAAGGGTCCCATTTTCCACTTATAAATGGCCGATTAATAAAAAGAGAACTGCATTATAACTTGTTTATAACTGTTTATTAATGATTTACTAAGTGCTACAACCTAATTAATATCCTGATCAAAAACCCATTCCTAAACCCTGTGTAAGAGTAGTCTTACTGTAAAGTGTTCAAGTGTAGAGGGGGCACAAGAAACTTAGTAAATAAGTTACTACTGAAGTACAAATCATAAACAAACATAATTACTACTTGAGATACATCATGATTCATTAATGATAAACAAATATGAGGACTATTTCACTTGTGTTAATCATTACTTGTTCCTTCAGTAGATCACTAAGTTTTATAGAATTAACATATAGTATAGCAAGAAATATAGTAACTGCTTGAGATAAAATATTTGTTACGATTCATTAATGATGAAGTAACATGAGGTCAGTATGCAATTAAAACTTAGCTTGTGATATTATAATACTATGTTATTTGTGCTCTATCTAGTAAAGTGTTACCCTTCTTTTTTAAAATTGAGGGCTTAAACACTAAATGCACTATATTGCCAAAAGTATTGGGACACCTGCTTTTACACATATACAAATTATAATGCCTGGCTCGCAGTCTCCCCTGTAATTCACCCCAAAGGTGTTCTATCAGGTTGAGGTCAGGGCTCTGTGCAGGCCAGTCAAGTTCCTCCACACCAGACTTGCTGATCCACGTCCTTGTGGATCTTGCTTTGTGCACTGGTTTGCACTGATGTTGGAACAGGAAGGGGCCATCCGCAAATTGCTCCCACGAAGTTGAGAGCATGAAATTGTCCAAAATGGCTTAGAATGCTGCAGCATTAAGAGTTCCTTTCACTGGAACTAAGGGCCCAAGCCCTACCTCTGAAAAATAACCCCACACTATAATCCCCCCTATACCAAACTGTACACGTAGCACAATGCAGTCAGGCCTAGCAGCCGCCAAACCCAGACTCGGCCATCGGATTTTCAGACATGGAAGTGTGACGAGTCACTCTAGAGAACATGTCTTCACTGCTCTGGAGTCCAGTGGCAGCATGCTTTACGCCACTGCATCCCACACTTTGCATTGCACTTGGTGATGTAAGGCTTGGATGTAGCTGCTTGGCAATGGAAACCCATTCCGTGAAGTTCTCTATGCACTGTTCTTGAACTAATCTGATGGCCACACAAAGTTTGGAGGTCCGTAGCTATTGACTCTGCACACTGTGCACCTCAAAATGTGTTGTCCCTGCTCTGTGATTTTATGTGGCCTGCCATTTTGTGAGTTGCTGTTGTTCCAAAGTGGTTCCACTGTGTTATACCGCTAACAGTTGACCGTGAAATTTTTAGTATGGAAATTTCAAGAATGGACTAATTACAAAGGTTGCATCCTATCACGGTACCATGCTTGAATTCACCGAGCTCCTGAAAGTGACCCATTCTTTCACAAATGCTTGTAGCAGCAGTCTGCATGTCTAGGTGCTTGCTTTTATTCATCTGTGGCTATGGAAACAATTGAAACACCTGCATTCAATGATTTGGAGGGATGTCCCTATACTTTTGGCAATATAGTGTATCTCAGAACAAGAAAAAAGTCCACAAAACAGCTACCTATCACATCTAATGAGATACAACAAGGTGAATCTCTTCCTCAGAATTCATGGATTGATGTTCCAGCACTGGCAGCTGAAATGCATTCCCACTTTAATACCTTTAAACAGCACGGAAACCGATGGACCGACTCTGGATACAATGTTTGCATGTGCTCTCATGGGAATGTTTCTTGCACGAAACGTTGCTGCCGACGTGGGAGCAGCGAGATACGAGAAAGCACCGGTACCATGGACCGCTGCCCCGGATGCATTGGTAGTGGAGGTGAGATCCTACTTGGGGAGGGAGTGCTCTGGTGAATGAACTATTTAAGGGTTAATGCATGACAAGCCATGCAGGTGAGGTGAAGAGCCACTGATGGAAAGAAAAACCTAAATAGTAGTTCTACTAATAAATACATTTGTGGTTCATAAACATGAAAACAATGCCTTCAAGTAAAAGTGTAAATCAAATGTATGCTAAACATACATGTATGCTGTAAGCAGGTTAATGCACTTGTGGCCTTCCGGTTAGCTTTAGCAAGTCTGGCTGTTCTCCTCTGACCTCTCTCATTAACAAGGTGTTTATAGGCACAGAAATGCCATCGACTACAACTGAACCTCTTGACCCTCTGCTTGCTGTGTCTATTCAGTTACAGCCACATGCTTAACTGTTTGGTGGAATGGACTGTTTCCGTTAACAAGCAGGTGTACCTAATTTTGTATTTTCTAAAAGTAATTTATCTTTTACACAATATAAGTGGTACCTTAAAGTGTTTCTTTATGCAAATTAATTAACAGTGGCTGTAAAAATGTGAAAACGTCTTGTACCTATATGTACAAGTAAGTACCTCCTTTAACCTTGATGTTATCGATGAATATAAATTATATTTAGGTGAAATGATCATGTATGGTATGTATATTTGTGGTTTCTGCTCTCAACAGTGGGGGAGTCAGTGTCTGGGGACTACTGTTGCTTGCTGTTGACAGAAATGGTGATTCTTACAGAATCCGTAGAAATGTCAACCAGCTTGGTTATCAAAGAATACTTCAAAGGAATACTAGTCCATGAAGAATTCAGTAGCAGAGCTTCAACCTTTAGCAATATAATGATGTGAAGCACACCACTGAATTGTGCAAGACATATGAGAAGGAAAGTGGAGTACAATTCAAACAACTGGCCTAGTCCATCCAGTCTCCAAACCTCAATCCTATGAAATTTGTATGGAATAAAATGAGCAGAAGAGCCAAAACAAAACAACACTGACCAAGCATACTATCCATCAACTGAGTTAAAGCTATTCAATAGAACTATATAAATGCAAATAAACAAATGTTTTGCATAATATTCTGACAGAGGTTTTTAGATATGCTCAAGTTGGATAATACATGCATTCTGTCCTGGATTGTATCCAGTGCTCTTGTGCCACGTCTCTGTGGATGACACACCCTGATTCCTCTTTTAAGAGCACATGAACAGCTGTCGTCTAGCTTGAATGCCTGCTTGGACATGGAATTCTGACACGTTTCAGCCCGGAAGGATGCCGGGATACTGAAGAGAAAATGTAACATGTGTCCAGGCTATAACACACAGCTATTAGCCAACTCCCCATTGCCTTATCATATTCATGGCCTCCCCCTTCACAGCCTCCTGCTTTGTCGGAAATCAAGAATATTGGGATGGGCAGGAGTGGCGCCCAGCGCGCTGTGTCAAGTGCATTTGCAGTGCTGGAGAGGCCCAGTGCTTCATCGCAGAGTGTCCCCCTGTCTCATGCAAGCGGGTCAGTGCTTCGCAGAACGTGTCCGGTTTTGCATGTCCTGTTTGAACTGAAAACACTGAATTTTGAGAGGTCCTAAGCATACACTAATTTTGGGCTGTTCAGAAAGAAAGAGAATGATCTTGAAGCTGCATTTAGTTATATTTCATAGTACAGTTACTATGGACGCTTTTGTCTAAAGTAACGTACAAACAGTACATTGCACACATACATGCTGTCAGGGAGTGAACGAGGCATAAGTGTAGCTATGCTAAGCTTCTAATGGTCACAATTAATGGTTGCAGGTAATAAAACTAATGAAACAAAAAACAATCCTTCCCTTCTGAAATATGCAATAGAGAGCCAATGTCCCTGTCTTTTAGGCAGGCTCAATGCTTCCAAAGTGGGACATTCCTACAATGGTCGTAATGACAAGATGAAAACAGTGGTGGGTAAATAACCAAAATGGATTTACCCTCAGTTCATTTTAGAATCCCTGGATTGTTCTGTGTTTTTCGATAGAGTGAGCACCTGGTGATGCGTGCCGGAGAATGCTGCCCCCAGTGTGTGCCCAGTACCTGTCTGGTGGGTGGGAGAGAACACAAGGTAACCCTACCATAGTAGAGGTTAGAAAAACGACATCGCTAATGTACTGTATTTCTGCGACGAGTGAAGCCGCAGCTCTCCATAGGCAATCGAAGGTTGTCACTTTCAGGTTATTTGGGATTGAAACTTAAAAAAATGCTAGAGGTAAGAAGCAGCATCTGATCAGTTGTATTGTCCAGGCATAACAATGAACAAAGAGCTTCTGTTGAATAGTATGATGTATGAGGCAAAAAGAGACTTTTAATGTCCTGTAGATATCACAGAAAAATTGATAAAAAATTACAGTGTGAATAAAAATGTTTGAGTGTCATTTCAGTAAGATTGACATTATCTGCCAACTGATAATAATGGGCTTGTTTCACATGGATTTAAAATGCTTCTTTGGCGATCGGATCACAAGTAGACAACTGAGACACATCATCATTTACACCTGTGTCTATCATGTGTCTCCGAGGTGTCCAGCTGACCATTTGTGTTCCCTTTTGTTACTGCCCTGCGCAAAGTTATTGTGATGTCATTGTTGGGCATGCATAAGGACACAGTGACATTTATGCTGCAAAAGATAACTGGTCAAATGCATCTCAGACCACCTCTGCAAGTGGTTCGAGTGATCGGATCACAACATGTCTTGGTGGTCATTTACACTTGTTTGTGGTGCTATCCACTTGTGATCTGATCACCCAAGATGCATTTTAAAACCAAATGTTAACAGAGTCAATTAGAGATGATATCTTTCCTTTTTAATCTGAGCAAATTTCCATCTCTGCAGAACTTGTAGTGAAATATAAAACGCTAACTCTTTTATCATCACCGAATCTGCATGTCACACCATTTAAAATAATTATAACAATGTTATTAGTATTGTAATGCACATTCCCTCTTGCTGAATCAAAGTCTAATATTGCATACAAATACAGCTTCCAGTGCAGAATAATTTTATTTAATAGCACAGAAATGGCAGAGTGTAGGATAAACTGTCTTCCTGGAAGAAATCTCCCACTCTTTTCTGATCATTTTCTTTTCCAAGTGATATGTTGTTGTTCCTTTTAAGGTTTGTTGTGAGGATGCAGCCACAGGAGGCTTCAGAATGAAAGAATGTTTCATCACTGAAATTGTTGATGAGCTTTTTGTTTTCCATAGAACGGGGAGCGCTGGCAGCTAAATACCAATATCTCTTGCATCTGTGACTGGGGTCAGGCATACTGTCACAAGCAGACCTGTCTCCACCATTCCTACAAAAAGGTCAGTCACCGCAAATTGGATCTAGCTAATGCACTGGAAGGTCTGCATTTGAACTGACATTCAGTTTTTTCCTATGCGTAGCCAGCAGGTAATGTAGTGGATGTCGAAATCTGCTAGTTCTAAGTTCACTTGTCAGTGTGTAGCGTAAGTATAGTTTATAGTACTGAAACTACACTCACTCTGTTGACTTGGTTGTCAAGTTGCTTTTAATGTAAGGTGCCTACTCAGTAAATAATACATACACTCACATTGTGAATATACCTCCAGTCATTCTCTTAATACTTTTGTTTTTTTCCCCGGTATTAAGTATTTCTGTAATATTGGTGTAACAACTGGCGTGAGTGAAGCAAGATCCAAAAAGCACGAGCCCTCATGTAAGGGTTATGAAGGGGTTTATTCAGACGAAGACAGGCAGGGTACTCACGCATATGTACTACAAGAATGATGGATCTGGGGACTACTGACAGAGACACTGACTAAATACAAAAGACAAGCTAGACTTAACAAGCAACAGGTGACTACAATCAGGGCAAAACAAGAGGTAACGAGGTGGGTGTGGCACACAATTAGGATCATTGGGAGCAGGACGTCACAATTGGGCAGATAGCCAATCTCTTTAATTAAAGTAAAAATGTATTTCTAACATAGATAAAATCTGTTTACGTGGCGAAACACCTCTCCACATTTAAATCACCCTTGGAGGCTCCTCGTGTATTTTTCTGTAGCGCATTTGTGGATTTGAATGAAGAATCGGTTGAAAGTCCATAAGATAAGGTGAAGTTTGATAACTTTGGCCTCTTTATTATTCTTCTCATCCTGGGGCAGGTGATACATTTTACCTGTACAGAGATTATTATTATTATTCATTCACCCCCTCAGTGTGTGGAGCGGTGGATTGTTTGGCTTTTGTGAAATCATGAGTTTATCATTGTAGTATCATGGTATTTCAACAGCCCATTTTTATCAATGGTATAATCTAGGTTTGAGGAACCTGCATTTAAAGATCCATCCTTTTCCCAACTCTGGCCACTTGATCTCACTCTTAAAATCATTGGTTTGAACACAATGAATAAAATTAGCTTGTTCTTTTATGAAGCTTTTGGACACATTAATGGATTTCACTTGAATTTTAGACTGTGATGTCCAGTTTGAAAACTATTCAGTTCTTTGTGAAAATCTGGCTTAATGTATTGAAACCCAGAAGGCTCATTTCAGGCTATTTCATAAATTTTTTTTATCAGACTGGTCTGACAACCTTGTACGTTTTTTTCTGGGATGACTCCTTTATGGCTCTTAGATTTAACAATGCTGGACAAGAAAACTGATTACTATAATTCTGAAATGATGCTGGAAGATATTTTGTTAGATAATTTGCTGTCTTGTTCATTTGAGAAGGGGAATTGCGTTTGCAGGTACCAAAAGGAGTCTGTCATCAACACAGAAATTTTGGTAACACTTTACACTAACTGCACCTTTAATATGCATTAATTCTGAATTCATAGAACATCTAATGCACCTTCAAAATGCATTCAGAGAACTTTCATAAGCAGCATGCAAGTATACCTCAACATCGTCACATACCTTAAGAGCTTCACTACAGTATATATTAAATAACAAACATTACTTTATGTGATTATGATGTTTGTTATCATATAATATTTCTTATTAGTGTGTACTATTTATCAATGTATTGTGAAGGTGCAATGAATGTTGTACCAATGCATTATAAAGGAATTATGAAGGTGCAGCTAATGTAAAGCAATAAACTGCTTAATATACAAATATGTCCTCTTGTTCTCTCTTTGTTTGAGATCTTATTAGATGTTTTTCATATTTTCTTTGATACATTCAGTTACCTCAGGTTTGCCAATATTCTTTGCTCCTTAATGACTTGTATCTCTGTTGGTGTTTTCTTATTTTTATCTAGTACACAATGGGAACTAAAGAAATCCAGATCTATGTTTCCTTTGTTTCCTGTGGGCTGTGCCCTGTGCCTTTCCAGGGCCAAAACAGGACATTCCATGTAGGCCAGAGCTGTGGGGAATACATGTCCCTGGATGGGTTGTGTCTACACGGGACTGTACTGCATTACAATAGAGAGGTGTTGAGTGGGGGGGGGGGGGAGGCGGCTGTCAATTCTGCACCTGCAAAGCGGGTCGAGGGCGGTGCCAGGACACTGAGAGGGGTAGGACCTGGTGTGCACAGGTACTGTATGGTTGATGCACTCCTTTTCGGGACCAGCTGCAGTTTTGCATTTTTAACTATGTGTTAATTAGACGCAACCCAGAAATACTTACCTGGGTGGTTTAATAGCTTTAATAGCCAGGCCATCCATCAAGGGTGATCTACTAACCTGTAAAACGTCTTAGGGCTGGGATAGAGCCACCTTAATTTTTTTTAACACATTTTTTTCCACTTGCATCATCTAACCTGTATTGTGGAAAGATGGAAAAAAAAAAGCTGAACGATGGTGCATGGCATCTGCACGTTAAGATGCTGTGCCTGTGATTGGAGGGTCACCGGCTCAAATTCCATGGCCCTAACCCTGCCTTATCAAATGTGTCGCTTTAGATAAATTCATCTTCTCAATTAGTGGAAAAATTAAATGAGAAAAGGTCATGGTAAAGCCAATGAGTAATTTAGATGAGTGTCGCTGTGGGTAGTTAAATGATTTTTTTTTTCTCAAATATTTGCTTTCAGACTTGTGTGAACTTCAATTGATTGCTGTGCATTAATGTAGAACAGAAGTTTCACAGAATTCATCACTTTGTAGCCTTCAAAAATACATTTTTATTATAGATTTGGCATGTGATACATAAATGAAAAGTGACAATGTTTTTTTTTTTTTAATATTGTTGGTATCAATGATGAATTTCTTTATTCGGCTTTAACTATAATTGTGATATGATAGACAGTAAGGACTATTAAAATGCTCATTGCTTTAGGATGAGATACGAGTCTCAATTTATCAAACACTAAATAACCTGAATGCATTCAAAAATAAAAAGCAACTAGAACTGGATATTTTGAAATGTTTTTTTTATTAAAGTTTTTGGTCAGCTGTTAATCTGCTTTAGTTTGTTGCTTTTGTTCAGATTATTGCTGACCATGGGTTTCAATTAAAGTGAGCTGCAGTACAGTGTAATTATTTTATCATTGTTGTTGCTTTCACTTTTTAATTGAATATAAAAATATGTAGGTTATGATGACATATAAAAAAATAGATAAAGATCTTTCTTGTAGTATTCGGAATCCGTTCAGAATATAACTATTTAAACCAGAATGCATGTAAGTGTGTTAATAATATTTAAAGTATCTTAGCAAATACATACTTACTGATTTACTTTATACATCACGGTGGGATCCCAAATCCACGGTTTTCGTTATCTGCGTTTTACTCTTCTTTTTCTTTCGGCTGCTCCTGTTTGGTGTCACATCGGATCATCTGTTTCCATTTCTTCCTGTCCTCTGCATCTTCCTCTTTCACACCAACCAACCGCATGTCCTCTCTCACCACATCCATAAACATCCTCTTCCAGCTTCCTTTTCTTCTCTCTTCTGGCGGCTCTATCCTCCCCTCCTCGCCCCACATGCCCAGCATCCCTCCTCTGTACACGTCCAAATCCACATAATCTCACCTCTCTGACTTTGTCTCCAAACCATCCAACCTGAGCTTTCCCTCTAATATACTCCTTCCTAATACTGTTCATCCTCATCACTCCCAATGCAAATCACAATATCTTTAACTCTGCCACCTCCAGCTCTGCCTCCTGTTTTTTCTTCAGTGCAACCATCTCCAACCCACTTACTACATCTTGTAAAACTTCCCTTCCATTCTTGCTGATACAAATCACTCTTATCACTCTTCTCTACCCTGCGTACACTCTCTTCTCCATCTCTCTTTCACACTCCCCGTTACTCTGAACTGTTGACCTCAAGTATTTAAACTCCTCCACCTTTGCAAACTCTACTCCCTGCATCCTCACCTTTCTACTGTCTTCCCTCTCATTTACACACATGTCTTAGTCCTACTGCCCTCTCTAGAACTTATCTCCACCTCTTCAGGGTCGCCTCCAGCTGCTCCCTACTCTCACTACAGATCACAATATCATCTGCAAACATCATAGTCCACGGGGACTCCTGTCTGATCTCATCTGTCAAACTGTCCATCACCATAGCAAACCAGAAAGGGCTCAAAGCTGACCCTTGACACAATCTCACCTAAACCTTGAACATATTCATCACTCCTCCCACAGACGTCACCGCTGTCACATTGTCTTCATACAAATCATGTACCACTGTTAGATACTCTTCTGCCACTCTTAACTTCCTCATACAAGACAGCTCCTCTCTAGGCACCCTGTCATATGCTTTCTCCAAGTCCACAAAGACGCGACGCATTTCCTTCTGACTTTCTCTATACTTCTTCATCAACACCCTCAGAGAAAACATTGCATCTGTAGTGCTCATTTCCATCATGAAACCATACTGCTGCTCACTGATCATCACTTTACTTCTTAACCTAGCTTCCACTACTCTTTCCCATAACTTTATGCTGTGACTGGTCAACTTTCTGTAGTTACTACAGTTCTGCACATCACTCTTATTCTTGAAAATCAGTACCAGTACACCTCATCCCCACTCCTCAGGCCACCTATTTCACTTTCCATGATTGCATTAAACAATCTGGTTAAAAACTCCGTCATCTCACCTAGACACCTCTATGCTTCCACAGGCATATTATGTCGACCAAAAGCCTTTCCATTATTCATCCTTGTCATAGTCCTTACTTCCTCCTTGCCAAGCCTCTGCCCTTCCCTCTCCACCTCATCCAACCATCACATTCTCTTTATTCATCAGCCCCTCAAAGTACTCTTTCCATTTGGTCAACACACTGTCCTCACTTTTGAATACGTTCACATCATTATCCTTGATCACTGTAACCCGCTGCACATCTTTCCCAGCTCAGTCCCTCCGCCTAGCCATGTGATGCAGGTCCTTTTCTACCTCCTCTGTGTCCAACCTTTCATACAACTCATGATATGCCTTCACCACTTCTCCTTTTCCCATACACCTCATCTCCTTGTACTCCGGTCTACTTTACACTGGATGTCTTTCCTGACGTGACCCTCCCTATTTATCTGAGCTTGCGACCAGCACGAAGAAATACACTTTGGTTGTGCATTCCCAGTGGGTGAGTCAGTTATTTGCAGTTTACTGCATTCAGAAAAAAAAGAATAATTCCATAAATAAACAGTTCATAATTTTCAAACCATTTACCAAGCAAATATAGGCTGTTACTGTACATGGTGAAATCCTCCAGCCCAATTGCACTTAGTACATGAGTCATCTCCCATTGTCCCCAAACCGGGGGGTTTCATAGACCATTTGAGGCTACGGATCACCTGCTTATCCAATGCTTCTCCACCTGCCCCCCATCAACAGCTTGTAGCCTTTCCTTGGGCCTGGCGGTATAGAGAATTTGTGAATCGAAAAGAGGGAAGCAGATGTAGGGGAAATGCATGGAATCATTATTACTCGGTTCATTTAGTTGTAAAACATTTAACTGGCTCACAGCTCAAAGGTTAAAAATTATCATTTGCATATTTGTTTTATTTCATTGAAGAGTAATAACTTAAAATTAGGGTCTTCCCAGTTATTAAGTGCACTTCCATTGGTTGTCAGGCTTGTCTTTATTGTCATTTGGCAAATTTGTTTTAGATTTAAATTCTAGGCTTTTGTTCATAAGCATTCTCCTGTTTTATGAGAAAAGTCATAAGCTGATTAAAAAAATACTTTTGGTAGACATACTGTACTGGAGTGAAAAGATTTTTGTCAAAGCTGCTTTATTGGACACATGCAACACAGATATAAGTATAATTTATTTTTGTTTTTGATACATCTGGCTGCAATAATAACATGTATACTGAATAGTTATAGTTGCATATTTACAAACAGGAAAGGAAACCCTATATTTGCATTTAGTTTTGACCACAGTGTTTGTGACATCTTACATGTGGCTTTGACTTAAAATGAGACCTATATATGTACGTATATATATATGTATATGTGTAAGTGTGTGTATTTGTATATGCATATATGATCACATGCATGCACAGACACTTGTATGGGTATTTTCCCTAAAAATATTGAGATTTGATTTTTGGTCAAACACCCAAACATCTGTCAGTTGAAGAAAAAAAACATTGCCACTATGAGTTATTCTGTGTTAATCATCCATTTCACTCTGAATCTAATTTCCAATATTGATTATATTTGTGCTGTTGTTTAGGCTGGAAGTTTATTTATTATTATGTATTATGTATTCATATTCAACATTATTATCACTCTAACCCTAGCAAATTTTCAACAGGGGCAAGTGGTCCACTCACCAAGAAGGTGCTACCCAGAATGCAGGTCTGCAGGAATGGTCTGCATGTACAAAGAAGAAATAAAGAAGGTAATAGGATCTGGCATCCACAGATTTATCAGATCATAACTATGAGTCACATGAGACTGGTACTATGGTATGTTGTAATACTCTGATTCGACATGGGATTTGTTGACATTTTTATTTGTATTTTGAAGATAAAGACTTATTATTTGTTTTAGGCGGTTTAGCAAAAATACAATTCATTCTTTAATAATTGTAGACTACAGCTTCTTCTCAGGTTACGATGGGGTTACATTCCAATAAATCAATAATAAGGGGAAAATGCATTTTAATACAGCACACCTAACCTAACAAACTTCCTAGCCTAGCCTACGTTAAACATGCTTAGAACATTTACATTAGCCTACAGTTGAGCAAAATAATTCATGCAAAATCTGATTTATAATAAGATGGTACATATATTATGTAATTTGTTGAATAATGTAGTGAAAGTGAAAAACAAATATCCACCATAAAGTTGAAATATCGTAACACGGACCATCGTATCCCAGGGAGCATCTGTATTTTCAAAACTGCATATGTGGTGTATGTGTTATAGACAATCATTTTTAGTGCAATTTTAAATGCCTACTTGAGTTAATCTATTATTATTACAGCAATCTGTGCAGTTTTTCACCGATCACGACTGATAAAAGGAGGAAGCAGAATTTAATTTTAACCATATAGTCCATTAATGCTCTCAGCCAACTAATAGTCAGAGGGGCATCCATTTAATATGCATAATTTGTGTCCTGCTTGGTGCAAGGGGAGCATTAATGCAAGACAATAGAGGGGTCCCATTTTCGCTTTTCTGCTCATTATTTATTTTGTGATGCTGTAATTCTCGAATAGAATGTCTAGCATCGTTTTTTACCATTAAATTCATTATATAATTTACAATAAACCTAATTATACCATTGTTTTGTGTTAATTTTCTTTAGCCTCGTGTTTTTTGGGAAACCCACATTGTCTCATTTTCAGATTCATGTAGAGTAAGACTTTAAACAAGTGAAGATTGGCCTCTAATGAGGAGCAGTTCTGTATCTGTCCCACATGCTGCACATAATATCCTTTGCACAGTACTTCTAATGACTATTCATATTTGGTTATTGAACCCAAAACATCATTGTTAGGCCTTTCTTGTTACCTGTCTGTATCTGAATGCATCCTCTTCTCCACAGAATCTGGATGTGTGGCAGGAAGGGCCCTGTCGAGTGTGTGAATGCCGGCGCTCCAGGGTGACCTGTTACCGTCTCGTGTGTCCCCTGCACCCTCCGGGGGCTCTTGCCCTGCCCGTGGAGGGGGGGTGCTGCCCAGAGTGCCAAAGCAGTAAGAGCGGCTATAATGAGCTCCTGAGAAATTAGAGGGAAGAATGACCGTTTGTCCATCGCTGACTCATGCGTTGATTCTTTCTCTCATTTATTCATGTTCTCATTATTTCATTTCATCCTCGTTCCTGTTGTCTCCAAATATTAGTGTTCTGCTGTTATTTTGACAGTTATTCTGGGACCAGATTCCCTCTTTGTGCTCGAAGCAGCCACTCACACTTCAAGATCCTTTCTTCTTCCCTCTAAAAATGGCAGTTTGCGTTGCTTTATTCAGATAGCAGGAAAAAGTTATTTCCCTAGGTCCCCAGATCCTTGTTCTCTTCACCAAGCCGACCGGCTTTTCTTTCATGCCACAGAATGGCAAGCCAAGAGGAGCAGGCGTGTTTCTCTGTCACAGGTTTACCTGCCTGACAGCTTTATTAGTGATTTAGAGGTACTTGCGACAAGTTAAAAGGCACAGGATCTCTTTTGAATTCCACAGCTCTCCTCAGAGTTCCGGTGAATGCATGAGGCGTAGTGTCTGGCAACAAGCTGATAAACAGGATTTCCAGAGGAACGTAGTAAAAGAGGCCTTCTGCTGAGCTGCAGAGTGTAGATGGTGCCATGTCAAGGTTGCTGGATGAATAATAAAAATTGGGTGTTTTTTGTTGCTCAGCATTTTTTTATTATTTTTAAGCGCCCTTTTACAGTTGGATAACTAAATTGAGCAATTTAGGTTAAAGACTTGCCCATGGGTACAACACTACAACCACTTCTGAGAGCTGGCTCATGTCCCTAAGCACCAAGTTACTATAAAAAAATGCCTCAGATCCAAAGCCCAAAATTCTAATGTCTTTTCCATCCTTTATAATCTCTTCATTTTGTTTGTTTGCTTTGAGACTGCATTTGTGCTGTATACATGGACTTTCAGCCTGTATAAATAATCTTGAGGCTAGGTTTCTGAATATGCCTGTGTGTACTGTATGTACATGGACACGTCTCTTGTCTGATTGTGTGTGAAGAGGCAGCCTTTTATAGAAGCGCCTCTGTACCCCCCATACCCACCATACCCCCTTCATTCTATGCCCAGGAAAAAAATGAATCAGGCCTGTATGGTTTAATGTTTATACGCTGCATTGTACTGCAATCATTCCTTTGGCTTCATACAGAATATTCTCTCTCAACTCTTTCCAGACAGCATAACTCTAAGAATGTTGGAAAAGGTGTTGCATAAATTTAGCCCTATTTAGCTATTACATTTCTTGTTCAGTGCCACATGTCTTTAGTTTTAGTTGTCGTGTTTTCTGGGTCCTTCTTTTGACCTTGACTGGGAATCCGGAGATATAAAGCTGAGGCCACTTTTGTTTTTGAGGCTCCTGTGAAAGCTAAGTGCAAACAGAACAAAACTGGCTGAAAAGTGACACTAAGGGACCTTTTAAAAATATGACTCATTGTCAGAAATGACTGTTGTTCAGAGGTTGATGTGCAGACGTTTCGTACTGTTCTCAATTGACTGTTCTTCTCTTGCTCAGCCTTGTCACATGGTTACTGGTGAATACTTTTCTTAATTGCCATGTTGAAAGTACTTTAGCATCTGATAGCTTCAGTCTGGGGTCAGTGAATATTGCTCAGGGAAATGTGGACTGCTGTGTTTCTTCTTCCAGCCTTATGTTTTTACAGATGTACAGCAGTTATTTTTAATGTGGCATGTCCCCGTTGAATGGTATTAGCACTGCATTACAAAAACATTAATCTGTCCATTCATATGTTTATCCGTTTTTAAGTACTGCTTATCCTGGAAGGCTGTAAACTACTCGAAGAATTGGGAAAAAATTTAGAATTTGAAGCTATATCCAATGATAACTATATACTGTAGCTATCCACAATACGAGTGAAATTTCAACTTTAATGGCATTTTTACAACACAGTATGAGTGCTATGCAAGATTTGGCGTTTTGGTATTTAACAAATAGTAATATGATAATATACAGTATACTTTTATGTACGTTTATGGCTTGCAGTTCCGTGTCACTTGGACTGCCTGAGCCACTCCCAGAGTCCAGGGCTCTGCGACAGATGCAAGGATCCCCTCTCTGTACTGCATAATGGACACCGTTTCCAAGACTGTCCCCCTGGCTTCTATCAGAATGGCAACAACTGTGCGGGTAGGACCTGATTCTGACTATAATTACTGACGTCCACCACACATATCAGTCTGTGAGTGTACTGAGGGCGACCAAGGGAAGCCATGCTTCCCTTATAAAAATGTTGTATTATATTACAATATTGAAGTGAAAATAGTTCTTGTATTGGAATCTATATCGGTATTGGCAATTGTGTATCGGAATCAGAACTGGAACTGAAAAAATGTGGATAGGCTCATCCCTATTTATAATTTGTGGTAGTGACAGAAACTTCTACTGATTCATCTAATGAACTGCCCTGGTCATTTTACCCACGCACTGCTACTGATTTTAAGAGAGTTTCCAGCTATGTATTTTACACACTATTTTCACATATTTAAAGTGTTAACTTAGTACTTTGGAATCCGGCAGCATGACTCCACTGCACATCTTAGTGCAGCTGAAAATGGACTGTGAACTGTGAACATGCACCCCCCGCCCCCAGATTGTCAAAAGGTGACAATCTTACACCCTCAAATTGATAGTGAGTATCTCTGGATACAACACTGTAGCTGCCTCACAACTGGAGCGAAGGAATCCCTAGAATTCTAGCATGCCAGATTGTCAGTGTTCGATGTGCAGGATTCCAGTGTACAGGATTGTCTTACGAATAATGAATGGCTTAAACTGTGACTTCTGGAATGAAACTTTGCAATATCAATGTCATTATCAATGCCAAAGCATATCCTCAGAAATTGCATACATTTTTTTCTGTTCTTAAATATGCATTACCTTGTGCATAATGAAGAAACAATTTTGCCATTATCAACTTTAGAAACTAGGAAAATAAAAAATAAAAACATTTCTGAAGACATAATTCAGTAGTTTACCTTGTATTGAGTTATACATTCAGCCAGTGTGCGATGGCCTTTTTCTTCAATGCCCCTCACACGGCCTGCAAGGCCTTGTGCCTCACAGGCCAGGATGAGTGTACATTGTGTGGATGGTTTCTCCTGATGAGTGACCGTCAGTGTGTCCCATCCTGTGAAAGGTGCCTTAACCAGGACAAGATGACGTGCAAACCTAAGTATGACCTTGTCTGGCCTAATGACTGTCCTTTAGAAAACTCTGCGATAAACGACACATTTAATTAACCAAAGTAGACAGGTTTAATAAGATAATTGAAAAGACTATTTAAAAAGCTCTGAAATATGAATTTATACTTAGGGGGATCGTGAACCTACATGTAATATTTTTGTATTTAACAAAAGTATCGCAAATGTAATATAAATTTACATGCTTTCATTCTTCTACAATGTGCCTCAGTATTATACAGTGATATTCTTCTTTCCGTAATATCTGAGAAATGTATTCAGTATACTTCCTACTATACAAAGCCAGAGCAAAACAATTTCACTTGGTACTTGTAGGTGAGAATTTGATTTAGCATCCAGTTTAATATATAACAGGTGAATTATTAGATTTCAGCAATTTTTGTAGTGACACATTTTGAAACTATAAATGCAGCAAGGAAAGCTATTTAATGTTAATGATGTAATACTATCTCTTTGAGAAATTTGGGGATATGTTTCCTCTGTTAATCTTTGATTAAATGGCTCTCCCAATGTGAAATCTTTGTTCATATTACTTTTTAATGCAGCAGTAAGTTTAATCCACTTCCCTTATCCCTAGGCTGATTTCCATTTGGCACAAGACAACCTGTTTGGATTTTTCTCCTGCTAATTGGAGTCTAGGAAGAGGAAAGCTAGAGACAGATTATCTCATGACATGGGATTACAACCTATGTTGTTTCAAGAAAATGACAAATGTGGGGAAAATAATACATGTTATAAATCACGTGACTTTGTCCCAATTACTTTTGCCCCATTTTCACCCAGACAGAGTCCATGCTGGTGCCGGTGCTGCACTGGTTCTTGCTTGATGTCTTTTGAGAACTTGCTTGTGTTTAATAATTTCAAAAATTAACAAAACAGAAATGCTAGTAGGCGGAAGTGAAGGTAAAGTAAAGGTTAATCTGTATTGGTAAGATCCGACCTAGAAGATTCTGACAGGATGCTGTTCAAACAAATGGTTACTTCAGTATTAGTTCAAACACAGTACAAGAACTCATTGACATAGGTGGAAATTAGTGGTAGAGCATTTTACATTGGAAAGCAGTTCTTTACACAGCGTGTAGTTATAGTATGGAATAGTTTGTTAATGTCATGCAGACTAAAACCTTGTCTTCCTTTAAATCCGAGTTAGGTAAATTCTTAACAACTTCAAGCTATTAACTGAATTCTCGCCAAACGAGCTTGATGAAGAAAATGATTTCTTATGTTATTATTTCATTTTTAAAATTTATTTTAATCTGTTTTGGATTTTAAGTTTTTATAAACTGCCAAACCAAAAACAATGTTTTCAGAGTATGACTCAGTGACTCAGTCTTTATTGCATGTATCTGCTTTTTTCTACGTAAAGGCTCCTCCGTCTGTGTGTTTTAGTTTATAATCGCTTGCTGTTTTATCGGTATCCTTTTAAGGATCGCACAATAAAAGAGTCTGCTAAAAGTACAATATATCTATATTTTATTATTAAACATACAGGGTGTTCCACGAAGCAGGATTAAGGGAAAGCCTAACTAATTTTGATAAGTCTGGCTCATTTAAGCGGGAATTCCGTTCCCTCACGTGTCTTAAATGAATTACCGCTGAGTTACCTTTGTAACTTTTTGAAGTGAACAAATTTGCTCCGAACCAAGTTAACTGGCTCGCTTCGTTAAGCATTGTGTCAAAGATCGATTGTCCGACGTATGGGAACAGATTCCCAAAAGATTGTTCCATCAGATGAAATTCCACGATCTCACTACTCATGTCATGTAATAAATAAAAAAAGTACCCAGTGCTAATTTTGTTGACGAAAAAATTACATTATAGTTATCATCAATGACTTTTATTTTCAGACTAAAACGAGACGATAAGTAAATAAAATTAATGATTTCACGACACCTTTATATTTATACTTATCTGCACTTTTTTAACTCTTCCTCTTTTGCACAGTCTTTGGATCGGGTTCATTTCACTGCATGTTGTACTTGTTATAACTATGTATGTGACAAAGAATCTTGAATCTATATGACGAAGTGTATTGACAATTTCGGAAACGAGTAAAAACGAGACGAAAGTGTTTGCCAGAGACGAGATCCTGTGAGAACTAATGTAGTTCGCGTAAGGATATGCTATAAATGACAAGGATATAAATTATTATAATTAAATTAAAGTCTTATTTTAATATAAATACATATGAACTTTATCACTTTAATCCCTGTTAGAGTAGGATATGTACGGTCTTATTTCGAAAAGAGAGGTAGTTTGAGTCTGACTTTTTTGGGAAAGTCTGGTTTTCTTTAACTACTTTCATGGAATACTCCCTTGGCCAGGAAATCAATCTTTCATTTTTAAAACAACAATAATATATATTTTAAAAAGCACTATGTGCTATTGTTCAGCTGATAAGCTGGCAAGTTGTTTCACTACCGACACCGTTATTAGTCTAAATTATATCGCCTTTCTTTCCCTGTTGTGTGGTGCCAAATTCTGAGACCAGCTTTTCTGTTGTGCCATGGTGGAGCCATTTTTACTGGTCCCGGGGCAATTTTTTGCAGTGGAAACATGGAACTAGTTCCGGATTGGGAAATAGTCCGGCACTGTCACCAGTGCAGCATTGGTGGAAATGTGTTAAGTACTTTTCACACTATAAGCAATCCATCACATTCTTCAGTTTTTACTTAAAAATTACAGGTTTTACAAATCATTTGACTAAACTTACCTCAAAGTCACATTTAGTGCAATTGACTGACTTTTGCACACATAAAATGCATCATACCTGTACATATACACATGCATTTATGTCACAACTAAGAAAAATTTGGATATGAAAATGATAACACAATTTCATTAGTGTTTTGGGGACACAAATACATTTTGAATGTGTTTTACCTGTAAAGCAGGAAATGACCAGCTATGCAATAACATTTACAGTTTTTAAAAATGCTTTTATTTGGCTGTAAGCTGCACCCTCCATTCTTGCTATCCTATATGCAATAAGATGTGTTGCATTAGTGGAGTATTGTAAATTCTATTCAGCATGAAAAGTACTTTTGCCTTTCCAGGCTACATTACAGGGAACTGCATTACATAAACACATGCTTTAAATGCAAAAACGACATAAGTATTATGTGCAGATTCTTTGTGATTCATTTGTTATCCCCAGGCGTCCTACTGTGATGTATTGAACATTCCAGTAAAAATATAAGTTATGAGCACAGCCATGTGAAGTCTACTGAATTACTGTACCCAATGAATTTTTGTAAGTGCCAAATGTAAGTCTGAGTGTTTCTTTTGAGAATGCACTTTTACTGGATCTTATTAAATGTGGCATCACAATGTTTCCTGGCGGCATCATTTCATGCAGTTCATAAAATAAATCCGGAATCAAGGTCAGCCTTTAAAGCTCCTTTAAAATAGCTCTTCCCGCAAATTCTATATTATGACTGCAAATGCCTTCTGCTGCGTGCGCACCAACAATGCTGTGAATCGGAAGTTCATTCACTGCCGATTATGTGGTAACGTGCTTGCATTTATCTATTTAGCAGATGCATTTCCACAAATTAAAGATCTCTTACAAAGAGCTTTATGCAACTGATGTAGAGTATCAACAAAAGCCTATAATCAGTCAGTGTAGGGCAGGGGTAGGCACCCCTGATCCACCTGGCCTCTAAAGAACCTCACCAGACTTCAGGCAGATAGTAACCCATCAAGCAGGATAGAAAACCCACTGGATACCAGTACTCCCGGATCAGGATCAGGATTGCCTATGCCTGTTTTTGGGAGTCTTCTTGTGTGTACCTACACATATGAAATAGGATATACAGAATGTATTACACCAAAAGGTAAACATCTAGTCAGACTTTTGAATGCAATCAGAATGCAGCCAGGAGTTCACAGATGAAATGTGGTCTAAAATACTGCATATGACCCCTTTGTAATGAGGTTTAACAGTCCGGATGCCCATTTCTGCCCAGAGATACTACAGATGAGACCAAGCAGGATTTTGATTTCTGGCCCTTCAGATCTGAGACAGACAGGCAGCCTGATTTACAGTAACATAAAGATCTTCTAAGCCTGTAGCGTTTGAAATTGCTGATCTGTTCCCTTGGCAGTCTTGCATGCCAGGACTGAGGTGTCAAATGCAATATGAGCTCAAACTGGTTACTGATCGAGGGAGACCGGGGAAGGGGGGGTGAGAGGAGTGTTTGGGGAGGCAGACCACAGCAGTAGCATTCTGAATGAGCTGGATGAATGTTTTTTTCTGGCAAGGTTGAAGCACATCTGGAATAAGATTTTAGTCAGTGATCATGGCCTTATAGCTGGCTTTACAGATCTCTGAGGTATGACCAGATTCATTGTAAATTGTGTACTACTGGGTCTTATTAAAGATGAAATCAAAGATTTTGACAAGCAGGGATTTATTATGAGTTATTTAACATGGTGGTGGAATCGCTATTAAGTGACAGACATTCTCAGATGTACAAACGCTTTGACGTGTTAAGCAGGACCCCCTGCTAGAGAGGGAGTACAAAGGAACATTGGACAGAGCGCTCTGTCACCAGCATGGGGGACAGGAGAATGGAGCACATGGAGGTAGTTTACAGGGAAGGGGACCAGCACTGATTTTTCATTCAGCTAGGCTGTGGTGCTGAAAGGGAGCCCTGTTAGTACTGTTGGGCGCTATACCGGTTCATACCGAAAACCGTTTTTTATTAATGTTATAAATACAGCAATACCAGTTTAAATAGCCTACACAATGTTCAGAAAGTGGCGCAGCTGGAAACTGTTTAAGGGGGGACCTTTTTGTCACTGCTGCACCACTAAAAAGTACCGCGAAAGATCAGAAACGCTCACACACACACACACACTCGTGCAGCCACTCCCCTCCGCTGAATGCATTCGTGCTGGTCAACACACACATACCGAGTTGGCCGAATGTGGCATATGCTGCAGTTGAAGACACTTTGCAAGCTGCTTTAGTCAAAAAAAAATAAAAAAACGAAAAAGTGCCTTTTGGAAGTATTTTGTAGACGAGCATGGAAAGGCTGAGGATGTCAGTGAAGCTGATTCTGATTCTGATGTTGAATAAGCCTCTATGCAAAGTGCTCCAAAGTCGTGGCGACGAAGTGAAGCAGAACATTAAACTTGGCGAAGCATCTTAAAGACCGACATCCTGGTCTTTATGAGAAATTTCGCAAGATCGGTAAAGCTCACATTCCAGCAACACTGAACTATCAAACACTGATCAAAAATGTTAACTTGGCCGGCACACACCTTAACATTAGCTGTTTATCTATAAGCAGTCAGCCAAAAAACATGTTAGCCGTATGTTATCATTAAGGTAGCAGATAGGCGCAATTGGACAATAATAAAATAAAATAGTTAATGTGGGAACAATGCAAAAACGTGAAAACAAAAAATGTGTCCTGTAAAATATGGTAAATGGTCAGTCATACTTAAAAAAATAAAAAAATGTTGTACCGATACAACTTTTAAAAATAGCGTGATATAAATTTTTGGTCATACTGCCCAGCTCTACCTGCTAGGGCCTATGTAAGAAGGACGTGAGCAGGTGATATGGACGTGGGTAACCCCATGTAGCGATGAAAGCTGAAGGACAGTTCAGGCACTTGCTTAATCTAGCTGTGTGGACAGAATCACGAGCAGTAGGCAATTTTAGTTGAGATTTTTGCTAAGCCTGAAAAGAAATGGGTTTGACTTTTGGAAATGTATGTTTTGAAGGGAATATGAGAAATGGTATTGGTGTGAAATTACAGATCGAGAGTACCTTCAGAGTATATGAGAAACATTTAAGTTTGATGGTGGTGCATACGGATTAATTGATATTGTATACTGTATAAGTTGATATTTTTGGTTACACTTGAGGGGCCGCAAATAACTTAGTTACTCGATTACTACCCAAGAATAAATCATGAACTTATATATTTTCTGCATGAAATACATGAGCCACAATGATTGATTAATGATGAATGAACAAGAGATCAGAATGTGACCATCACTCAGTTACAGGTTAATTAGTAAAATAAGAGTGTAACTCCATTATTTGTGCCCTCTCAAATAATGTGTTACCATACTTTCTACTGTAGTTACTGTTAGCAAAGTTAGCAAGTTATCAAGTTAGCAAAGTAATTTTGTAAAAAGAGTTGATGCCATCAAATTTAATTCTGGATATAGAAGAATTTGTAGTATACTTACTGTACCATACATAACAAAATCCCTAACATAACCATGATAATTCACATTCAGTTGATTTACTTTGGGTTCTTTGTATGAACCTGCATATTTTTTTTGCCAGTTTCAGTTCCCAAAGCTAATAATAATCACATTGTATTGTATGAAGTTTTGACTATAGTTATTTGAGTGATCATGCTTTTTGTCTTCTCAATTTATTGCCCTATGGATGTTTATCTCATATCTGCTTATAAAATACCTGTGACAGCATTCACAGAGCAGTTATTGAATATTTAATGTTGGAATATTTAATAAGTAAAACATATAGTGAACAGTTGTACTCAGAAAACAATGTACATATGTATAAAAAATCTAATATATATAGTATGAAAGTGTTTTAACTATGTGTCTTGGACTTGATGGAATCTACAGTATGATGAACTTCAAATAAAGCATCTGCACTTGATACAGGTGTCACTGATTTAACTGTAAATTTCAGCCAGTGCCAGCTGCGTCACATTTACATTTAAATTTTCCTCCTCTGTGAAACTTGTGATAAATCCTGTTCACCTACTATCCCAAAACGGCAGCGATGCAAGATGTTCCCCAGAAACTGCATCGTGGAAAATGTACCACATATTCTCCTGAACAGCAGGACAAGGACAGCTGTGGTCAATTCTGGGATATTCTCCCATAATCTCATTTTCTCAGTGGGGTTTTTTTTTTCTGATGACAGAATTTCAACATCCTTTTTATCAACATGTCATACTAATAACGCATAGGTGCCAGACCTGTACCTGCTTATACATACATAGGGGAGTCCTTTCTCTGTGTCTATATCAAACACAATGGAGGGCCTGGAAGAAGGCCACTTAATGCTTAGCTCAAGTCATTCTACCTTTGTTCCCTTTTCCCAGAGTGTCACAGCTCGTGTTGGACTTGCTGGGGACCTTCTGTGTCACACTGCTCCCTCTGTCCTGGGACTATGGTCCTGTACTATGGGCAGTGCCTGCGGACCTGTGGGAAGGGCATGTACGCTCTTGGCAGCGTTTGTAAAAGTAAAGTATCCTTTTGTTTGCTTACAGCATCATGGTACTTCCTAGAATATGACCATTGGTTTTGCTGAAGAGTTTAACAGTGATGGCTGTATATCCGTAGGGTTGATATTGCACTTTAGTATCGATTAAAACTGCTTTCCCTCAGGCTGCCACATGTCCTGTCTCTCCTGCATTGGACCCGAGCCCTCAGATTGCCTGAGCTGCCTGTTCCTGGGGGAGGTGCTGCAGCCTTCATATGCCGGGGCCACACATGGAACATGCATGTCAAGTTGCAAGGACCATTTTTACTCTGACTCAGACCGCGTTTGCAGAAGTAAGTGTCTCGATATTAACTCTGGAAGGGGTTCTAGAATGTTCTCCTCTACCTGTAGGGATCAAGTATTATAAAATAACAAAAGAACTATTTTTCCCCACAAAGTGATCTTTTTTGAGTTTATCTGTGTTTAAGTGTGTTGTGGTTAATTGTTTTATAAATAAGTTATAGAGTCTCAATGCTGAGGCAGGGAAATGCACTGATGGGTGAAATAGACTTAAACTTGCAGTATTCAGGTTTTCCTTGAGGCCATAGTCCATTAGGCCGCCCCAGGGGATGCAGCTTGACATTATGTGCAATAGCAGTTTAGGGTCTAAAAACCAACCAGCCATTATATGTGACACAGTGTCTCCAAGCTGAGCCCCTTTTCACAGTTTCTCTGTAATACTTTATATTTGCTTCCCATACTCCACAGTATTTGGCTATACACTGTTTGTCTGCCCCGTGACAAAACGGAAGCGCTTGTATAGGAATCCATTGTGTTTAAAATAGATGTCGGGAATTAAATATGAGGAAACGTAAATCGCAGCGACATCGGTGGCACCCCATATACCTCCCGGTTCTCCAAAGGGGAATAAAAGTGAATTCCTGAAATACATTCCCTCACAGACAACTTAAGCTGCCAACATTAACAAGGAGCACCTCCAGCAGCTCCCATGAACGGCTTCTCTGTGTCGCTGTGCTGACACCTCCCAGCTAGCTGAAGCCTGCATGATGCCCAGAAGGGAGATCTCGAGGATTTAATGGAAAACTGCTGCCTCGGGCGACTGATCCCTGTCACGATGTCAGGAGGGCCATAGTGTTCTAGGATTAGTCTTGCTCAGATGAAAAAAAGGGAGAAAGATATTACTGAACTTATTCAGCTCAATTATAATTAGAGAGCATAACCCCGGCCTGCAGAGGTACATTGTGCCTGATTTTTCATTTTGTTTGGGTCTTTGAATTAATCAGTATCAGTACTTGTCGAGTAAAGTGAAAGAAATGGTTTAAATATTTTTTTGACAGAAAATGGGGGTGCAGGGGATACGTGTTGAAACCAATTATGTCTGTCAGTTATAGCCGGGAGTCCCTCAAGACAGAATGTAAATGGCACCATTTTTATGCAGGGGTTAACTTACACCTGGCAGAAGCAATCAGATTCTACTAACGGCTCCTTTCGCTATCTCCAGGTTGCCATGACTCCTGTTTGCAGTGTGCAGGGAATAGCACGCTCAATTGTACTGCTTGCGCTTCTCCAAGTGTCCTACACCAGGGCCAGTGCCTGTACAAGTGTCCCCAAGGGTACCACCGTCATGGAGATGCCTGCAGGGGTGAGAACCTTCCCAAGGACCCATCTAGTAATGTCTCCTGACATAAAATACGTACAGTGTATACCAGTGGCAGGGACTTGAGTCACTGACTCGTTCTCGACTCGGACTCAAGTCACAAATTTTAAAACTGATGGAAAGACCTGGACTCAGTTTGGACTTCAGGGCAGTGACTCAAGACTTGGACTCGACTTGGACCCTATGACTCGAGATTTGGACCCGACTTGGACCCTATGACTGGAGACTTGGACCCAACTTGAACCCTTTGACTCGAGAAGACTTGATGTTATAGTCCCCCCTCTGGATACCGTGACATTAATTTTATAAGATGCATCACTCCCTGCATATACACAGATCTAAAATGTGTGTGAGAACAGGTGTGACAGAGTGGACGCTGTCTTTTCAACCTATTCCTGTCTATGAAGGACTTAACCTACAATGAACTGTAGTGGGATTTTGCTGCAGTAAATTTTAATGGCTAAAGGTGAAAAGAAAAATTGACCTAGGAATGTATTCAATTACATGACTCGCAACTTGACTTGCACTTCAGTCACAAATTTGATTGCTTGTGATGCGACAGCAAAAATGATGGAAAGACTTTGACTCGACTTTGATTTGCAATGTTTTGACGAGACTTTACTCAGACTCACGAAGGAGTGACTTCTTCCTTCAAACACTATGTAAGAAGTCAAGAGATATCTGAAAGACATCTCAAGTATCTATCACTTTGACATTACCTCTTGTGGATATAAAGTGGGTAACCTGATTGACACTGGAAATCTTTAGCAAAGTGACATGTTTGGAATACTGAGTTAGAAAGTCTTCAATGTGAAAGCAGAGGAGATGCGAGGGGGGGGGGGGTGTTGGCTGCTCATGACATTAGGGCTCACTGCAAAATTCTGGTGGGCAGATGTTCCCAAATGGCTTTTTCCATTACAGATAATCAGGTGACATTTTTGCCCCCATCCCAGGTTGGCATTAACTGAAGGGGGGATCTCCTTGAACTTCAACCTGAAATATTTAATTAATTATGGTTTTCTAGAACAGTCTCTGGTTCCAGAACACAAAGTTTTGACAGTCCTACTGTGAAGCTGGAAAGAAAATTGATAGCATCATGTTGAGCACACACACGCACACACACACACAAGCTATAGGAGATGTGTAGCTACAGTGCTACTCCCTCTTGCACCTTGCCACCGTAAATGCAGTATTTATTAGTAGCTCAGTGGGTCGCATTTTATTTATTTATGTATGTATGTATATTTTGTAAATCTCACCTTGATACTTAAATATGGTGCAGGTATTTATAAGATCCTGTAGGGATGTAGGAAAGGGTATGTCACGATGTAACACTGCAATGATCTAAAATTCTGCTCCAGCTAAGCTGTGATCCTCGTTTGACATAGTGTCATCCCCATTTATAGTCTTTAATGAATTACACAAGAGGCTACATTTTAAACGCTTGCAGGCTAAAATCTTTAATAGGACTCGAATCTGACTTTATCATCCAGCCTAAAGCTACCCAGCACCCCCTCTCCCTTCCCAGACTAAGTCCTGTTCTCCATTTTCCCCTCTAATCTATGTGGCACAGCCTGCCATCCAAGCTGTAAGGAATGTTCCGGCTCATCAGAGACGCACTGCTCAGACTGCTCCTCGGACACCATCCTGGAAAATGGCTCCTGCAAGACCAGGTGCCCAGAGCAACAATACCACAGTCACACAGGACACTGTGTCGGTACGTATACAGGGGTGAATGATGCATCATTTAAAGAGCAGAGAATGAAGTCCAAGGAAAAGTAGAAGTTGGTGCTTACCTGCCTGGACTTTCAAGGTTTTGAAGCCTGCAGGTTCACCTTTCACACAGGGCCATACCATGGTAATCTGGAGGGACATGCTTATCCCCAATGCTCGAGCAGATATGTCAGCTAATCATCTCAATATAAATTGATTTGTCAAGGGTGTCCAGTTTGTTATAACTTTAAATGGCGTAAAGAAGCTGCTTCTAATCTCATCAGCACCCTTGGATTTTCAGACCTCTGAAAATGTGCAGCAGTCTCAGTGAATGCTTTGGGGATATTCTGGCGGACCTAAAAAAATCTGTTTAACTTCAATTGGGCTGTTTCAGCACCAAATGGACAATTCTTCAAAAAAACAGTACTCAGTACTCCCCAGATTCTCTGTTTTGGCTGCATTACTTTTGATCTTGAATGAAGTGCATAGATACATAAATAATGGCAAACCTTATACTGTATCTACCAGATTTTAGCGGACATTTTTTATCCAAGGTTTTATACAATTTTGTGATACTTATTATTATTTTTGACATTCGTCAGTTTAAATACTTTTAATAACTGTTTAAATAACACACCCTTCTTGATATTCAGAATGAGGGCGATGGATTTTTAGTGAGATTTTTTATTGACTCTATTTCAGTACCAACAAACGTAAAACGTAATATGCAAAGACAGTGGGCCAATCAGATTTGATTTTGCTCTAAACAATCAAGCCCCTGGTGTTTGCGTGAATTATGGTTTATGGCCACAGTGGGACAACTCCTTCGGGGGCTGACTCGAACTGATTTCAGTTGTTAATTAACATAATAATTTTGGGGAAAATGTGACTAGCATTTTAATCAGGGTACTGGCCCTTCTCATTTGTACCAAAAACCATTGTGCATTAAAATGTCAATTAACATATGCAGGAAAATGTACAGCCTGTGCAAAAAATTTTAAAAGCATAAATCATGTGCCTTATTGACTACTGCTCTATTTAAAAGGAATTCTTAGTTGAAAATGTATGAAATGAGCAGATCCATCCATAATTTTAACAAATTGTTACTCAGTTATAAACTCTCTCAAACCTTTTAAAGTGTCTGTCCATCTTCTAACTCCTAGTCATGGTTATGCAGGGGCCTGGAGCCCATCTCAGGCACCACAGAGCACAAGGCTGAGGTTCACCCTGGATAGGAGGCCAGTCCATTACCGGTATATACATGCACATTATGGGTAAAATCCAGTCCCCGATTAGTCTAATTGCATGTCTTTGAGCTGCAACCGAAAATCCACAGGAAGAATGTGCAAGTCCCAAGCACATAGATGGGATTTGAACCCTGAACATGTGCTACAACAATGCCAGCCATTGATTTACTATACCACCCATCTTAAATAGGGTCATTTGACCTTACATTTTACAATATTCAACCCACAGTTTAATCAGTTAGCAAAATTGCTTTTTTAAAAAAATAAGCCTTAACCGGTTTTATTATGGTAAAATTTTTTTAATTATTGCTTAAGTTTTTAATAACGGTAATAAATCCAGACCTATATTTACTGATGAGATAAACAAGAATGGGGCGAATGCATCAGACCTGAACAGGGCTACAGTGTCACTGGAGGAGACTAGGAGGCATGAGACCTTGTTCACATTTGTATCAGAGTTACAGGAGTGAAGCAGAACAAACTCAAGAATGGAACAAATCAATACGGATGCCCTTGGTCACCTGAATCTATTCAGGCCACACCCTTCCCCCCCTCACACAGTGCAAATAAATGAAAAATATATTTATGGGAAACGATTGCTGTTTGGGGGGGTTATTCAGAAGATCGCAGAGGCTTATCCCAGCTTAGATTTAAGTGATACTGCACCCTTAATAGCCATCTCTGGTCTAGGCCATGCATGTGTTCATATGCTGGTGTGTGCTGTTAAAATTAGATTAAATGCACGCACACATTTGTGTAATATTACAATGGATTATTTGCAACAGCAGATTGGAAAAAGCCAAATATAAATATACTCAAGATAGAAGCTTAAATCAACAGATTGACAGAAGGATTATAGGAATCATAAATTAAAAATTAAAACCGAAGTCCAAGCAATTAAACAAGTGTTTTGTCTTTTGCCTGATATTTCAGTTAAGTTTTTCTTTTGCTGGTGGAAAAAAAAATAGGCAGATTTAGAATGTTATGGCCGTTGAAGCAGGAACCCTGTGGAAGTGCTTTCTAAAGAAGTCGTCTGACCAGAGTCAGTGCAGCAATATATTTAATTTGTGACATTATTATATAACCATCAGCTGACATAAGGATGAAAACTGAAAAAAGAGTACCTGGGTAGCTACAGACAGGTCTATAAAAGCCTATTTCAGTATACATAAGGTTCATAAGTCCTTGTGCTGACTTAGACATACAGAGCATGACGAATGGAAGCAATAATAAGGGTGCTTGTCATTACCCTGACTACTGTCTGTGGAGCTAAAGCCACTAAAGAGTTCTGGTCAGAAAACAGAAATCCATGACTTTCCTTGCTAAGGAGCTTAAATATTCAGTCATAATACTCTGGCACAAGGGTGCTTCTTAATATCTTTATGGCATTTTTTATAGGCTGTGGTTGATTGTTAAATGTGTAAATCAGTACCAAAATATTTATGACATTAATTGGGCTAATATGGCAAACTGTCAAGAATACAAAACAACTGTCTTTCACCATGACATACATTCCCCAGGATTTAATACCATTCTGCCGTGAGATTTTCTTTTTCATGTACTTTGTTAATTTCAGCAGGAATCTCAGGCAAGACTTCAGAATCTATGTTCAATCTGACATCTGGGAACAGGGATTACCTGATATATGGCCCATTGTTTTTTTTTAATTATTATTCTTAAACCAATCAATGATCATTTATGACCTGTGGACAGAGTCATGGATTGATAATTCTACTTCTTTCAGTATAGAAATTATTCACCATAAGATTAACATTCACATGCCACATAAAGTTCACATGCCATGGATTTCCATTTAATGACAAGTAAGGGGTTAAGTGGAACATAACCATGTCAGAAAAATGCTTCTCACAGAACATTTATCTACAGTAAATAAACTCTGAAGCCTGTGGCTTTTTCTGGTCTGGGCCAGACAGACCTTTGTTGCCCATCAACAACTTAGTAAAGGGTGAATCCACTGGCTGAATGATTGCATGCCCATATCTCACCTTGAAACTTGTCTGTCTGTTATACCTTGTATCTAGAACCAATGCACAAGCATTACACTGGATGCAGTTTGCTCCACAGCTCCCCTTAGGGAATGATGTTTCACTCTACCACTTGCATACCAAGATCACCATAGCTATGGTTCCTCCTGAAAAAACCACAGACTGATCAATTTTTCCAGTCTCACACGTCTCCCAAATATCATTCCTGTCTTTAAGTCCATGAGGTTTCATCTTCTCTAGTCAGAATTATGGCAAACCTGGCCAACATTGTATGTGTTTTTATAGTAATTGATTAACAAGGCCTGTCTTCAGTATTCTATGTATGCTTCTTGACCTCTGTTTTAATGGGAAACACTAGCATGGCAGATATAATTTCCATTTACTCTGTAGAGGAAGAATATAACAGACTGATCACAGGGTCAGCATGTAACAAGATTAAACTGTTTTCAATACAGTTTGGTTTTATTTACCTTAGCTTTAAGAACTAAAAAATGTTCTTCTTGTTCTACTTAAATAATATTTGCAGACCAGAACATGATTTATAATGTATAAGAGGCAGTGGTGGCCTAATGTTTAGGGAAGCGCAATTGCAATTGAAAGATTGCTGGTTTGAATCCCTGACCAGCGGAGTACCAGTGAGATACCCTGAGTGAGGCACCGCCCCCCAAGCACTGCTCCCCGGGTGCTGAATTAGCTGCCTCCTGCGAAGTCATGGTATCCCACATGGGATGAATGCTGAGGACACATTTTGTTGTTGTGCGTTGTGTTGTGTCATCACTGATCACCTGGTGATTTTAAAGGAAAAGCAAAATGGAAATGTTGAGTTATCTGCATTTCTGGATGGCTCCGAAAAGATGGTCAGATCTTTGTCTAAGAAATTAAAATGAGTAGCAAACACAAAAAGTTGCATTTCTTGTGAAGAGCCACATTTCTGTAATGTTTATACAGCAGGGCTGGGCAACCAACAGCTGAACATCGGAGCTTCAGACCCCAGTTGCCCCCTTTTCAAGAGGTTGTTATCCCAGAGGTTCACTGACATTCCTTACATACACATGATTGATGGCCTTGATTTCTTTCAGCAATTCTATCAATAAAAATATGGTAATATTTTGTGTGTCTCGTTTGTTAATAAGGCTGTCTATTTATTATCATGACCTGTTGAAGATCAGGTTACATTTCAGGAACTATTTATGCAGAATAATTTCAAGTGAATAAATCACTTTTTTTCTTGCATCAAAATATATCCAATATATATTTATTTTCCTTCAGGCATCTAATAGCACACACCCACTGTTGCCATCAAGGCTGTGTGCTGAATGGGGTGATGTAGAAACCTCACTGTAACTCCACCCCTTTCCTGTTACCCCTAGACTGCAAAATGGACTGCCTGAGGTGTGTCTTGGACTTTCGGAACGGCGGAAGTGTCTGTCTGCTGTGCAGAGACCATGAGAGTTTGACACTCGGGGACCACTGTGTGACCCACTGCCCCCCTGGACACTACATCCAACTGGGAGCCTGCAAGAGTAAGTACCAGTATACCAGTAGAGTATGATTCCAACCACGGCAAACTCTGTTGTTGTTTAGTTATGTATTTGTTGAGTTGTTCATCCATCCATTTTCCATTCAGCTTATCCAGTATTGAATGACAGTGAACTTGGAGCCTATTCCAGGAAACATAAGGCACCACAATGTAATGTGACCATAATATACACACACACACACCTACGCACGTGCAGGGTAAACATATCCTTATGGGGACCGCTCATTCATTTCAATGGGAAAAACGCTAATGCTAACTATGACAACCTTAACCCCTACCCTGCCCTAACCATAACCATAAGTAACCTAAT
>JAABNY020000119.1:12849018-12868559 GCA_015164015.2 Brevimyrus niger | reverse complement strand
ACTGCCTGCCTTGCCTGCTTTAATTGAGCTCCACCCCTACGCGTCCTGTTAAGTTTCAGCTGAGGGAAAACGATGTCGACCGTGCACAGCGAGCAGACAAGTCATTGTGACCTTCAGTCAGGAACGCAGTGAAATACTGTGAAGTATTAAGGGAAATTTATCATTAGGGAACACATTCAGTGCTGTCTTATCCCCTTTCCCGTATGTCATCCTTCCACACTGAGTATTACTGAACACATTGGCTCTGTCATGTGATGGGCTGGACTCCCATGTTGCAGCACAAGAACTTGCATTCCAACTTGGATGGGTGTGGCAAAATCTTCTGTTAAATCAGTCATACAAGTGGTTCATCTTGCTTAATTTGAAACCCACTAGCATAGCATCCATCCATTTTCCAAACCGCTTATCCTACTGGGTTGCGGGGGGTCCGGATATATATAGCAAATAGCAAATAGCAAAAAATTATAAAAATATATTTTGTAAAATAGTTGCTGAAAATAAAATTAAGCAATAATAAATGAAGTAATTAGATAGCGTTCGGTCCACAAAAATCATTCTACATTTGAAAAATGTTCGAAAATTTGAAAGATATGGTAGCTTTCGGGAAAAAGTTTGGTAACACTTTACTTGAAGCTTTCATCTATAATGCACTATAGAAACCTTTATAAGGCAATATAATGGTCAGTATAAGAATTAAGGATGCTTTGTCTCTTATTATGAAGGTATGTATAGTGCATTATAGATGAGACCTTAATAAAGCATCCATAATGTATAATAAACATGGCTATAATGTGTCATGCTTTTTAATAAATATTTATTGCCCCATTTATAATGCTTTATGAATGCATTATAAAGTGCTATGAATGTGTTCAGAGACCAGATGGGCGTAGTGCCGTAACTGATGCTCCCTCACAATGCAGGTAATGTGGCTCATTCAGGGCTCCTCTAGCAACCACTCGTTCGGCACAAAGTCAAACCAGTGGTACCTAAGCATCCTCTGGAGAGACACAGTACTGAAGGCATCCAGTCTTTGTCTCAGCTCACTGGATAGTGTCCATGTCTCACAGCCATACAGCCAGACCAGGACTCTAAAGACTTGGACCTTCATCCTCTTGCACAGATATCAAAAAAGGCCATAGTAGTGGTTCACTAAAAGTGTCTTCAAGGCTATTAACAAATTTGAACATAAAAAACAGCTAAATACTGTATGCTCCTACTATTTCCAGCAATACTGCTCTGTCTTTCAGTTTGGAGCGATGAGGACCCGTGCAGTAATAACAAAACACTGTGTGGGAAATTACTATTACAATTACATTAGGACAGGATCCCCTGTGAATATCTTTCATTCCAGAAAGGGTGTTGGTACAATTACGAATTGCAATAGCTGCATTACTGGCCTCCTGACTACAATTAAAAATGTGCTGCATTTTCTTCAGTGCCACCAAGCAATTTATTTTTCTTGTTGTTTTGCCCTTGCAAGAAGTTGTATTTCGCAGCATTGGGTTGCCAAATATTTTATTCCTTCTGTGCTCTGCTTCACCCCAAAACTAAAAATAACAGCCATTTTTAACTTTTATATAGCCAATACGAGATTTTTCAAATCACTGTGCCCACATTCTAGAATCATCTTGCAGCTTGGATTTACACCTATTATGTCAAAATAATATTTTCCCATGAAATTAGCCAACAGGCTATATTTCACCTCTGGACCTTGTGTTTCACACCTGTTATCTAATGGAAATTTATATAGGAATTTATATTTCCATTTATGACTGACATATATATGGTGGAATGATTTCATTTGACTGCCGCTAGCTGAAAATAAAGAGTAGAGTGAAGAAAGCCCACTTTTTGGAATGCAAATGTTTTCAAATACTTTTTGTATTACAAATACGATAATGAGAATAATGAATGATTCCAGATCTTTTAGTGCATCCCACATTATCGGAGAGGGCAGACACCTTAAACGGCACGTCCATGTGTTACTGAACCACCAGTACGGCCTGTTTGCTGAAGTGAGTGCCGAAGAATGGCACAGGCCTGTCAGAATGGATACGGGGGCAACAAGCACATTACTTTAGATTATGTGGCCAGCTGCTCTGCTCATTAGAGTCTGCTGTGCTGCAGAAAAGCAGGTCTGCTAATCAGGGACCTTGAAAATCAGAAATTCGAGGCTGGATGCACTCGAACCATTATGTAAATAAGCATGCCTTGTCCTCATCCCTGCTGTTCAGTGCTGTTTTTGCAATTGTGAACGCTTTCATTGAGGCTACTAGCATTAATAAAAGAGCATCATCCACATGTGGCTAGTGTTACCCGCTCAGCATTGCAATATAAAAAAAATTCAGACTGTTCTTTGGGAAAAGTTTTACTTATTTCTCCAACAAGCTAGTACTTGTAAGTATAGTATTGAAGTACAGTAATGATCATGTAATCCAACCTAACATAGGCTGGCTGAGGATGTTCGGGCTCTGTGGCTGGTGCACATACTTTTTGTGAAGTGTGGACCAAGGTTAATATCCATACATCCATCCTGTATCCGCTTGTCCTATTCAGGGTCCTGGGGGGTCCGGAGCCCATCCTGGAGGCACCAAGATTGTTATCATTAGCAAAAACTATTTGTGAAAATGAAAACTAGCATTGAAAAGTCATTCTCGTTAATGTCTTATGAGGAGAGGTTAGCTGAGCTGAATCTGTTCAGCCTTGAGCAAAGGAGACTAAGGGGGGACATGATCCAGGTATATAAGATTCTAACGGGTCTGTATGCTGTTCAGCAAAATGGCTATTTCAATATTAGTTTAAATACTAGAACTCATGGCGATAAGTGGAAATTAGCAGGAGAACATTCTAAAATGAATTTGAGGAAGCTTCTGGAAGCTTGAATTTGAGGGACTACTTTACACAGTGTGTAGTTAGAGTTTGGAATAGTCTTCCTGCTAGTGTAGCGGAAGCTAAAACCCTGGGTTCCTTTAAATCAGAGATAGATAAGATTTTAACAGCTCTGAGCTATTAGTTAAGTTCTTCCCAAACAAGCGCATTTGTAAATTTCTTAGGTTCTTATGTAGGAATCAATCAAATACCAAAAACACAGCCCTCTCACGTAAGGACACTTTTATAGATAAAGATTGAGTACCATCATTATCAAAAAATATCAACAAAATGTCTCTTGGTGGATATCAGTTACTTCTGTGTGTTTGCTAGTAGTTTGTTGTTGTATTAATTTTAATTTGACTTTTTTTGCATCTGTTGTCTAAGCTGAAATACATAACTTTTAAATAAGGTAAGCGGTAATAAATTTTAATACATTTTGTCTAACAGTGTGTGGGTTTATAGTTTATATCAGGCATCATGATTTTTCTGCTACATACCTTAATCAAAGCATTCCACAAAACAGCAAAAACTAAAATTGCAGCCTAATTGAATCCAAAATGAGTCATTCCCTGACAATAAAACAAAAAGTAAAGCTATTTATGTGCTGAAACTAAAGTGCAACTGAAAAAGCCTAATAAAAAGTTATGAAAATTTCGAGAGGCGCACCGACCCTGCAGTGGGCCTCCGATTTATCATCCTGACTGTGTGCGAGTGGCAGCAGGTGAATAAAGCCTTGTGTTTTTCTCGAACAGCCTCCATGTGTGCTTGTCAACAAGCCATTGATGGTCAAACAAGGGGAGGCGGCGGTCATCCGCAGGTCAGCGCTGTGGGTTGCGGACGACGACGACGACCCAGAGGATGTGCTGCTGCTGGTGTTGGACCCGGCCCGGCATGGCCGCCTGACGCGTGTCTGTGACGAGAAGCCGGTGCGGCGTTTTACACTGGGGGAGCTGGGACGAGGCCAGCTGCGGTACATCCACGGCGGCTCCAGCCGGCTGCAGGACAGGGTGCTGCTGCAGATCAGCGACGGACGCAGCTATCAGAACCTGCTCTTCACCATTGATGTGGAAGACCAGGTGAGGAGATGGAAGGTGCTGTGCTTTCCTGCAGGAATTCCCTATGGACGGCACCGGACGATGGCACCGGACGTCCTTCAAGTTCAGCACTTAGAAGTGACTTGTTCACAAAATTGTCTCAAAACTGTTTTTGGATAAGGGCTTTTCTTGGAGGGAATGGTTTATTGATGCTTCAGTCTTAAATGTCCTGTGACCAGTTTACATTCCCAAAGTGCTTTTCTCTTAAGTTTATATAATAGTATTGCTAAAAAGAGTATTCACATGCAGAGAGTATTTATAGAAAGGCCAGTCAGCATTGTGTGAAATCAGCGCAATTGACACACAGCAGTGTTTGTTTTCGAATGCTAAGTTGCGTGTAAAGAAAGGCCTATTAAAAGATGCATGACAATGTAAGCTGTGCAATAACTGCAATTTAATGATGCAATTGGTATTCTTTCTCGTGACCAAAGCATTTTTAGCAAGAAACTGTCTTATTTTCCCAACAGTTGTGATTAACCTGTTTTAAATAGACCTTCTAGGCTACACACAGCTTACTTGCTCATTCAAACGCTTTGATCTCTAGGGTAAAAAAAAATAGTAATTTGAATTAAATGTCCACAAGGCCTAATCCATTTCTGTTCTGTTTTTCTTTTTTCCGTCAGAAGAATTTTGTGGAATGTTCTAAAGGTTGTTACGTTACTCAGGATTACAATTTATATGGGTAATGAAAGGTATTGAACTGTGTGACAGGCTGTTTTTCCAAGACTGCAGTGCTGGTTTCACTTTATTTCAAATGGTGTAGCTCTTTCAAGCTTATAATGCTTTGATTTTCCACCCATAATGTATAAGTTACATGCAAGAACCACTAATTAAAAAATAATAGAAATCTACAAAGCGTAAATTGCAAAGCACAAAGTGTTTCTATGAGTATGTAATCAGAAGATTGTGCATAGCGTGTCATTGCTTGCTTGATTTTTTTATAATTTTTTTTTGTATTTTGCCTATGCATTAGTAAAACCAGCGTCACAGTGATCTAGTGAGGAACACTGTAGCCTTAAACCTTCTGGGATCCAAGTTTTGTTCCTGCCTTTGCACTGTGTGTCAGCTGCGCATGTTCTCTCTATGTTTGCTTCCACTGTCCAAGTGAATCAGTGTCTCTAAATTGCCCAGACTCTGTGTGCAATAATGTGCCCTGTGATGTCCTGGTATCCTGTTCAGGATGTTCCTGGCATTGTGCCCTATCCCTCCCGGGATAGGCTGAGCATTCCCTCTGACCCTTATGAATGGAATAATGTTAGAAACACTACAGCAGCTCTGCTGGTGATATTTCTCAGCTTCCGATATTTATGCCCTTTCATTAAATTTTCATTGGACCTGTGCACCTTCTAATGAAGCTGACAGTAAACATATATTGAAAAATGCTCTTTTTTTCAGCAGCTGCTTCTTCCTTTTGCGCTCTGACTTAAAGCAGTTATGAAGTAGAAACGCATACAGTATTTATTCTTTGTTTGCTTGCTGCCGTCCAGTCTCTTGCTAATACAAGAATGATCTAATACTTGTTTTTTGCGAAAAAAATATTCTCAAGCAAGTTCTTTTCTGAATACTAATAAAATGTGAGGTGAGCATATAATGTCTACTGTGCTGAAACATACAGTGTTCGTTTTTTTTTTCCACAGGGCCTGGTTACTTCTCATGTACTGTCCTTCCTCACTGCCTGGGTGAATGAAGGAGGGGTGGTCAGGATCACCAAAAACCATCTGAGAGCAGAGTGTCCAGGCACCAGGGACTCTCAAATTCACTATACCATTTCCCCCTCCAAAGAAAATTCCAAGTATGGTACATAGACTTTTAGGACATATGTTTATTTTAGTAATTGTTTCTCTGTGCTGGTAGACATCTACACTTAAATAAACATGCAGAAAAGTACTGAATGACTTATTCAGTGTAGGTTTTGTCATTGCCTTGAAATAATTTTGTGCCTTAGTTGAATTCAAAGGTATTCTGTCAGGTGGAAGATGAAGGTCCGCTGTGTGGCAGTCTCTGGATTTTCTTCAGTTACAAATACTTGCATCTCTTAGCCACACCCATTTTATGCACTTGATGAATCATCTGAACTAATAGTGTTTGTATATGTGCTGGATCTCCTTGGCACAGGTGAAATTGTCCTCTGGTCATCCATGTCAACCAGCATCCATGATGAGGAGCTTCTCCTTAGCAATACTCCGGCTGCCATAGGAGTCCGGTCATTCACTCAGGTGGATATCAACAGGGGCAGAGTATGGTATCGACACTTGGGCTCCGGGGTGGATTGGGATGCAGTTAACTTCCAGGTGAGGAATTTTAAAGGACTGGATTGAAAGGTTGCTCTTAAAACATCCTTTCTTCTATGGCTTTTAGACACCTAATACCCTCCAACAATCTTTGGAGAAGGTTTTCAGTTATGCATGATTGGATTTTGCTTTCAAAAATTTGTTGAGGTTGTGGTTACAGGTTGTGAGGATCATACAGAGGTTAGAAATGTAGTGCTCATGAAGTTTTTCAATACAAAAATTGTGCACTGAATGACATGCTCTGACACTAACATAATTATAACTAGTAGCATTAACAACCTAAAATATTTCTTGGTAATATCTTTAGAAATGTATAAATTGTCAGTCCATTTTTCAATGGCCTCCACAATCACTGTCGACGAACACTGCAGTTACCATGGAAATCGAATTGATTGCTTGACCTTGACCAAACCATTTTGATTATAATGAAGAACAAAGGCAAACAAATAATTACTTTACTTAAGTTTCTGTTTAAGAATAGATTTCTTTTTTAATTTGCATCCTGGCAAAAAAACAACTAAAAAGTTAGCGGGAATTCAAGTAGCTTCCGTAGCCATTGCCTGGTGAATTATGGAACACAATGTGAATTTACATGTCCATCTCATCTCTGACAAAGATATCCATATTCTGTGCACCATAAAACATGATGGAGTTCTTAAGAATAAAAATATGTAAATCAAGCATGCTGCATAAACTAAAATGTAAGTGTTAGACGAAATCTAGCTAATATTCAGTAATGCTTCTTAATGCTTTCTTACTTTTATCTTTACTAAGCATTGATGTAATCCAAAAGTAGCTAAACGTAGTTGGTTACATAATTTTTATTTTGAGATAATTAAATTATGTTACTGATTATATTTTTCAACAGGTAACTACCTAACCTAACAAACATTTTTAACGTAACTTACCCAACCCTGCATGATATTACTAGTGCTGTAATGGTATAGCTATTTATTGTGCACTGTTTTTGTTTTATATATATTTTTGTATTTTCAAATACACAAATTACATTTCTGCTTTTAATGCATTACGAAGGTCCACGTCCACAGAATGTTATATGAAAGTATTATAAAACCATTATGAAGGTTCATTTATTGTAAAGTGTCACCTAATTTTCTTAGATTATAACTCAGTCATATTGAAATCTTTATTGTCACAAAGGTGTATTGATGAAAGCAGACACCGCTTGTTGCAGGTATCATGTGAGGGGTCTGTGAAGAGCATCATTCTGGCACACACCCTCAGGATTGGAGTTCTTCCACATTCTCCTGGACTTCCCCAGCTCTCCTTGGGCTGCACGTTACAGACCACAGTGAGGAAGTTCATAGAACATACCCTGGACATGTGTGTAGGTTTGTAACAGTCAAGCTGTGCCCCACTACCTGAGTTTGTGTGTATATTCTTTTCCCCACACAGGCTATTGAGGATTGCGCCACAAAGATCCTACCTTCTGGGCTTTCATTTGTTGTGACAAACATGCCCAGTGAAAATTGTATCTACAATATCACCACCCCGCTACCTCAGGAACAAGGTACAAAAAAAAGGGAATTATCAGGTCCAAAATGTAGCTTTTGGAGAAATAATGGTCAGATTTCAATAGTCGCTACCTAAGCCTTTTTTTTCTTGAATTCTCATAATGACTTTCGCTGTGTTCCCAAGTCACTCTTAAGATCCAGTCACTTCAGTATGCAGTCACTTTTACCAATGAGCGCACCAGACATTAATAATCCACCACAAAAGAAATCTGTAATAATACCCAAGTATCCCTGATCAGTTTCGCCAGTCAGAATCCCTCTGGTGAGTTTCATTATCCAAGAATCCATTATCAATGCAACACCTTTAGTGACTTCATTTATTTTGCCCTTGTAAACCACTTTTAACGGCTCTGCAAGTACTCCATATTCTCTAGTGTTACATGCTTCAGAATTTCAATTCCTCCTCTTTACTGGCACCAGCATTACAGCATTTTCAAACCATTTAATCAAATAGTCTATTTTAATTAAGTTTTTTGCAGTGGAAATTGCCTTTATCAAGTTTATGAAGTCATTGTTGAGAGACCAAAATTCATAATTGCGATGTCTTACCTACCAGTGAGGTACAGAAAGAAATTAGTTTTTGTCCCATCTGTTGATAGGTACTATAGAACACAAAGACAAAGCTTATACCCCTGTGTACTCTTTCACACAACGAGATGTTGATAACGGAAAGATCCTCTACCGACCCCCAGTGTTGCTGCCCTTCATGAAAAGACTGTACAAATGTTTCTTCACAGGTGAGTGATGAGTCAGTTACCATTCTTATCTCTAGGATATTACACTGAGAATGAAGGACAACAAAGTTTTTTGTTTGTTAATCTATGTCAATTCATTTTCCTTAAGACCACATTTTACCTGTGCCTTTTTGGCAGATGTTAATTACCTATCCAGTGTGTGTGGGTGAAGATATGCAGTAGTATTCACAGAAAGTTGATTTTCTGAGGAAAATGCATTTCTGCTAAGAATGCACACTGGCAGCTTAACTGAACTTGTAGCGTCCTTAATACTGCTGAATTTATGTAGGCGGTCAAAATTCTATTGAAGCTGAAGCTTTTTTGAAGCTTTACAAAAAAGGCAGAGTAAAACAGGAGTAAAAACAGTTTTTTTGTTATTATTATTTTTAAAACTTCACGGCTGTTTTATTTTTGTCATATGGGTGTATTACCCTTAGAATGTCCTCGGCCTAACTGCTGTTATTATGTTCTTTTTTAAATTCCTTAAAATTACCCTCTGCAAATAATCCACCACATTCACACTTTACAATATATCTCATGTAGTTATTGGCCACAGAGCGTGTGTACTGTTGTTTACTAGCTGTTGTATTTTTTACTGGGTCTCTTTATAGATTTCTTCGAGGTAGCTTATAAATTAGGGAATAACAATTCCAAGGTCCTTGAATGTATTATATAATAGAGCCAGACCAATAGAAACATTTGCAGAGCTGAAAAAGGATAATATCAGGCAATATAGTTTTATATGGTTAAAAATGAAACAGGTGCTAGCAATGTTCTTCTGCCTGACATTATGTCAGTTTTTCAATCTCAAAATTGTCATACGTTAACCTTAAAACAAGTAAATGAACTCTTGTGGAGTTCACAAGCAAGAGCAAAATGAACATACATTTCTATTCTAACTCGACCGAAGCACATTTTAAATGAATTGCAATTTGCCTAGTGCTTTCTCGATTTCAGTTGTTTTGGTATTGCATATTTACTTTTTTCATTCTCACGTTTTCACGCTTCACCTGTTCTTCTGTGAACTACTTAATGGTTCAACCATGGGCTAAACCATAGCACTAATAATAATAATAATCCCAGGCTAAGGGTGGTAAATTAAAATCTTGTGTGTGTGTGTGTCAGTCAATGTATATATGTATACTTTCAACAGGTATATTTTCAACATGACCTATTATAGTCTATAATAGTCTGTTAATTTAAACAATTCTTGGAACTGACAGGGCTTGCATTTGGGTTTCAACAGCAGTGTGTTTCTATCTGATGGAATCAATAGCTGTGGCTATTCTGTTATCAGTGGTCACTAATATTAGTTACATGAATGTTCCAGTATCTATTGGGAACCACAGCACACCTGAGATGGATTTTGCTATTGACTTACTACCCAGTGATCAGCAGCCTCCTGAAATCCTCGACTCAGTCCTAGAGGTTCTCTTGGGTGGGAGAGTTGCTTTAGGTAAGGATTTGTCTCTTGCATTTACTTGTCAGTTTTGTAACTGTAGCACTCTGAATTGACTTGTCTTTGTTGATGAGTATGATAAATTTTATGCAGCACATAGTGGTGGCTCAGTGGTTAACACTGATGTGTGTTCTCCTGGTTTTAGTTAGGCATGTATTTTCTTGAGTGGTTGCCTGTGATTGCCCTTATTGTGGAAGCATGTGCTTGGCAATGGTGTCTTGTGTGAGGAATGCCTTCCCTTGTGACATGTGTGTTACCTTAAGTTTTCCCTCATGCCTTTGTATTGGATAGATGTACCATTGTAAATTTAATCTGTAAATGTTCTATGTTATTGTTCGCGACCTATATGTCTGTCTAAAGATCAATCAATCAGTCACATTTTTTGTAAAGCACATTTCAAGATACTAAATGTCAACCAAAGTACTGTACAGAATACCAATTAGCACATTAAAAAAATAAATCAATAGATGTCAATAAAAAAGAATGAACACAACAATCACATTTTAAGCATCAGGTACTTCAAATGCTAATGAGAAAAAAATATGTTTTCATTCTTGTTTTAAAGTAGCAATCGATGTTTTGATGTAATGGGCTGTGATAAGCACTTAATCGGCACAAACCTAGGTGCCTCTGTTGTGCCCTGTGTAGGTGTGCAGCAGTGGACTGAGACAGATTTGGAAGCAGATGCCGCTAATTTTCAGCTTGACCTGGTGGAGCGTCCCCGTCATGGCAGTCTTCTGAGAGCCAGCAGTGGTGGCCAGACAGAAATACCTGCCAGTATGCAACTGCAACATTACCTGCCAACTGTATTGTACCTATAGCAAATTGCAAGGAATTTTGCAAGGAACAATGTTTTGTTAAGATTGTAGAAAACAGTCTGTGACTAACTCCATGTTAACTATTAGCTAACTGTTGATTTAAGTTCCTATGGTTCTGAACTTCTTCAGCAGTAAGGATGAGTTTTACTGTGGGTGACTGTCTTCAGCTGCTGTTTCTTGTGCTTGACAGGCAACACCTTAAGTGCGGGTGACATCAAACAGCATCTTATTCAGTATGAACACGCGGGAATGAGCACTGAAGACGATGCAATGACATTTATTGTGACCCATGGCTCCTCTTTCATGATAACAATGGTGAAAGTGAAAGTTCTGGTGCCAGGTGAAAGAGGCAACAGGCCCAGTCTGAAGTGCGACACGGTTCTGTCCATGGAAGTGTCAGAGAAGAGTAGCACCCCAATTAGGCATACACATCTGGCCTACACAGTGAGTGTGGATAAATATTAGTATAAATGTAAATTAAACTCCACCTATGAAAATATTTTAGTTCCTTTTCAGCCATTCTTTTAGCTAAAAGATCTTTGTGGCAGACAAGTGGCACAGTCACTGGTCTTGCTGCAGATGACTGCACAGAGTTTGGAGTCATTAGTCCAGTCATGCTCTGTTAATCAGTGAATAAAGCCCATTTAATAAGTCTCAGTAGGCATGAGAAAAGAGACAAAATTGAGTCCCTTTCCCTGCTGGATCTCTATATAACTCACTCAAAATGGAATTTGTTTTTGTTTTTTATTCCATGGAGAATTGGTGTATGAAACTTCAAACTTGCATGCAGATTTTCATTTATGATTCTGTTACAGTTCTCAGACCAAGTTTGTTGTGAAAGCATGTCAAGACAGCTTACTAAATAAAATGTCATGACTGGTCATACTTTACTTAAGGGGACATGAATAATTTAGTAATACATGCTTACTTAATGCATTAATTAACCAGTAACAAAGTGTTAGTTATGTACTGATCCCATGCTTGTTCATCATTAATCAATCATGACAGTTCATGTGTCCATTCAGGCACTATATTAGTTAACAATTAACTAATTAGTTATTAAGGGCAGGACTACACTTGAGGTGGCAAAATATAAGTAACAACCAACAAATCATGAACTAATTGGAAAATGCATGAATTGACATGATTGAATAATGATGAATGAACATGGGATCAGTACATGACTTAGTTACTGGCTAATTAATGCATTAACTAAGAATGTACTACTAAATTATTCACGTCCCCTCAGGTAAAGTGGTGTCTGTTGGATTTACACAGGATTGCAGTCCTTCAAATAAGAAGATTAAGATTTGTATGGTGTCATTGCCCAAGCATGGTGTCCTTACCTGGAAGAGTTCAGCATCAGATCTCAAAGAACTGAAAGAAAATTCATCCTTTACAATAGAGGATATCAACCATCAGAGGATATGGTACACTCTAATTTTAGTGTTGGGGGGGTCCAGGTTTTTTCCCATAAATGTCCTGAATTGTACAATGCAGGTGCAAATTTGAAAATCCATAAACTATTTTTATAATATTCTGGAATTCACCTGCAGGTGAGACCCATTAGTTACAATCAAAGAGTACCATTACATAAATATTAAGTTATCTGGTATATTTGTTTAGATCCAGTGTTATTCATTGAGAACTCATATTTTTATGTATTTGTCCTGGTAGGTAAGTGATTCTCTGGTAGATGAAAAGCTTAATATTATTATTAAATTAAACAAGTTAGGTATTTACGTAGTGCTCTGTGGAGATTCTTGTATTGAAGGCATCATCATTATCATTAGAATGCAACTGGTAAAAATAAGCATGTGTAGTGTTTATTGATATATTACTGCTCAAATACTACAGAAATTCAAAATGGTTTATCTTGTTGTTTCAGGTATACTGCATCTGAATTTGGAAATCCTCCTGTTACTGACACATTCCACTTCATTTCCTGTGACGAGAATGACAATTGCCATGATAACCAGACCTGGTCTTTAACAATCACGACTTTGCCGAAGCACCCAGGAATCAAAGTAGGGAGAGTTTAAATGATATTCTTGTATAATGCAACACATGGATTAGCGCTCTGAATGAAAGCTTGTAATTGCAGTAAGTTCTGTTTATGAGGAATTGGAGCTTAAGTTACCAGGAGTTTTACATAGTGTAGCATGTCATTCATGATTTTGAACACATGAATGCGTAAATTATCAATGCATTGAAAAAATACTAATAAGAATAATACATCTTTTGTAAGGAAACAAATGTAACTCTCCTTGTTACAAGTAATAATCTAGACTAATGACCTGCTAATTTAGCAATATCTGATCATTTTAATAGCTGTTTGGGAATTTTGAAGGCTTTATTTATCGTATATTTTATAACTTGTAATGTATCAGAAATAGTTGGGGTGAAACTTAAGCCATTGTTACATAATAAAACTAAGCTTTAACGCTGCAGTCTGTAAGGGGAGTAATTGTTGTACTCCTGGTAAGCTGCTTAATTGGGGCATAGTGACTGAAGACTTTTGCCTTGTGGAAAATTATGTATTATACTTCACAGGTCCATTTGATATTAACATTGCCACTCCTATCTCAGAGTGAGTGGTTTACTAAATCGATATAATTATTAATTCTTTCTACTGAACATGAGTGTTATTCAGGGAATATTAAAATGCATCATTCCATCATAAAGGTTTTTTTAAAGGTTTTTTAAAGATTATTTACCTGTACTGATTAATATTGTATACCATTGTTATTTTAGTAATTTCCCCCTTCACTCTAATTTCTCTGCAAGATGGGGGAAAACAGTGACCCAGTTAAGTCAGTCGACATTATCTTGGATGGAAGCCATGTGGTCATCACCAGCTCCTCTCTTACCCTGCTGGACCTTGGAGCGCAGACAGACAAGCTCGTCTTTACCATCATGAAGCAGCCGTCCTTTGGTCTGTCCTAGTATTTTTACTGTCCCCTGTATAATATGCAGTGCACCTTATACATATATTTCTATAATAAGGACCAGCTTTCACAGCAGCAGATCAATCTTAGTGTTGTTCAGCATTGTGCTGTTTAATTTGTCTTCTATGCCTCTGTATTTGTGGACGAGAAGCGGAAATGCAGAACTGAGCAAATTTTAGTATCATGGTTTCCCGAGATTCATCTACAGTATACGTATATTCGTATTCCCCCATGTCATACAAGTACTCTCATTTACTCTCACAGTCTAATGACTGATATGTCTATTTGAAAAGCAGATTCTTTTCTGAGGTGAGACTTCTTTGTTTCTGAGGTGAGACCCCCAATGTCAGGCTTCCTCATAATACATTGTGGTGTTGGGAACCAAAGCTTACTCAGTCCTCATGTAATCCAACAAAGAACTTTCATTAAATTCCCAAACCCCACTCAGTCAGAAATATGCTTTGCAACTCATGTGTCTAAAATGCTGATAGTATATGACTGTGGCTCCAGGCTCCCTCGGCCCGCTGCGGATAAGCCGTAGGAAGGTAGATGGATTCTTCAAATAGCTTTTGCACCATGCACGTGAAATCTCCGTGTTTATTGCATTTGGAGCCCTGGCATTTTGAAAACTCTGAAATTTGAGGACCGAAGTGAGGCCAACCAGAAAGTTCAAAACTCTGAAACCAGGGCAATTTTTGGTTGCGGTCTTTGTGGTCTTTCACAGGCAAACTGTGCAGGCTGAAGTTCTACTCGCAGCCCTTGGAGAATGGCAGTGTCCTTCTCAAGAAATCTAGCTTCAGCTATCAAGACGTTTCGGACAAGCTGCTGGTATATGTCCCAAATAACCTAACCGTCAGGACAGACATGGTGCTCCTCTCTGTGAGTGATGGACAGCACGTGAAGACTGCAAGGCTGGAATTCAGCATATGTGCAACCAAGAACGATGACCCAACAATGATTGTCAACCGGGGCCTTCAGCTTACCACAGGTCTGATGATGGCATCATTGCATATAGCACTCAAATACATCTTGTCATGGTGAGGATAAGTTCTGTACGCATCACAAGCTCACATATTTATGTTGTTCCCGATCTATAGGCTCTAAAGCTAAGATCACAGATCAACATCTGAGAGGCAGTGGTTCAAACCTAACTTACATTATGACCAAGGACCCCAGCTTTGGGAAGCTGCATCTTTACAAAAATGGAAACCTTACAGAGATATCATCAAAGGGTCCATTTAAAAGCTTCACGCAGGAAGATATCAACAAAGGTACAAGGACACGCCTTTTAACCAAAATATTTGATTTGAGCATGTAATGAATGGCAAGATGATCATTACTGGACGCTGTTGGAGATGCAGGCATGAGAGATATGGAGCATATGCTAAGGATGCAATCTTTCGATTAGGATGTGTAGAATATGTACATGGAAAGGAGGAGGAAGGAGGAAACTTCACTTTCAAGTTTAACCTCAGAGATTCTGAAGGCAAGAAACTGACTGAGCAGTCCTTCCTCATCAGTGTACTTGGTATGTAACAATTTTCATCTTTATCATTCAAACTCCACATCAGATGATGCTTTTTACAATGAAAAAGTTGACAGCTTTACTAATTTTTATTTATTCTATTGTACAACTGCCTATTACCAATAGCATGGAAATAATATGTTCACAAAGATCTTTTTTTTAATGCAATCTGTAATATTAACGTTCTCTTTTTTTGTTCATGTGTAACCTTTTTAGAAAAAAAAAGCTAATAGCAAGGTGTTTATCATTTTATTAGACAAGTGCTAAAGGTCACGTTAGGTTTGACAAGGACAGTGAGCATGTTTTGGTTTGAAAAGGTCAACTTTTCTTGTTGGGGCTGCATGCATATTTAGTGTCGGTGGTTCCTTATGTCAGTTTCCCAATCCGGTCCTCCAGGACTCGGAGACAGTCCACGTTTTTGCTCCTTCCCAGCTGCTTGCCTGACAGTCCACATGTTTGCTTCTTCAGAGCTCCTTGCCACCTGGTAGGGAGCTGAGAAGGAGCAAAACAAAATAAACAGTCTGTGGGTCTCCGAGAACCAGATTGGGGAACACTGCCCTAGAGGACAGCCGGCCCCCATCTGAAGTACTTAGCAATGGTCTTGTGCTAGAGCAGTCTGTGAAAAAGATGGCTGCCCCCAGGACAGGGAGCTGCTACAGCTGTTACTCTGTACTTCTACACCAGTCAGCAGGGCCACCTGCAGAATTCTGTCTCTGTCATTCACACATACATGTTTGTCCTAATGAGGACATCTCACCGATTCTCCCTTTAATACAATTAACAATCCCTCCTGTCAATCAAAAACTTTTGTGTAGCGTTTAAAGGGTGTTTCATTTTCTAAAAATGTGAACTAGCAGTCTGCAAATTATGCATACATAGACTTAAAAGCAAAATATACACAAACTAAGGGAGCCAGACTTACTTAAGGAATTATGTGGGGTGAACATACACATGGAAATTTTCTGATGTACAAAGACAAACCTTGAAAGTCAAGTCCCGTAGCCATGGATATACCGAAAATCAAGAGTCAGTAATAGGCAGAGACAGGAAAAAGCATTGAAAAACCACACTACTGAACCTCCTGAAGTTTCTGCACTGTGCGATACTGTAGCAAGGAACTTCAAAAGGATGGATGTAACTGCTCCAGTTGCTCAGAGAGGATAGGGTGTATCTCTGGAGGACAGTTACAGCCTGATGACCCACCGATCACCCTCAGCCTCCAAAATCGACAAATGATTTGCAGCAGTCCAAAGAAGCTCATAGATTTTCTTTTCACTTGTCTTCTCCTTTAATTCACATGGAGCACAAGCAGACCGATTCAAACTTTTATTTAGCAGACAGGTTAAAAACACCAAGACAGAGGTGTGCTTACATCATTTTATGGATATTACACCTATTATGTTAAGACTCCATGGACTTTTTTAGGCACCAATGTCTTCTCTGTTATTCTAGCCCAGTTTAGAAGGTTACAGAAAATACAGTGTACATCCTGGCATGATTATGTTAAAATATCTCTTTTAAGAAGAAGAATAAAATCTGATCACAATTTTTCTTGGCAAAACGTAAAAGAAGTTTACCTATTGGCTTGTATTTTCCTTGGATGTCTCCTCCAGCATCACTGCTGTTGCACCCCAAATTAAAGTTTCCATCAGTGATGCAGTACTAATCACTTTTAGCATCTTCTAGAAATAGCCAGGGCTGCTGGTCAGGCTTCCTTCCAAGATACAAAAAAAACAGCTTCTGTGCTTGTTTTTCTGTGACAAGGAACTGGAATTCTTACACTCTTCATAAATTTCAATTTGTTTCTCCTCAATGCCTTGACTTTTCAGCAGTGTGTGTGTGTGTGTGTGTGAGTGCGTATGTGTATCAGAGTGTGTCAATGCATGTTCTCTAATAATGTAGCTGCCATCTTCCAGATAGATCATTAATGATGTGAATAATAGCCCAGGGTTATGAATATTTCAATTCTCTCTAATAATGCCCCTACCCTTTATAGTGAAACTTAATCCACTGCCTTTTTTCCCAAAGAACAAATACCCCTGTGTTTGTCATTTAGTTTTGCTACATCTTTCTATAGGTGTACATATGAGTAATCCCACATGAAGCAAGAGCTGTGTTGTAGGGTGCATCGGAAACTGCGCGAATATTACATATCTACAGTGAGTCGTGTAAACCATGTATGGGGAAATCTGCTTGAAGATAAAGAGATGCCTATCAGTTACCCACACATGGTGTTTGTTTCTCCCATCATTCCGAAGGTCACTTAAATATGCAACAAATCAGTAACTTGTAAACACCATACTAGTGGTTTAGCTATGGGTGGTTTATGCCTGTCTTGATAACAAGGTTACAAAATTACAGTGGATAGGCCACAAAAGAAAATCAGCAGGTGGACAGATGTTTCCCTTGCATGGATTCATACTTCTTTTTGCATGGTTATGTTTCAGGGACACAAATTAATACATTTGCTCCAGGCAGTCTGACGCAGTATACACAGAACAGCGAAGAGAAAGAGCACGTGGATGATGTCACCTTCACCCCGTCAGACAGCTTTAATGAGGTGTGGCTGCTAAAGAACACATGGTTCTTTTTTGGACACACTGACCTGATAGAATAAAATGTGTCTGGGTAGATCGAGTAGCCTGCACACTACGGACTTTGGTTTTCACTCACTTGGGCGCCTTTTTTGTAAACCAGTTGCAGTAGGCAATTTTCTCTTAATGACTTCTTGTAATCTTCTCACAGATCTCAAAATGTCACATAGCTTGGTTTTGTTTGAGAATAGTGTCTTCAAAGCTTTGTTTCTGTTTGTTTTCTGTAGATCACCGAGACATTGCCTGTTACCCCTTCGCCTTTAGACAAAGGGAGGGAGGCTCTCACAAAAAGAAAAAGAGAGGAGAAGCATTTTCACATGAAGGACACCATCCTGCCGGAGTTCATTAATGCCTCGAAGAGAACGCAAGTGTGTCGCAGTGCATTATCGGGGAAACATCCCCCAACCTTTTTTTTTTTTTAGCTTGACCACAATTCTGTTTCCTTTATTAAATGCTTCTAGGTGGATTCTGTTGCCTTGAAGCTCGCATTGGTCCCTCGCCGCCACCAGAGGCGCAACCGCAGCAACATTGATGGTGCTGATGGCGTCCACCAAGTGGCAGATCATGCGAATCGAGTGAGCGGAATAGTCAGGAAGCTGAAGGATCCCCTGTGCTGCATAAACACCCAGTCTGATTATGTTACATCATGCACATAAATCATCCTCAGCTGATATTATTGGCTACTGTCTAAAAATATACAGTGATACATTCTATACATATATATTTGACTACATGTATGTTGTTATTTTGCTTAGTTGATGCCATTTTCTATATATAAACAACTCACTGTTTCCTGGAACTATCCAGGTTAGGTACTGGAAGTGAAAAGAGTGTTTTTCTGGTTAAAAATCCATGTAAACCACACGTTTACCTGCTGTCCCTTATTGAAATGATCTTGTTATTAGTATCTACTGAAGGAACTGGGGAGGTTTTCTGTTCTTTTTTTTCTTGTTATGCTACAGCGGTGTCTGCCCCATTATCATCAAACTGCCATGTGTTGTTATATGAGGTCTCTCAGAATATTAACGGGATGTCCTTCCTCACACAAATATTGTTGATGAACCCCGCGTTTTCCTCCTTTCCTCTTTAGCTCTGAAGGCATTTTGCAGGGACATAATCGTTATGATCTGCTGAGCTCCTCCCAATAATCCTTTTAACAATGGCAACATCCTTTTCTTCACTGACAAATGTCAGGTGGGGGGGGGGGGGGGAGCAATAAAGAACCAACTGCTGGCCATACATATTTTTAAAAAAATTAACCTAAAACATTTGAATGCTGTCCATGTTTCTGGACTGGCGGGGCTTAACATTTATGAAGCTGAATCGCTTGATCTTGCATCAAATCAGAAGTTCTCATATAAATGTGTAAATATGCTGCCTGATGGGAGCTGCATGGTGCCTCAGTGGGTCGTATTGTTGTCTTACACTTCCAGTGTTTGTGGATCTTGCATGGTATTCACATGCTTTACAGGTTTCCTCCTATGGGTATATGTGCTGTGATGGACCCAGGGTGTACAGTACCTTCACTTTGTACCCTGTGTTGCCTGGGATACGCTCCAGCCCCCCCCCCCCCCCCCCCCCCCCCCCCCCCCCCCCCCCCCCCCCCCGGCGCCCCGCGGCCAGCCCTCCCGAGCACGGCCACCTCCCCTCACCTGCCGCTTGCTTTCGTCCT
>JAABNY020000119.1:12835164-12848918 GCA_015164015.2 Brevimyrus niger | reverse complement strand
GAAACCCAACAAAGGAGAATGTGGTGAGTCACCACACCCATCCAGTGCTGGTCAGTCTGGTAGATCTGTTCGCCGCCCGTGACCCTGGCCAAGAGAGGCAGCTGGAAGATGGATGGATCACATTGTTTACCTCACAGCTTTCTTGTATGTGTTTCAGATTGTTGCTGCAGTTTCCAAGAGGAATGCCGTTATTGCTCTGGCGAAGGATGGTGCGCTGAGGCTTGTCACTAACCTGGGTTTGCAGTGCCTAGATTACATGGACAATAAGGTAAACACAGTGTCATAGTTCAGAGCTTTTTAATATTCTTTATTTTAAGCTATTGTCCTTAATGTGAATGTATGATAAGTTGTTTGTTAAATAGTAGTGACAGATAGACAGACAGACAGATCAATCATATTATGGAACAATAAATTCAATGAAAACCATAAAGTGTCTCTTACGCCCCCTGCTGGATTGTGTAGTTACTAAAAAGCTCTGTGGTCAGTATATTAACAAAAATGGCACATGTTCTGAATTCAGGTGGCCAGTATTATCTCCAGAGAGGAGCTCCTCTCAGTAAACCCAGAGGTGGATGAGAGACAGGTGACATACAATGTCCTGATCGAGCCTGAACATGGAGTTTTGAGAAAATATGACAATGGAATGACTGTTAACACTTTCACACAAGGTATCTGTGTCATCCTTTGCTGCACATTCTGCCCCAATTTACTGCTTGGTTGTTGTTTTTAACAGTAATTGATTGTTTGTTTATGCAACATAAACTCCAACGCATGAAAAATTTTCTGCAAATAAAAAAAGCTTCGGAAAAGTAATGTAAACCTAAAAGGCCACACCATTTTAAGTAATGACACGTTCTTCTTTGAATCAAATCAAGGAATGGTTTTATTTGTATTTTTATGTAACAATTCAATAAATAAATGTTTATGATCTTACCCCTTCAGCTGACATTAACCTGGGGCTGATTTATTATGTCCTCAATGTGAAGAGTGTCCACGAAACCTTGGATAGCTTCAGTTTCTCGGTGAATGACAACAAAGGGAATGTGATTAATAGCAGTGAGTTCCGTATCGAGTGGTCCGTCGTCGCCTTTGAGCGTACAAGGTGAGTGCATGTCTGCCGTATGTATTTTACCTTGTGTTTGAAGGTCAGATCTATCCAGGGGTGACTTGATGACTACTCAAATAGCCCAGGGGCCTCTGACCATGTTCATATGCCTCTAGATCCATCATATGTAGCTATTACAGTGTTTAATGTCACTGTCATGTAATTATGCATAGTTACAGTGTGACCGAGGACACTGGCTCGGTGGCAGTGAAAGTGAGCAGGAGAGGGAACCTGAAGCGGCGGGCTTCTGTGACATGCCAGACCGGACAGGGCACAGCCACCGTCGGTGTGGCCTCCAGCCCAGGACAGCAGGATTATGTGGAGTTTGCTGAGCAGGTATGATGCATCTTCTAGGGAGCTGCAAGATTGAAGGAGAAGGACAGGATGCAGATCAGCGAAGACACTTGCACAGAGAAATACTTCTTTTGTTTTAAAGGGATTGACCTTGGAGGAGTAACAACACCAGCTGCCATTGTGACTCACAGGCATGACTAATATATTTCATTGGTAATATCATGCTAATTATCAGGACTGGGAGGCACTGTAACCTCACACCTCTGGGACCAAGGTTCGAGTCTCCACCATGTTTTCTCCACATCATCATGGGGTTTCTTCCAAGTACTCTTGTTTTTCACCCACAGCCAAAAAACATGCCAAGGTTAATTACCAAATTGCCTGTAGGAGTGCTTGTGTGTGTTTACCCTCTGATAAGTTGATGTCCCATCCTGGGTTGTTCCCAGCCTTGTGCCCATAGCTTCCAGGGTAGGCTCCAGACCCCATGAACTTCCTTAGGAGAAGCAGGTACAGGGGATGGATGGATTTTCGGGCCAGGGGAGTAGCACTGTTTCCTATATTCTCTATGCTTTTGGGGTTCAAATTCTGTCTCCACTCTGTGGGTGTGAAGCTTGTCCCCCATGTCGCCCTGGTTTCCTCCAGGTTCGATACCACAGTTTTTCTCAGCCCAGTTCTCTGGGACCCCCAGACAGTCCATGTTTTTGCACTCGTCCAGCTCCTGGTAGGGACAGGTAGGGAGCTGGGAGGGGCAACAAATATGGACTGTCTGGCCAGATTGATAAACACTGCTCCAGCATCCCCTTGAAGTCTAAGGACATGCAGGTGGGCTCTGCTGTTTCTAAATTATCACCACGTTCCCTTGTGACCCTGACAGGAATAAGTGTTTAGAAGATGGATAGGGACTAGGCCTGCATTACTTCAAAGTAGCTACTTAGCCTCCCATTACAATATGTGGCTCCTTATACAGACACTTGTTTTAATTCCAGTGTTGTAGTATTATCTTCAGTTACAAATTTCAGCTACGTGGCATTACACACAAATGAAAGTAACTGATTCACATTAACAAGTTTATGCCTATTGCTTAGGTAAAGTGACATTTCTTAAAGTAACAAGTTGTGGTTTCAGCTTAACACTAAGCTGCCTGCTCTGTAAACAAAACAAGAAAATATTACAAACCTTTCAGAAGTTTCCAAGCAGTTTGATAGAGTTGTATGTTACTGTACTAAGGCAATATTCCCTGCAAAAGGCTGGTCCCTAGAGACTGTGACATTGTATAGTATATGTCCTAGTCTCTGTCCTATGTTTTATTTATTTTCCTGTAGTTCCTTATATTGATTGCTGCATCATTTTTTTTTTTTAATTCATAGCCTACCCTACACTCCTTGCTGTTTACAGCATATTGACCAAATTTCACCCACATAAACTTCAGGCAAAAATATGAGCCCATTAATTTGGCAACCCAGTACCCATGAATCATCTAACAGTCTTCAGTCTATCACTGTCTGAAATACAAGTTATATTGTCATTAGATGCTTATTCTTTTATGGATAAAATAAGGAAGGAAATCCTTTGAGCGATGTGCCATGGAACTGCCGTCAGGTGATGTGTGACTCTGTGGATTAGGACTCCATGGTCATGATCTGAAGGTTGCCTGTTCAAATCCTGTTGGAAGAATGGTTCCAGCTTTGTTTACTTTAATAAGGCCCTTGACCCCAATTGCTCCAAACACTGGCTAACCCTGCCTTCTCATATGCCAGTCATTTTGAATAAAAGCATCTGATAAAAAAAGTTGCTTTGGGTGTTGATGGACGTAGCTTTCACATGACTTGCTGAACATTTTATCTGCCCCTCTACCACAGATTAACTTTAATCATGGAGAGGACACCGCAGTATGCACCATTGTTATCAAGGACGACCAGGTGTTTGAGAATATTGAGAGCTTCTACGTGAAGCTGAGCAGGCCAGACTGTGTCCTGCTGAGTGAGACATTTCAAGCTGTGGTCCACATTGTTGACATGGAGGACAAACCCATGGTGCAATTCCAAAAGTCTGTTTACCATGTCAGTAAGGCTGCTGGTTTTCTTTCTGCTCCTGTCGAGAGAAAGGGTTAGTATGTCTATAAGGAAAAATGTTCAGGTTTACAGTAGGTCCTTCTCTATTTACATTGGCCAAAAGTTTAAGGTTCTGTAGGCCTACTGTCAGAAAAGGTACAGTCCTGGTACAGTTTTATACTCACATTAATGTATTCCCAAAAGTGCAAAAGTGTTCATTAATGTCTATTTCTGTACCTTATATTGGACTAAAAGGTACATTTACTTACAACTAAGACAGGTCCTTGACAGTACAGCCCCAGTGAAAAGTAATTGAACCCTCAAAGGTACAAATTGGTACTTTTTTCTGACAGTGTACCTCATTGGCAATATATATGATCTATGAAGTAATAGCTTTCATATATAAAATTTGTTGGTGTAAATGTGTGATTTTATGTTTTTAAAAATGTATTACTATAGCCATTTCAAAGTAATTCCAGAATGTGCAGTACCCATCCAATATACACATGTACTGTATTTGTTGACTCAGCCACTAGCACGCTCTGTTTGACTACTCAGTACCTAAAGTTATTTAACTAATTAAGTTAATTGAATTGGTGGTGAAATTTAATGAATACATGGAATAGCTGGTGTGCCCCCGAGGAGAGGTTTGGGAAGTGGTGTTCTTCTAGATATCAGCAACTATTTGGAGAACAGAAAAAATTCTTGTAGTTTTTCACTGTTATTTTTTTGCATACATTCTGCTGTTAAATTATAAAAGTAATACAATAATTGTAATAGTATTTTTTTCTGAGCAAATATACACTTAATGCAAAGGTAAATAGTTCCAATATTTCATTTGACTGCATCTCTTTAGACCTTTGCACAGGACTATAGCTTGTATTTTCCCTGATGGGACAGTTGGGGTTCAAGGCCCTTACGGTTTTCTCTTCCGTTGGTTTCTTTTGATTCTGATGTATGAAATGTGTCTTGTCTCGTTTAGGTGACACTGGCAGCATTGTGTCCGCACTTTGCCACGCTATGTCAGGGTCCTCCCAGGAAAGCTGGACACATGCTATGGAGCCCGGTGCTGATTTCAGCGGCGGTGGGATGCCCATTACAAACAGGATCATTTTCGCGGTTGGTGTGAGTGAGTCCACCTGTGACGTGAAGCTCGATGCAGAGTATGAAACACTCAAGGAGTTTGAGCTGGTTCTGTCCGAGGCCTCAGACAATGCCCATCTGGGGCAGATAACCACTGCCAAAGTGGTAATCGATGGACGTAATGAGGTCCCTACTGTATTTTTGGGAAACGAGTCTTTTACATACGCGGAGGATGCAGGTGATGTAAATGACAATGTTTTGTATCCTTAAACCAAGAACGAAAATAAATCAATAAAGAGTTTCAGAGGAGTTTATTTCTCCCTCTATAATGGAACATTTGTTTACTCAGGCACCATAGAGATTCCAGTCTTGAGACGAGGCAGCAAACTCTCTTCGATGGCATCTGTGTGGTGTGCCACAAGGCCCTCAGATCCCATGTCTGCCGCACCTGGTGTAGACTACATCCCCAGCTCCAAGAAGGTGGAGTTCAAGCCTGGGGAGAAAGAGCAGGTTTGGTGGATGGTATTCACTGTATTGAAAGATAATATTGAAATGTTTAAATAAAGACTTTACCACATGGCACTGGGGGAAGGAGACCAGGCACTGATCAATCAATTAACTTCAGAGCAAAATTTCCAGGTCAAAAGATTCCATTGCACAGATTTCAAAGCCTGTGATTTGTGGTATACCAAGGTTGGGGTTACTGGGGTGAGAGAACAACTGGGTTTCTCAATAAATGCAAATTAAAGAGAATAAAGCAAATTGGAACAAATCAATATGGATAAAATTGGTCACCTGATCCTCCCTCATGAGACCAGCTGGGTTCCACACTATCTGCCAGCTTCATCTTTAGCTTGAGCATGGCTTTACTGAGTCTAAATTTAAACAGAGGTTGCCATGTTGTATCTAAGAGAATTTCATCGGCCTTTTTATTTACAGACCTGTAGTTTGGCAATAAAAGATGATGTGCACTGGCCAGTCATTGAGGGGATGGAATCCTTTGTGGTATTCCTCAGCTCACCAGAGGGGGCGATGCTCACTGAGCCATTTGAGGCAGCAGTAATCATCGTAGACACCTTTCAGGACAGTATGTTTCCTTAACCTCACAGGAATGCGTAATGCTTTTTTGATATATTTATGGTGGAGCAATTTTTGTCCGTTGCATTTATATTTTTAGTTCCCAGTATGCAGTTTGAGGAGGCCGTCTATTCTGTGAAGGAGACAGCCCACCTCCTGCACCTCCCCGTAGTCCGCTCTGGAGACTTGACTTTCACCTCCTCCGTCAGATGTTACACCGAGAACCTGTCAGCCTCAGCAGCGGAAGACTTCAGGGAAAGAAGAAACAGTGATGAGTCACGCATTACCTTCCTGGTGGGAGAGAAGGTAGTGCTTTTGTGGATTTTCAAAAGAATTCCAATCTTTTGTGACTATTAGTCTCCTGGTTCAATGATCAAGATTAGTCCAATTGTACCTTTGAGAGTCTCTTAAGCTACACTAACTCAGTAGACATAATGTACTCCAGAGATGGATCTAGGAAACTTTGCACAGAGTGGCAAGAGGGTGGCATGTATATTTTTAGAGGTGAAAACATTCTTTCAGATGCAAAGGTATATATATGTACAATGTTAGATTTTAAATAGAATTTACACTGGAATTTTATTGAATATAATAAAAAGAATTTATTTACCTTTCTCCCACTCCCGATGCACAAATGTAGTTTAACCTTATTCTAGCTAACCTTTTAGATGCAGTTTTAGTAGCCTGTGCCTGCTATTTGAAAAATAGAGGATAAGCAGGGGCTACAAGACATACAATGCTTAAAAAACCTAAACATGCACAACACCTGCAAACATGCTCTGGTTTGCATACTAACAGTCATGAGATGCTAAACAAATGCAAATCGATTTCCAAAAGTTTTACTTGGATAAACAAACTCGAATTGTAAACTCACACTCACAGAAATGGAATTATCTTGGAATGATAAGTATTTTGGAAACCCCTGCTATTGTAAAAAAAAAAGACATTGCTTTGAAAGTTCTGACCCTTGTAAACAATTGCTATAAATCTTGTCTCGATTCATTCAGTGACAGTGGTGTTTGGTCAGCTTTTCCCACACCATGTCCAATTTACCTTGTCTTGCAATTGTAAATAAAAGTACAAATGCCTTTCTCATGTCTAATTATAGTTTTTCTGCTTAATTACAATCCTGACTTTATATTCTACTTTTAAAAAGTATTCCTGGTGTGCCCCCTACTGAGTAACCAGCTATGGCTACAATGACTGTGACCACTATGAAGCTGTTGTACAGCATAGCTTGAAAAAAAGGTGGGGCTTTCTGTTTTTATGGAACTGTACGATATTGGGTGGCCGAGAGGTCTTTCAAAACGGAGAGTCTGTAGTCCCCATATTACGAGGTGGCTGAATGAAAATGAATGTTATTTCATGAAAGCTGAACAGATTGAGCCATATTAGGGCTCATTTTATTCAGTGGGCTGAGAATGCTGTGAATTGTGTGCTGAAATCCATAGAGAGATACAGATGATGTGACAGATTCAATATGAACAGCAGTAGTTTTTGCTGTTTGGCCATTTTAGCTTGTGTTTAGGCTAAAGGACTATGACGGATATTGATCATTGGACCCTTACATAGATCAACTTTGTGTAGTGAGTGCTATGTTATTTATGTAAACATACAGGAAGTGCACAATTTGACTGGCAGCCATATTGAAATGTTATGAAATTTAAATTGCTACAATTAAGTTATAATTAAGTCGTTTTTAGCCAGAATCTTATTACAGTATAGAAAATCTGGAAAGTAGCAGACGTACTGCCCTAGAGGGTGCACAGGCTAACAGAAAAACATACACATTGCTATTATTTTTCAACTTCTCATTTGGTATGCGAAGGTATCAGTGCATGTGAACATCGGTTATAATGGCTGCTACTATACCTAGCTCACATATACAAAATGAAATCATATTGGCGGGATGTCTAAGTTGATTCAGACATCTGATTCAAGTCTTACCCTACCATTATCTTAGTGATTATTTCACAGATGAACCTAGTAACTCTCGCCCCCTAAGAAAAGAGGAGGAAAGGAACAGAGCCATAAGGAGAAAAGGAACAGAGCCGTAAGATCCAGCTCCCATCAAAGAGCTGTTATTCCCAACACTAGCCAAGAGGAAATGAAAGGGAGATGGGGCTGGAACAAACCATCATTTTCTGGAGGGGTAGCCCACATGATACTCTGAGCCTGGGAGATTATATTTAATGTGCATTAAGACAGGAGAACCCTTCTTAAAAAATGATTAATTCTGTTTAGTTGCAGATGCCACCCCATAGATTTGCCACGGTTGTACCCACAATGGATATACTGAATAGCAGGAAGCTTTATTGTAAATTTTGTTTGGTCACAAGTGACTGCAAAGCAAACAAATTCAGTTTTTGGAGCTATTGAAATGGTCGTTCTGGTTCTGTTATTTCAGTATGAATTTTAAAAGCATTGTTTTCTCTAAGGTGAAAAACTGCATCATCTGGATCCACGATGACTCAGTATTTGAACCCCAGGAGACGTTTCGGGTACACTTGGGGGATCCAGAGGGCGGCAGATCCACTGGGGCACTGGTGGGCATAAATCGTGTTGTTACTGTTACCATCACCAATGATGAAGATGGTAAGTGAAGGACTTTGTGCAGACCGGGGTTCCCCAATTCCAGTCCTGGAGAGCCAGGCTGCAACACAGTTCACAGATTTCCCTTCTCAAACACACCACACTGAATAAGGTATACACTGTATTGCAGACTGGCCTTCCAGAACCGAAACTGGGGAACACTGGTGTAGACTGGCAATGTGACAGAGAAAAGTAGTAAAATCATCTGCTAAATTTTAGGCACAGAAAGTGGGACACTGGGAGGGTGCACATCTGTTTTATAAGCACGTACATCTGCTGATGCAAGAGCTTGTACAAGATCACTCACAGTGTAATTAAGCCCTTCCGAAATCAATTAAATGAAGAACTATGGGATTTTTACTAGGGTTGTTTTGCTAGCATGGTCTGCTGTTTTCTACAGTTCCCTCGATTGAATTTGAAGATGCAAAGTATGAGTACCAAGTACGAGACCCTGAAGGTTCTGAGGACACACAGGTTCTGGGCATAAAAGTGATGCGAAGAGGCGATCAGAATCAGACTTCTGCAGTGCGGTGCAGCACCAGGGATGGCTCAGCCCTTTCTGGTGTGGACTACAGTCCCAAAAGCATGGTTCTCCAGTTCAATCCTGGTCAGTCTTTGTTAAGCTAATAACCTGGGGTATTCATTTCATTGCCAATTTGTTCACTCTTATTGCAGTTATACCTAGTTAAATTTGGAGATATAAGATAAATTACATAAGCAAATTAAGCTTTGCACAAAAGCAAATATATTTATTTGTGTAATTAATGTGTAGAGTTTTTGCTTATAAAAAAGTACATTATGATAGAATTTGTCTTTTTTCTGAAGGAATGGACCATATTGTCTTCAACATTGAGATTTTGTCCAGTGAGGACCGAGAGTGGCACAAGTTATTCTCAGTTATCTTAGGTCCTGATGAACCTCTGAAGGCGGTACTTGGAGAGATCACCATGGCAACAGTGACCATACTTCATCAGCAGTCTTCAGGAAATCTCATTCTTTCTGTCCCTCCCATTGTATGGGTTAATTATCACTTAGTACATGAAATAATACATGTATTATAAAACCTTTAAAGGGAACTGTGTCCTTTTGATATTTTATTAATAAGATATGATAAAGTTAAACCTTACATGTTCGTGTTAAGGCTACTGATTTTTTTACCCGCAGGCTAGAGCTAATGCTAACTGTTCAAAATGTCAATCATAGCAGTTCTCTGCTACAAATATTGCACTATAAACATTTCCACTATCTACATATTTTTTTACTTAACTAAAGCAAGCTGGGATTTTTCTCATATGATTAGTATTGGCTTTTTTTAGTTTTCATATTTCTGTCTATGGAAAAAATGTCTGTTTAATTGTGTAAGCAAATCTTGCAGAAACAAGAACTGAGCTACCTTGTTTGGTACGTTTTGTAGGTGGTCTCCCTGTCTGATTACGATCATATCCAAGAGGTGCCAAAAGAAGGCCCCTTAAAATCTCCCTCATCAGGATACCCCCTAGTATGTGTGATCCCATGTGATCCCCACCATCCCAAGTACTCTGCAATGAAGGAAAGCTGTAGGGAGGAAGGAATTAACCACAACTCCATCCGCTTTGACTGGGAGGTGGCAGCTCCTACAGATACTAGTGGAACCAGGTCCCCGTTTGAGACAGTAACAGACAGCACTCCTTACACTAATGCCAATCACATGGTAAGTCACAGGTCATATTAACTGCATCTCTGCTTTACTATCTACTGTGTGGAAAGTTTTTCAAAAATGGTCTGAGCTGCTATAAAATAGTTTTAAGGTTTTGATCAAATGACTGTGAAACCGTACACCCATGTGTCCAGAAATTCCTGCATGATATCAGTAACAATGAATGGGTGGAGATTGGATGTCAGTGATGATGGATGGGTGGTGATTGGATACCAGTGATGATGGATGGCTGATGATTGGATGTCAGTGATGTCATAAATGCATGGCACATTCCCAAACTTTGTGAGGTCAGCAAAAGTACATTGTTGCTAAATGTTTACTAGTCAAATACTTGTTAAATTATAGACCACATGATAAATAAATGTCAAATGAATATTTACATTTTAACTCAAATGATTACTAATTGTTTTTGTTTATGTGTGTGCGTGGGAATAGTGTGTGTGCCCCGCGAATGGGTTGGTGCCCCATCCTGGGCTGTTCCCTGCCTTGTGCCTGTAGCTTCCAAGATAGGCTTCGGACCCCTGAGACCCTGGATAGGACAAGCAGTTAAAGAAGATGAATTAATAAATGGATGAATGATTGAACTGATATCCAGCACAGTGGGTTCTCAACCCTGCTTCTGGCAGGCAACATTGTGCAGATGTCTAAGCTTTTCCTCCTTTTTAAAAAGGTTATTATTGGCTTACACTAATAACCTTATTAAAGAGGGAGAGGACTAAATAGGTTTAATTAGCATAATAATTACTTTCATGGAGCACATAATTGCTTTGGTAGGCTGAAAGCTGGCACTTGTTGTGACCTGTCAGAACCAGGTTTGAGAACCACTTGTCTAATGAAATAATGAGTAGGCTTCACCATATTCAATTTCTGGTTGCTTGCACATCTGCTCTTTTCAAATTCCATTCCATCCTCTGGCCTAATTGTTTAAGTATGTCTTTTATTATCTGCATTTCTTAATACCGATGCATTTATGATATCCGACATCTTTTCCAAAATACTCCCATTACGTAGCTCTTCAAATAAAATAATTTTAGGAACATTTTATCAGAAATTAACATTTTTTTCCGAAGCTAAAAAAAGATGTGACTAGTTCCGGGAAACATCAGCACCCCTGCACATGCAGGCGACTGTGTTTTGTAGCGTTGAAGCTGGTTGAAATGGCCCCAGAGCCCAAGGAGAGACTCGTGCTCATCTCCGAATCCAAATGCAGCTCTACAACAAACAGGACAAGGCTTCTAAGACAATCTTCCAGAATCACTAGTTAAACAGGTTTCCCTCTGTTTGAGCTAATCTTCATTCAACCTAAATTCTTAAGTATTCGAATTGCTTACTGTGATGCTTGATTGCAGCTTGATGGATACTGTTTAACAGTTACTATGCCAGTGTTTCATATCCATCATATGCTTTGCAAACGTGTCTTATGTGTCGCACAGGTGCTGGACAGTATTTACTTCAGTCGGCGCTTCCGTGTGCGCTGTGTGGCCCAGGCTTTGGATGGGGGCAGCCCGCTGGGCCCCCCACGGAGGAGCAACACGGTCACCATCAGCAGCGAGGGGGCCATCTGCCCAACCCCAGGGCCTGCGGGAGGCACGAAGGGCTTCCAGGCCCAGTCCTTCATCGCCACACTCAAGTACCTGGACGTCAAGCACAAAGAACATCCCAACAGGTCTGCTGTGTTTTCCCATTGCAAGATGTGAAAACCATTATAAAGCTGTTGGATGAAATTTTAGGCTAACACTAATTGTGTATTTAGAGGTATTTTCTCTATACATCTCATGAATAAAATGCTAAATGAATTAATATTTATGATGGCTCGACCAATCCATATCAGCTGGCTGTTAAAATCGGTCGACATCAAGGCTCCACAAATTTATTGGCATCGTAGGGAAACACGGAGAAGCTACTGATAGTGTCTAATTAAACATTAATGATGAGAAAGTGTGCCCTCTGGTTGGGGAAAATGCTGAGTAGTTATGCTTCCTGCATTATAACTTAGCTCCAGGGGTGGATTAACTATTCTGGGGGCCCGAGGCTGACATGGGTAGAGGGCCCCTAAAATGGGCAATCAAGCTAAAAGACAAACATGATGAAAATGATGGGACATCAATAATATGCTAATCAAAGTGCTGGTTGCCTGCGATATAACCCACTTACCTAAATGTAAGAAGTCTTTATCTTTTCTGAGTTGAGCTATGCACAAAGCGGGGTGGGGTGCAATATGCTACACCTTGCCCTTGGCTAACCCCAAAGCAGACCCCAAAAAAATTTAAAACATAAAGCATCCGTACTCTGTTTTTGTCTGTGGGGACAGTCCATCTGTAAGGTGCCTTTGTTAGATAGTTTTATATTATTTCAAGAGATTGTGAGTTTCTACTGTTTTAGATAGACGTAATCATATCAGTTTGTTTAATTAAAGTTGTTGGCAAGCAATTTTGGCTATTGTATATAAAATGAAATTAGTCAATGTCAGTTATTGGAATTTTGCGGTATTGGTATCATTAACAAAAAAATGTTATACCAGATGGGCATGGGTATTTATGACTAGAATACAAAGGAAAACCTCATGAATGAATAATGACTGATATTTGGGCTTCAGGATCCATATCTCAGTGCAAATCCCACACCAGGATGGCATGTTCCCCTTAGTGTCCACGATGCCCCTCAACAACCTACACTTGCTGCTGTCTGAGTCCACGTATCGCCAGCATCATATCTGTTCCAGTCTTTTTACCATCAAAGACCTGCATGGCATTACAGGTGAGTAGGGCACCATCCATTCATCCATATAATCTCAAAAGAGATGCCTTCCGACTTCTTTTCCAATACAAGGTGACATAGGGAACTGCGTAGCCTGTAGGGGGCAGCACAGGGCATGCAGTGAGAGTACGTCCTGGATAGGGATGCTAATACTTTCCAAAAAATCTTCCAAATAAGAACCAATAGTAAATAATAATTATGAATCACATTAAATTGTCTTTATTTTAATAATATGATATAACTGCATTCTTTCTATAAAAAAAAGAAGAAGAAGAAACTAACCGACTAGCAACAACCATATTTATCTACTTTGTTTCAGAGTCGGGTTTCTTGGACAATGTGGCCTTCGACACTCTCCCCCTGAGTGCTGGCTATGACCGGCCTTATCAGTTCAATTCCAGCGTGAGGGAGGCGAGAACAGTCCAGCTTTACAAGCATCTCAACCTGAAGACCTGCATTTGGACCTTTGAAGCTTATTATGACATGACAGAGCTCATCGACGTGTGTGGGGGCTCTGTCACGGCTGACTTCCAGGTACCAGAAGTCACCAATATCTTGGATGGCTGGGAGGACATTGCTTCAGTTCCCAGACCTCTCCTCAGGGGCACCCCAGCCGTTCAATGTGCTTGTTACCTTTCGCCATCAGCTCACTTCATTGACTTAATCAGTTAATTAACTTCATAAACTATGAATTAGCCTAACGAGGTTCACTGTTCGGCAAATACATGAGTATACACACCCATGTAATGCACCTTGGGGCAACTGAAATTGCTGTATACAAATAAATTGAATTGAATTAACTGCAAATACTGAGGAGAACAGGTTTTGAAATGGTTCCGCTACAAAACTTTTACACAACCATCAACATAATTTCAACATTTTTCTGGCCGCCTAAGTCTTATTTTACTTTTTTATTCATAAATAATAAATATTCATAAATATTCAACCTAAAAATACACTGGACTCTGAGCAACTATACTACTACTTAAGCTCAAGTTTCTTTTTTGTTGCCTAATGTATTGTGAAAAAAACCAAATACAATTGCCTAAATGAAGCCATACGTAATTTTTTATTTTCAGTATATTCTGCGAAACTACTG
>JAABNY020000119.1:12800098-12835064 GCA_015164015.2 Brevimyrus niger | reverse complement strand
TTTGCTAATAAAAACATTTCTTTAAATTGACCTCTCAATGTAATCTGCTGAACAATGCTTTAAAATTATTACTGCATTCACATAGCTATCGCTAAACAAAGTATACTCCAAGGTTATCGTGCACTACATAAAATATAATATGTACCATAAAAAGAAATTTACCCATGTGCTGCATTGTGATTTGCATTTGCTTTGACTATTATCAAGGTCACTATAATAGCTTAACTGTTGCTCTCACATGCAAAGTCAGCCAAATATGGAATTTGTATGCAAGTCCTGCACCTGCAAATTTACAGGCCATGATATTTACCGCTGCATTGTCTGTGACAGGTGAGGGATTCAACACAGTCCTTCCTCACTGTTCGATTGCCACTCTATGTGTCCTATATCTATGTGATGACACCTCGTGGCTGGGCGTCTCTGGAGCACCAGAAAGAGATGCAGTCTTCCTTCTTTTATGACACCATGCTCTGGAGAACAGGTACACGGCCCTGTTAATGACTAGACAGTGACATATCATCATGTCTTCTGGCAGAAATAACTTGGTTTCAAGTGATGCTTCTAAGTAATGCCTATGGGGTGAGTAGTACAACAGGCCTAAGATAACATAACACAGAAGGATGTGTCTAATTCGAAAGTGATAAGATGTGGAAGTACCCATTTTCTGTTTTTACATCCATTTTTAAACCAAAGATACCTTATTAGGTCACACGAAAACCCCAGAGAAATTCAACCGCATTTCTTTTTTCGCTCCTATCATTTCACTTCTCATCTCTGTGCAGTCTTTAAATAGCTTGACCTGTCAACATTATAATCAGTAAAACCTGTTTGATTCAAGTAGGAAAGGAAAAAGAAGAGAAGGGACTATGGGAACCTGCCCAAGCTCACAGTTCTTGCTTGCTATTTTAACATTTATTAAGTGTTTCATTGATATGTCTTACCCTTTAAATCATATATCTTTTTTCCATATGTTAGGTATACAGACTGACAGCATACTCTCAGCTAAACTGCATATCAGCAAAATATATATTATAGACGTCGGACGGCTTGTGATTGAATTTAAAACACAAACAAAATTCAGAGGTATGTTTTACATTAGGTTTTAATGCAGTGTGTTTGTACTGCACTTGCCTGACACTCTAAAGCAGTGTCTCCCAGTGTGGTCCTCGGAGACCCACAGACAGTACATGTTTTTGCTCCCTTCCAGCCCCCGTAGGAGGGAACTCAAATATGAGAACTGTCCAGTTTCCCCGAGGACTGGATTGGGAAACACCGCTGTAGACTGACATAAAATGATGGTGCATTTTCTGTGTCCTTAAGGTCAGTTTGTCCTAGAGCACCACACACTGAAAGGTCAAAGGTCACATGTGATGGCTCCAGACCACCTGGGAGGAGTTGACTTTGACTTGCAGCTCCTGTGGAGTTCACAGTCCTTTGACTCTGCACACCAGCTCTGGAGGGCTACCAGCTCCTACAGCAGGTAAGCCAGTAGCGTTTGGTGTCCTGAAGGACTTCGAATGCAGTCCATCAGTCCACACACAGTTTCCCGAGTGTCCCCGTTGTGCATTTCAGGAAGGATTACTCTGGAGAATATACAATATTTCTAATACCATGCACCGTGAAGCTTACCCAGTCCTGGACTGACCCAGGAGACAAACCCCTATCCTGCTCTGCACAAGCCCCTGAGAAGTATCCCACCCACCACATAGTATTTTAAACATTCCACTCATTCAGAGCAAGAAAAACAAAAATCCTCAGTAGCTACCTAACAATTTGTTCAGTACCCTAACTCATGAATAAAAATAATTGTATAATACTTATTCTTCTATATTAGGTTCCTGGTTCCCATTGCGTTCCAGCAAACAAATCGTCCTGTTCCCATCGCCTACTCCTTAAACACAGAATTCCATCTCTGCAACACCGAGAAGGTGTTCATGATGGACCCTGCTGCTGCAGACATGTCCATGGCTGAGATGGATTACAAAGGAACCTTCTCCATGGGTACCTTGCCTTTTTATGGCGTTTAACTTCTCTCCTGCTGCTAACTTTTGTGAATATGCAATTTGACATTGCAACATATACAAGACATACTCTACCAGTCAAAAGTTCTTACATTTTCTATATTTGCATGTTATTCACTTAACATTTACTAAAAGTACACTCAGTATTCTTTTCTAACAAGTAAATTTAGTGTTTTCACCATTTGAGTATCTTTATTAAAATGTCATTCATCAAAGTATCCTCCTCTAGCAATTAATTATGCAGCAAAGAACATTTGATGCATTCTTTCTACAATGAACATTAAATACTGCTCTGTTTCATGTGATGAAGCAGTTACTTAGTACATTTAAAGTTAAAGGACAGCCTAGAATTTGACTGATTACCACACAACTAGTTAGAATGTTAGACATGCACTGTCACATACTACATATGGTAGTGAACTTCGATTTTTGCTTATGAATATTGCATTAGCAATAATAATAATATGTTTTTCTTTTACATTTTATTTGCTCTTTCATAGACATTTCATAGACAGGAGTAAGTTTACAAGAATAATCTGCTTCATTTATTATGTATTATTTAAATGACTTTTGAGTCATCATGCATACCATACCTCACTGCAGGCCAGACACTATACGGCCGTGTGCTGTGGAAGCCGGAGCAGAGCTTAAACGTGGCCTACAAACTGCGGCTGGAGAAGGTGTACCTCTGTACTGGGAGGAATGGCTACGTGCCCTTCTTCGACCCCACAGGAACGCTGTACAATGAAGGTCCCCAGTATGGCTGCATCCAGCCCAACAAGCAACTCAAGCATAGGTTCTTGCTCTTGGTAGGTAATATACTGTACACCAGTGGTGCTCAACCTGTTTTATCCGAGGACCCCCTGGGTCTAGGAAAACAATCTGTGGGGCCCCCTGCTCAGGTTATGATATTGTTTCTCTTGCATGCAATCTGGAATGATAACAAGAATTGCTGTTTATTAATGTAAGCATAATTTAATTTGGTTACACTGCCAAACACTTTCATTTCTTTTGAACATGACTCAAACAGGATTTCCTTCCACTATGCCTACCAGCACCTTTTTTTATGTTCATGATATTGCTCGTAAAACAGAAGGTGAATGTTTACTAACAAACAAAAACTAAATCTAAGGCCTATATGGCAAATGGATCTGAAATCAGAAACCTGACAAACATGCACTTAAGTGAAAAGACCCTCATTTTAATAAAGCCCTAATTTTACCGGACTAATTTTAGCCCTAATTTGAAGCATATTGATGTAAATGATATTGTCATCCTATATCTTGCTTAGAAAAAAATATCAATATACCATAAAAAATTGATATAGGCTTCCCGCCGGTCTTTGCTGAGGCTTGAGAACCACTGCAATATGACAATATGATATTGATAATGAGCTTATTGTGTGACATCATTGTTTCTGCCTTGTGGGATTGAGTCCCACCTCTGTGTGTCTGCATGTTCTCCCCTCCTGGCTTCTTATTGGCATCTGTAAAATTACCCATAATCCCTCATAGTAGATACATGTGTCGGTGTGTATGTGCCCTGTGACAGACTGGGTGGACCCTAGACATGCACTTTGTGCTTCCTGGGAGACAAAATAATGGATGGATGAAACAACAGAGGATGTTGCTCAGACACAGCGTAGCATGTTTCTGAAATCGGCATACTAATATTTGTATAATACAGTTGTAAAATGGGTCCCTAAAGTAAGATGAAAAAACTTTAACAACTTCTTTATTCTATATTCTTTCTATGTTATGTAAGGACCGAAAACAGCCCGAAGTGTGTGACAGGTACTTTCATGATGTGCCCTTCAATGCCAAGTTTGCATCTGAATCGCCTGATTTGCAGCCCATGACAATGGTGTCTGGAGTGGATGGATTCACAATGAAGGTCGACGCCCTTTACAAGGTAAGCCCACACATCATACCTCTATCTACCTATTTCTGTTGTGAAGTGGAGTAAATCTCTGGCTGTTGTTACTTTTAAAGGTGGAGACAGGGCATCAGTGGTTCCTGCAAGTGATTTATGTAATCAGGCCGCAGGCTGTTTCTGGTCCAAGGATCCAGCGTTCTCTGACAAAACACCTGAAGCAGCTCCCTAGTGACCTGGTGGATGAGACAATCCATCGTTTCACCATGGATGAATCCCTCGTCTACGACAATGAAGGCGACCACATCAAGAACGGGACAAACATGAAGTCATTGAGACTGGACCGAGAAATACCCACTTTCTATCCACAAACTGGGGCCTCTATCGGTGGTGGTGTCGTGGCCATAATACTGGTAGCCCTGGTACTGCTAACGGTTTGCATATTATTCAAGAAGCACCGGTGGAGCAGTGAGAAGTCGACTAGATATGTATCAGAGGAGTATCCTCTCAATACCAAGGTAGAGGTGTGCCTAGAAAAGACTTTCCACAGCATGCATTGCACTGTCAGAAAGGTCAATGTAGTCAATGTGACACAGGAAGCTTCTAACCTCAAAGTCAAACAGGTCAACCTGGAGGTCAAGCTTCATGGCAACCTGGATGATGGAACTGAAGTTTGACTACAGATGGGGGAATTTTTCTATTATTTTTAAATAGCAAAATGTTTGGGTATTTTTATATGATTTAAAAAATGGAAAGGAAAGATGGAGACACTGAGGCACATTCCAACTTTGTCAGAATCCAAGGTAGCTTAGACACAAGGCTGCAGACTTTATTTGAATATTAAATAATATTATTTTAAGTGATAAAACTAACAGGCTTTTTTGCCGAATCAAAGTGCTGAGTGACTCTAATGAATAAATTGGTGAAATTCACAGACATGAAGTCAGGCTGTCTGGCCGACGTTCAATTTACAGCTGAAATAAAAATGACTGAACAAATAACATGCAAGTATAAATGCAAAATAACTAAAAAGGAATCCATACTTCAGATACCTTGAATAAAACTCCAACTTTGTTCAGCAGGATTTGATAATTTACATTGAGATAATGAAGTAAAAAAAATCAAATAAAATTCCAATTATATCGTGCATATAAAATACTGTCAAGGGAGCTCATGTTCAGCTAGAAGAATGGATTATTCATACTCTTATGCATAATGTTATCCACTCTTCTAAAAAGGATATTTCTGCATTTAAATCATATTGTAAAAGCCACAGTCCTGCTCTCCAACAGTTGTTATGCCTAGGACAGCTACATTCTTAATTCTTGAGAAATGGAGGATGAAAATGAACCCAATCATACAAAACCCTTAGAGGCAGAGATAAACTCAACCCAGAGGACTAATTTTAATTGTATTTCAAGAGAGCAAGGTCACTGATGGAACCCAGCTGTTGGATTGGAATTTGTTTGGAAGATGAGAAAACAAGCATGGGTTTTGTTTTATTATTATTATTATTATTATTATTATCATCAATTTAGAAGTCGCAGTTTCTCTATTCGAGACAGCATTTAGGGAATTCTTGCGAACACATTGCTCACTAGATAATCAAGAAAACCAAATAGGATATCAGTGGCCTCTGCTCTTTGTAAACATGTCCTGTTCTTGTTTTCTTAAAAGGTGCTCAAGCTTCCATGCTGTTCTGGTCATTTGAGCAAATGAACTACCTCATACCCACCACCGATGTTCCCTAGCAAAGCTCTGTCCTTATTGGTATTTTGCATTCATGGCTGCATATTACTGTATAATTTATATTGATCATTCACTATTCATGTGTGTGTGTGTGTGTGTGTGTGTGTGTATATATATATATATATATATATATATATAATATAAAATTCTGTGATCAGACAGTACACGGACAATCTGTGGACACTTTTCCACTAGCCATCTTATTTCTCTTTGCACACATTAATGTAACTTTTACACAGTGCATAAAACTGTGTCCAAGTAAAACCTGAAAGTCTGTGTTCTGCACTGTGTAATAAAGTTCTGTGTTGACTGTGAGAATTGCATTTATTAAATGCAAAATAATGCAATGGACTGTAACCTAAGTAACATTTTGCTGTTTTACTCTACATATTGTCTCTGCAAATAAACCGTCTCCACTAATAGAGATATGTCAGCTAAATCTATATCTGATGGCAAAAGCCACAGCCTTCTATACTTCTCCCCCTTTTTGTTTTCTTGCCTTATATATGTATTATATTTTCACTGTGTACTGTATTGTGTGGTGTACTGGTGTATCAGCAACAACAATATCATTTGTGGTAGCAGTATTGTGGTACTGGAACTGAAACTACATCATCTCAGAATGTACTGTCAGAGAATTAAGTAAAGTTTCCTTTTACAACCAGCACTTTATTTTTCTGTTTCTCAGCAGCAACTCTGACTAAAGCAGTGATTCTCAACCCAGTCCTCAGGGACCCGCAGACAATCCACGTTTTTGCTCCTATCAAGAGCTGAGAGGGAGCAAAAATGTGAACCATCTGGGGGTCCCTAAGGGCCAGGTTCAGAAACACAACTAAGGCAAGTAAATATAGTCATGCACCATAAAGAATTACATTGCTTTAATTATGATCTCAGTTTAATGCCAGTCCTAATTAAAACACATTAAACAGATTGCTAATGCTAGTGTTTAAATTTCAGCAAAATCAATAGCAGTAATAATCAAGCTGTGCATGTGTGTATGTACTGTGTAAATACATCTCGCTTTACACAAAGCAGGAAGGGTGGAGCCATCAGTGCTGACCACTGAGTCACCATCCTGATCAGTAATGTCAAATTTAATCCATCAAATCAGACCACAAATGAATATTAATGTCCATTAAATTAGAACCCTAATATTTATTACCACCTATGTATATATACGCCCTGCAGGGCCTTAATAATGAGCATACTGTCAAACAGGTAAGATGTCGACCTGTGAAGAAATACAGTATTTTCCTCATTTTCTGCATGACTGTATATTGTAATACTTAATATCCTGAAACGTTATCTTTAACTATTCCATTAGACACTAATGTGTGCATTATTTCTTTCTACCCTCTGATTCACCATTATCTCAGATAAACTTATTCCAAGAACCTGATTTCATTGACCTTTGGTGTGGTTTAGTTTGGGTTTTACCAGACAGTGGGGTTAACTGGGGTGAGAGATCAGTGCAAATTCCTTCTTGGACTTCTTTCAAATTTCCATTTTGCTTTGTTAGAGATTTTGGCAGGAAGTCTGATCCCAGGATCATTCCACAGTACAATCGCATATATACTCTACTTACAAAGCACTGCTGTTTACTGGAGTCCCAGATATTTATATATGGCTGAGGGCTTCCAAACCTGCATGCTGACATCTTCATTGTTATTGAAAAACAGCTGGCCTAAGTCAATGTACAGTATACCAGCACTTACTGCAGAATAATTGGGGGGATGCGGTGCATATTGTGACATCATAATGGGCACATGTGCAATAGTCACATCGTGGAACAATGCAATATCAGAATAACAGTATTTAGGGTACAGTGATATAACTATTTCGTCTGGTATAAGAGCACTTATACAAGAGTCTTCAGTAGGTATATTTCATCCTCAGTAAGGCATCGATCCATCTAACCCATAAAACATAAAACAAGGCTCTGACAACACAGCCCTGTCCTCTAAGGGCAAAGACAATGACTGAACCACAAGCAGTGCTCAGTGCTCTGCTGAAATAAGGATGGGCTGTACCTGCTGCCAGTGCAGAGCTGGCCCAGGTTACCTGATTCAGTACATGAGCCACAGATGTGGCACCTTATACAGAAAAAAAATAAATAAATGAAAGAGGCAACTGTCTTCTCAAATGTTCTCAAATTTGTTACTCTAATGCACAAAAATGCCTTTTAAATATATTATTATATTAAAAAACAGCTGCATTTAGTGGAGACAGATAAATTGGGCGTGCCATATTACACAACACTAATCTGAAATGATCGTGTACAATTCCGTCAGACTAATGCATCTCATGTGATACACCCACCAGAAGAATGTGGAGATTCTGTTATAGCAGGAGGCACTATAGGCCCAACCCAGGACATGCCCCAGGGGACTGCAGGAAACCAGTCATAATCAAATAAAAAAAAACACATAAGGATGTCTAATCAATATGGATACTTTGGAAACTGACAAAAGCATCATAGAATCGAACATATCTATCAGGCAGCAAGGTGTCTGTGGGTAGTACTTTTACCTCACACTTCAAGGGTAATCTATATGGTGTTTTCATGTTCTCAACAAGTTTTCTGCATTCCCCCTATGGTCTACAGTAGACAGTCAGATGAACTGGCAAACTGGCATCTGTAAATTGCCCATTGTGTACATGTCATGTGATGGATGGAAATCCAATCAAGAGTGTTCAGCTGCCCTGTGCTACCTACAAAAGGCTCCCTAGATTATCTGGCCTATAATGTTGTACTGGATAAGGGTTTGGAAGATGAAAGGAGTATTCATAGCTAATGTGCTTAATGCTAATAGCAATACATAACTGTAGGTATTTATTCAAAATCTTGAATCTTTCAACATGAAAATCAACCTGAGGGAATCAATTGGTTTTGCTATCAGGGTAACTATACAGCTCTGCAGGTTCACATAGTATGATTTCATATATTTGTTTAGTACAATCATCAGGAAGTAGACTAAATGTTAAGGAAATACAAAACCCACAGTACTCTCCCGGGAATAATATCACACACCCACACCCACAACGATCACGTAACGAATGAAACTTGACGATCACATACAAAAAGACTGAAAAATCCACTTTCAGCTGTTTATTCCGTTACTTTCCAGGCGTATGCCATCTGCTGACGGGCGTAGGTTTTAATCGCACCTTTTTCTAAGTTTATTATATTTATTTATTTATTTATTTTTGGGAGGAAGTTTCGATCTCATTTCCTCTTGAAAAATACTTTCGCAACTCAGACTAAAGCATAGAGGTGTGGCTCAAACTGCCTGTTCTACTTTGTGCGCAAGTAAGTGTGAGTTTGTGTACAGAATTATGTGTTACATCTATGATCTATGATTTTATCTTTGTCCTAACAGCGGGATGTAAGCTTTGACAGTAAATTCCAACGATTCTCTACCTTATTTGTATTTTTTAAACGGTACTTTACCTGTACCGACGGAAACTAAACAGTTTTGAATTGTTTTTTTACTATTCGTGTGATTTTAAAACACATTTTCTAGATCCAGAAGGGGATACTTTTACGCGATTTGTCTCGTGTGTAGTTTTCGCTGATGTAAATATATTTCTCGTATAACCTTATGTTGGAGCTCTAACTTAATCTGGTGTATTCTTGTGGGTGGGTGGATATTTGAAGCGCAACGAAAACGTGCATTTGGTTTATTTCCTTAAAGGCTAGATAAACTTTATTCAGATCCTTTGAAATGGCGTCTACATGGGTAATGTATACCTAATTTCTTATCATCAATTATTTCAAAATGATGGGAAACATACACATTGAGAAACGTATACATCCGATCGATTTGCAAAATGTTTGCTTTATTTTGGGATTTAAGTGAAAACAGCCTTTGAATTTCAGAATGACTTGGACCTGCTCCTTGATTCCCCTACCAAACCAGCAGCTACAGTAGGGATGCTTTTATTTTGTCATGCATTGGACTGTAAGCCTGTGAGCTCCTCCTAATTTTCACAGACGAGTTGATTATCTACTATTTTTTCCCCTAGTCTGCACAACGAGGGACTATTATAGACAAGGCTAACTTTAATGCAAGTGAAGATGCTGCAGCTCTGAGGAAAGCTATTGAGGGTCTTGGTAAGGATGTTTTCTGATACAGGGAGTTATTTTATTATTCATTTAAATACCTTTCTTCTGCTCTTTGTGACTATTTCTTAAACTGAGATACAACTCTCAGCTCTTCTTATTTCCAGATTGCAAGCCAATTTGTACTGGAAAATATTTAGATATTTCTAGGGAAGTATAATGGTACAAAAATGTTGTAAAACTGTAATATGTGGGTTCAGACATGTGGACAATTAATTCCCTGTTGCAAAAGTAATCTGTTAAAATGAAGCAATGAAACAAATGAAATTACTTTAAGCAATAGCTCAGGGTTGAGTTTAGTTCATTCTTAAGGTACTCCAGGCATTTTGAAACCAATTCATGTTTTTAATTTTTTTCTTCAGGTACTGATGAAAAGACCATAATTACGATTTTAACAGGGAGGACAAATAAACAGCGTCAGCTGATATGTGCAGCATATCATCAAGCGACTGGCAAGGTAAAGTTGCTTTTTGTTCAAACTTTCTATTATACTGAAAGCAGTTTAGAGTGTTAGAATAACGGACGCCTTGCCGTATTAACTGTAGACCCTCAAAGAGGACCTGCAAGGAGACACCCGAGGCGATTTCGAAGACCTGCTAGTGGCACTGATCACACCGGCAAATGTGTTTGATAGTCAGGAGGTAATCCAGGCCATGAAAGTAAGTGTGTTTTTATATTTACAAATTTTTTTTTCAATAATTCTTAAAGTGCAGCATTGTGTAGGCAGAAATGAGGGTGATGATCCACTGGCACCTCTATGACAAATATGGTTTCTTAACCAAAAACAGAACATACTGGGAGAGGCATAAAAAAGGACCATGAGGGGTCGAAAAAAGCAGACAGGCAAAATAAAAACTAACTACAAGAATCCTAAAGTAATGTAACAAGGAAACAGGGTAACACAAGGAGCAGGACTATAAAACAAGCAGTGTCTCCAACGCACAGCCACATAAATACACAGTAATTAACCACACAATGACTGACTAAAGATCTGAACTGGGGCAGGCACCTAAATACGAAAGGCAACTGGGATAATGAGAGGGGCAAGGTAAGGAACGTCAAACAATCAACCAATCATGCAGGACACAGGGCGCAGGACAACGAGCAACGGATGGAACAATTAACAAGCACTGAACCTGGAAACCACAAGCTGGCAATATACTAAGATAATAACAAGGAACAAAAATACAAACAGGGCTAGAAGAGAACAGGGGAGTAATTTTCATACGTCGCTTAAATCCTCCGAGATCAGTTGCCTCATCTTGAATGAGTTATCCCGGTTTAATTTCACTGGTATTAAGTTGGTTTTTCAAACGCAGCCATGTAGTAGAGTAGTCTAGCTAGATCCATTTATTTGAGATGATTGTGCATGCCCTCACTGCTTGAAAAGCCCATATATGTCAAGTCTAGAAAACTTTGCACATTGTCTGTGTGACTGTGAGAGTCTGACTTCACCTAGTTGGACTTCTACTATATGGAGATATAAATCTTTAAGATAATATATTCCATCTCTCCTGAAGCAGTATCTTTTGAAAAGAATATCATCCGGCAACAATAAAGGATTGTGCACCAATATCAATTGGTCGCTCATCCATGACTGAATGGATTTCCATGCACGGACATTGATTAAGTGTGTGAGCTAATCCTTGTTTATTTATGCCAAATTGTCAACAGTTACATCCGGCTAAATGAATAATCCACATATGAAAAATATCACTCAGGACACAATCATGGCAAACTTAGGACAGGGAAACAAATGGAAAAAACACGAGGGAAACAGAAATGCAATAAACAGATGCAGTAGATGTTGGGGGTCTCTGGTTGGCCTTAAACCCATGGCCAGAGCATGAACTACACAGCAGTCCTAAGACCAAGGCAAACACACTAGGGAATTAGACACACTGGGGTTGAAGGGCAAGCGACAGGGAGGAGGACAGGATGGCCAGCATTCTGTATTCTTTAATCCAGAAACAAAAGTGAATATATATGCATTGATTTATTTAGAAGATGCCTAAAGACAAAGTGACATACAATATAAAAGGTTAGGCCAGCCCATTGCTGGAGTAGTGTGGGTTAAGAGCATTGCTCAGGAGTCAGATCACTCTGCCGACCACAGGATGTTCCTGTATATCAACAAACACACACAGACAGTCAGACAGTTCAATTCATGTATTCATATTGTTAAGGGGATTCTGTATTAATTTCTAAGGGCATAACCCAAATCCCAAAAATGACAACCTTAACCCCTACCCAGCCCTAACCTTGAGGTTATAAAATTGAGGTTATCTTTGCGGGAACAGAAACTTGTCCCTGCAAGGTAAAAAGTTACAGGTTTTCTATCACATTTTGGGGAAATCTAGTCCCCGCATTGTAAAAATTACAAAGACAGACACAAATACACACACATACGTTTGTATTGCTTTAGTAAGAAGTTGCTTATTTTTTATATCTACTTCTGTATCCTGGGACAATGTATGCATGTCAGAAAGTCTGCAGTCTGAGTACCGCCTGGTGGGTAGCAGCCTTGGGCTGCATGTGGCGATCTGGGACATTCTGCCGGGTTTTCTGCTTTCCTCCCGCTCCCCAAGAGCCTTCACTCCGGATGCACTGGTGAATCTGAATTGCCCATAATGCATGTGCAAGGTTCAGCGTTTCCCTGCCTCGTGCCTGTATTTCCTTTGACAGGCTCCAGGCTCACCCCAATTCTGTATTAGATAAGCGGCTGTGGAAAGTGGTTGTTTCCTGTCATCCTTGCTATTATTTTTAGGTGGCAGTAAGAGTGAGAAGAGCTGGGCTGGGTGCTGAAGTGACTTCTGATTTATTTCTGTGTAACAGGGACTTGGGACGACTGATAATACTCTAATAGAAATCTTTGCTTCAAGAACCACCCAACAAATAAAGGCCCTTTCAGATGCATATTTGGCAGGTTAGCATTCTTGTTCATTCAGTTTAACTTTATTGTTATCCAGTAACCAACCAGTCAAAGCCGTTACCTCTTGAATTTCTTGTTCCTAAACAGAAACGGGGAAGAAAGTAACACTTGACCTCCAGAAGGAAGTCTCTGGGGATTACGGCAAGGCACTTCTCACTTTGGCTGAGGTGCGTTTAGGTGGCATTTTAGTGAAACAGTTTTAGTTGTTTCTAAGCATTGATCTGTAATGTGCAGCAGTTATTATGTTTTATTATTATAGGCAACGAGGGAGGACAGCACTGCTGTAGATGTGGGAAAAGCCAGACAAGAAGCCAAGGTACAGCGGCTGGGCCGATTATCTGCTACTTCCTGTTACACCTCTTTCTTTGTAGGCACTGTTTTGTAACATTTTTCCTGTTTTTACTGTCCTTCTTGTTTTAGATGTGAATCACATGAATCTTTTTTTCCATTCACTGAACCTCTTCTGGCATATCAAAAGGAAACCAAGTTACAATATATACATCGTGAATGGAAAACTGGGTTTTTATTTTCCAAGCCATTACAGTAGCTTACATGATTTATGTTTTTTGGATGAATAGACAGTATGATTGTGCACATTTCTTTTCTTTTAACACAACAGATTCTGTATGAGGCGGGAGAGAAGAAATGGGGAACAGATGAAAAGAAATTTATCGATATTTTGTGCCACCGAAGCTTAGCTCAACTGAGGCAAGGTGAGGCGTCTGCCCTCACAACACATTTAAGTCTTGTCTTCGTATTTTTGTTGATTGGGATGTTTCTAAAAATCTCTCCTGCCTTCTAGTTTTGATTGAATATAAGAACATCAGTGGAAAGACACTGCAGGAGAGCATCGAAAGTGAAATGTCTGGGCAATTAGAGGATCTGCTGGTGGCCATAGGTATTTATTTAACAATTGTGACAAAATTCACATTTTTGCATGCATGTACAGTAGTGAGCATTGTCTGGATATACTTGAAGAACCATGTAGTTTATCGTACCCTTTATATAGTTGATATAGTTATAATGTGTGCCTATATATAACAGAAAGCTTTAATGGTTAATATACAGTACTATGCAAAAGTCCTAGGCAGTCAAAGAAAATTATCTTTAAATGATCTTCATTTAGTTGTAAAACTATATTATGTCTGTCAAAGTGTGACAGCTTAGCCATTTCAAAACCACTCCTAAAGTTACCCTGGAATTTGCAGCCACCGCACAAAACAAAACTTATTTTCTGACTTGACTACTACCCTAGCCTTGTTTGGGTAATCAATACCTCATTGAGTTGATTATCTAATTAAGTTAAGTGAGTTGGTGGTGAAATTTAACAAACACATGGAAGGCTGGGCTGCCCCTGAGGAGAGTGTTGGGAACTGAAACAGTGTTTATCTAGCCATCCAACAAGATATACTGTAAGTAACTTTTTGGAGAACAGAAGAAATGCAGGTTATTTTTCGTTGCATTATTGTTAATTTGGTTAATTTAGCATTTTTTCTGAGCAAATATACATATGCTACCCAGAGAAGAAGCCGTGTACATTTTCTTTGATTGTGCAAGACTTTTGCGGAGTACTGTATGTCATCATTGTAATGTGTTCAGAGTAATATCTGATTGATTGTGATTTTTTCTGGTTGCAGTGAAATGTGTGAAAAGTGTACCAGCCTACATGGCTGAAAGACTCCACACATGCATGAAGGTGGGTAAGTTAGTGCAGCATTCTGCAATCACCCTTTAAATTTGCCCATGCCAGTGGGTGCCATTTACAGCACAGATAACAGATAATACAATGCTCCTTTCAGCCTATATGCAAAAACTTCTTGACTCGAATGAAGTAGTTTTGCCACATCCTGTCACATGAACAGGTGTTTCTGGAGTCTTGGGGATCATCTATACAGATTGCTGACGCACTGGCATTAATTTACTGGTATTCTGTAGGGTCTTGGGACAGATGACTCTACTCTGAGGAGAATTATGGTCAGTCGCTCTGAGATTGACATGCTGGACATCAAGGCTGAGTTCAAAAAAATGTATGGCTACTCACTGCACTCTGCTTTAGAGGTATGTATCCAAAAGTCATGGCTTGCTAAAACAATCTGAATTCAGGTCACGGATATTCCCCCTGAACATCAGAGTAGTATTAATGTGTATAATATATCATACTAGTACAGTATTACATCACAGCTCCGCTATAAAACATAGAATAATCTAATAAACAATCTTCACTATGATTTGAAACAGATTATGCAGCCCTCTATTCAAAATAATTTGATTAACATTTCCTTTTGAATGGGAAATGGCCGCGTTTGGCTTGCCAGTTAAGACTACAGCTAATTTTGTTATCAAATTAAATCCATAAGCACAAATATCAAAATCACATGTTTAATTATTCTGTTTAATTTATGTTAGTGCAGGTATTGAGGAATTAGTGGGATGGATATATCATTTTTCACTTTTTTCCTTGAATTTCAGTCTGAAACTTCTGGGGATTACGGCAAAACTCTGCGGAAGATCTGTGGTGGAGAGTAACTGTGAAGCATGATGAAAATTCTGGGCTGTTTTCATCAAGCTACTAACTTAACAGTAGAAACAATAACAAAGTATTTAAACAGCTGTTGTTTTATTAACTATTCACTAAGAAGTGTGCATACATGTGTCTATTTTTAGGTATATATACCAAACTTTTAAAATGGAAAATTTCATTATATATGAATTTGTAATATTCTTTTTAACTGAATTGAATTTATAACCATATTGAACAACACACAATGTGTTGCTATGTAAAGGAATATGACTGTTATTTTTTAATCCAGCAGATGGCAGTAAAAATAAAATGAAGGAAATTCATGAAAATTAATTTGTTAGAAAATAAAATTGTGAAAAACATCATAATTAACGTATGTGTTAATATTCATGAAAAAATTACTTATACATAATGGAATGTTAAACTATGTACAAAAGACTACATGGATGAATAAAATGTATATGAAAAATCACATTCATTTTGTTGAAATCCCATATATTTTCCATTTTTCCAGCTGTGAGTGGCAAATGTATACATACACTTAGACAGGCCCAGTCCATGCTCCCAGTGAAGAATTTCTTCTGATATTCTCAGATTCTGAACAATATCTTGGTATTCTCTGCCTCACTATATACATATTTAACTCCAGAGTTGCCCAGAGGAGGATGGGGTCCCCTACCGAGTCTCGGCTACTCTCAAGGTTTCTTCCTGCTAGAGGGAGTTTTTCCTTGCCACTGTCACCTCAGGCTTGCTTGTTGGGCGTTTTGGCCGGTTATATGTAAAGTGCTTTGTGACAATGACTGTTGTTAAAAGCGCTATATAAATAAAACAATTAAATGTGCAGTTGAATTCATGGTTGCCTAGCCCCAGAAAGGGACATAATAAACAAGACATAAAAAGATATATAAGCATTAGACACTGCATAATAATTATTTCAATATCAATGGTGGGCAAAACTGGCAGCAAGTGGAGGTTGCAAGATGTCAGAAATACATATTTGCATAGGAACCTTAAGTGGGCTGTTGAGAATGTCTTCCAGGTTGGGCCGCTTGTTAATGCTGATCAGGCCTACTGCAGCTGAATTGTCTGCAAACTTGAACACGGTGTTGGAGTCAAAAGTACTTACGGGTGTTAGTTATGTTTAGATCTATAAATTTATAAGCAGTATGTAAAGAGATGTCTAAACTGTTGAAGTACACACAGATCTTGTATGATGTAGAATAAGGTGGCAGGATAATTTACCAGAAAAATGCAAGTATGTACTGCTCAAATTATTGATTACAAAAAGTCTTTTTTAAGTTTTATTGTCCTTGTTGTATTGAAGTGTGAACTTACAGACCTCTTTCATTCACATCCTTGAAAAGAACCAAAATTGAACAAAATGTATTTTTCTCATAATATATTGCAACATAATACATATGCAAATACATTCCTTCTAAGAAGCAATGGGAATACAGAAATGGCTGGCATCAGTTAACATGATAAGTGACACAAAATGACTTTTATACTGTACAAACATAAGCCACTTTCCTGCACTGCTACCCAGAATTTTCTTAGACATTATCCAGAGGAACTGTATGGTGAATGCAAATGTCCGAATCAGTCATGCCGGTCAGTAAACAGATATCAAAAAGACCTGTTTACTGTAAAATAGGATGCAGAGATTTTCTTGGTTTGGGTTCGAGTTGATTCCAGCAATGATGGGAAGACAATGACATTGACATTGTATATGCTGTTCCCCCGCCTTGAACCCAGTGTTGCTTGTGATGGTCTACAGCCCCCATCCCCCCATGAAAGATGGATGTGGATAGAATATATGTATGACATTTACAGTATAACACAATAATAACGTGCATCTTGCTCTGAAACGAAATTGAACAGAACAGCAAGGACAACTGAATATCCCAACATTAATTAAACTTGACAGTGTAACACAGCACACCATGAAAGCTAAACAGATCTTCATCACCTTTAAAGTCACAAGAAAATTAATCTTCAAAGCACATTATGGTTTTCTGGAAGTGACCAATCATGCAAGCCCTTGTAAGGTCTTACAGTGTCGATTTTAATTAGTCTGATGATATACATCCATAATGTATTAATAAAGACAAAGGCTGATAATTTCTGCAAGCATACCAACTCCAGTGAGAACTACCTGAATGTATGGCTGAAAATAGAAATATGACTCTAAACATAGTCTTGCATTTTATAAAGTATCAATACTTAATTTAAGTGACATGATTTACTGCAAATCCATGACAAGTCTGTCATTTACAATAATTTAGTGGTTTAACTACTATAATAATAATAATTATTATTATTAGAACAACAATAATAATGAATGTTTTAAATAATGATTATTAATGACTACTAATTGTGATAACAGAGCAAATACCCAGCAAACAGTATAACATAACATAAGAATGAAGTGAACTTTGCACGTGTACAACCAACAAAGGGCAAATGATTCTTCTACTAAGCACTTCAGCATGCCTCTGCTGGTTGTATTGGTTTCTCCATTTACAAATCATTAATTGCGAAACACGTGGAGGAATTGGAATGAATTAATATTTTCAATCCGATAAATCTGTATCTTTTAACCACATAGATGCCTTCGGGGCAAACCTTGTCCAGATCAAGGGTTCCGTGATCCCCTATTTGAAACGCAACAAAAAAGGTTTGATAGTAAACGCAGCACCTGTGGTGCTGGGAAAAGAAAGAAAATCTATGCCATGTCAGACCTGCATGAAAGTGGAAGGGGGACCAGAGCAGTGGCACTTTCAGTACGAGAGACTTTGCCCCACAGCATGCGAAGTCAATGATATGTGAAAGTAAATAAAGAGTCTATTATAAACGATAATAAATAACTTTAGCTGACAGGGCATGGTATTCATTCTCGAAGGGTTTTAAAAAGGGGGTTCACCTTCTAGTTGTACTAGGTTGTCCTGCACACGTAGACTGGCACTATAACTAAACAATTCATTGTGTTTCTGTTATGTCGAAGCTGCTCGTTAGTCTAATCAGTTACGTGGCCATCTGTTGACCTTTTAAAATCGTTTCCGTAACACGTAACGACAATCGCATGCAGGGTCTTTTTAAACAGTAAATTAAACAGGCGGTGATGTTAGGAGCTGTAGTTTCAGTCTGAGGACGGAGGAACCAAACACAATCGGAATGATCTGCTAGTATGTTACTGCACACGGATGTAAATTGATTATCGTCGGGTATAAACGGCTTATAGTCCAGGTTAGATATTGACCTGTACGTCTTAGCACCGCGATTGTTAATGTACGCCACTGAGACAGCAGTTAATTACTTTGCTGTAATTTACCTTGGATCGTGACGAAAGTGTGTATGGACAGAGGGAAAGTCAGTGGGTGTTAAAACAAGCTTTACATTGAAAAGCTTCAAATTTGCCTATTAATAATGAGGAAATTTTCTCGTATACCTAAACTGGAAAGCGATGGGCATGGCGCTGGATGCACAACGGGATTTGGTTCTGGACTGGGCAGCTATATTGGGAAAATCTTTGCTGTCGGACGATACCAGGTCACGGTGGAAAAACTTATCGCAGAAGGTATAGTATTTATGTCGAATAACCTAAACATTCTCCTTTTAATAATTTAAATGTTATGTGGGGTATTTTAATATGGTGAATCGAGAAATGCAATTATGCCAAAGGAGGAGCGCATCGTTGGGACTGAAACTATAAATAATTTCTTTTATCATAGTTATGGCTTCACACACGCATTTTCAGACGCACAGTAGGCATTCAGTTAGACCCCAGATATATGTGTTTCAAGGTATTAGCAAGAAACAAAACTAAACTAAAAACAAGGGGGGAAAATGATGTGTCAATACTTTTGGGAAATCCCATGGAATGTTCTGTAGTTTATATGACATTTTATCAATCGCGCAATAACAAAGTGGTGTACTATTAGGATGAGAGGATATCATTGCCATGAACAGGAAATTCAGTGTTTTGCAGGGGCCAAACAGAATTTATAATGATAGCTACTGTACAATAACAGATGAAGTACAACTAGATTTAATGTTTTAACTTTGCAGTCATTTTCATTTGGCATGTTTTATGTATTAGAATCAGGGGTAGTAATAGTTTCCTTGCTGTATGTAAGGTTATGAGGCAATGGTGTTTTCGTGTTATTGGTGTCCGAAAACAAAATTGTGCCCAAATTTAATTAAGCAGAACACAAAATTTTGTTTTCAAGTGAAAGTAGAAGTAAGAGTAAGCAGCTGTACAGATAAGGGGTTTCATTTGTTTAGCTTTTAATCATCAGCAACTTTAACTTTCTGTTCCTTGGACCAAGAATCATAGAAGCAGGATTTGTTTTGGGGGTGCTGAGGCTTGTGACTGACTGTTTTATTTCTACTCTAAAATATGGCTTGTGATTGTGAAGGAGAAATGTTGTCTTTGTACACAATAAACAGTATTGTTGTGACTAGGTTCTATAATGGAGGTAAGACTTTTACTACTCCGCAGTAGTAAATCCGAGGATACATGTTTGAAATGCTATCATAATAATGCTACAGTAAACCATTCAAAGCTGAAACTGAGAATAATAATCTTATTAGCCTTTGAAGGGCTTCTTATTTTATAATGTTATAGTTTATTCTAGTTTAATGTTATGAGATGAACAAGTATTATTATGTAGCTCTGGGAAAACAATAATTTGCCCTTCTGAGAACCATGAATTCTGTCCCCATCGTGGTCCAGCATGACATTAGTTCATGACCTACTGTTTACAATTAATAGCTAAAATGTGCATGCTCTGTCGATTTACTAAATGAATTGGAATACTTCCAATGTAAGGTGATCTTTCAACCGTCCTAATATAAATATGTTAAGAATAGTAGTCTTCAGGGATTTACCTGAAGACTGTTGCAGTTTTATTGGGCATTGTGGCCAAAATGTTAGCTTGACAAGTAGCATATCCAGCTCTGTGATCCCTGCACTGCTTTCATGTTGAGACTGAATGCTCTTAGTTTTGCATTTTGTCCTTGATTTGAATCTCATTTGTTTTTGCTGTGTTTGTAAGTATTGCATAGCTCCTGTTCCAGTGTTACTAGTCATTTACTGGAAGCTCAGTCTAGCTGCAGTCTTACATCTTTGCTGCATATCGCTCCTTGACAGTTTTATGCTTTGTGTCTTTGGATAAAAACAAATAAATATAATGTAATGTGAACTTGAATTTTTGGATAAATAATTATAGATATAGGATTTTTTTTAATTTAGGTGGTTTATTTTGGATGTCTTATTCTTGAGTTATGTCAGAGTTTTATGTTGAAATGCTGATGGGGTCCTTTGCCATCCCTGGATCTGGGGTAGCTCAGTGAGCGGTTTTGGTGGCTTTATACCTCCATTTTGCTATTGCAAGCCTCTCTCCATAGTATATGATCCCTTTGGACTGGCGCCCAATATGAGGGGCGCTTTGCCTTACTTACCAGCATAGGTTCTGGATCAATGTTACTCTATAGATAAGTGGCTGCTAATAATGGAAGGCAGAATATCAGCATGTGAGGATTCAGTCCGTCACCCGGTGATGGATACATTAGAGGTTCACTAAGGGTGGGAAATAAAACAGGAGCATGTGATTGGAACATGTGACAGATGGGAGGCATCAGTACGAATCGGCCCACTTACACGACTCCCACCTCTATCTCTCTGAACGGCTAAAATCAGATAATGCTGAACTGTACACACTTCAGCATTATGCATCGTAAATCATGGAATGTGACAGTAAGCAAAACCAGTATAGTCATTACAATACACTCATGTTATCAATATTTAAATAATAATATAAGTGTGCAGTAAAAAAATTAACTGTGATAATTTTCTGTTAACTGATCTTCAGCAAGGTGAAATGACATTTTAACTGGAATATCACAGACCTTCTCAGCTAGTGGGTGATTCCAGGTAGATCCAGATATTTCTATAGTTATTTCTATCTCATCCTTTTTTATGACCTAAAAATGTTGACCTATTTAGTGCGAGTGGCTCTGTGCTCGCCCTTGTTCTGATGACTAACAATAGCCTATTTGCTACCTGAAGAGAGATTTCTTTATAATGATACCCAATTGAGTGATATTTGGTCCAATTTTATTGGAGGTATAGCTACAGGGATTGTGTTTTTTGGGTTTCTGATTTTTTTTTTTGCTTTATATATAATATATCCAATGTAAGAACTGTGATTATGCCTTTAATTGTAAAAAAACATGGAGTTTTCTGATTTCCAAAGTCTTCATTTTATTGGAGAGAGAGATTTGCAAAAGAAAAATATAAATTATTAAACTATAGGTTGTTGAACCTCTTTACAATAATAATATGGCAGGTATCTCAGCAAAACTAATCCTTATACAGATCCTTAAACTAACCCTTATACAGAGCCTCCCACTATAATGGGTAATTTATTGTTGTATTTCATGGGTTACTTCATTAAAATATTTTATGTAAAAGGTGAGTATAGTTTTAGTCAATCTGGGAATCCTGGGAAAAAGGAATTAAAAAGGCATAATACATCATCTTGCTTACCTGCCAGACTTTTTAGGGATAACACTCATTTCTTGACTGCTATCATCATGATGATGCTTCAGCAAAATATCCCGTGCTAAAGATAACTTGTATGCAACTTGCAGGTGGCTCCTGGAATCTGCAACCATTGCATTGCTTAAAGTGTGTCCTGAATCCAGCAATACTGAATTCATTACCATCTGAACCTTAAAGATACATTCTTGCTCTTTGACATTTGACATTTACTGAAGCAAGTGATGTAATAGACCTAGATCTTGTAACTTCAGGACAAACCTGTAATAAGGGAGTCCTTCAGCAGTCAGTTACACTAAGTATTTTGTTCCCTGCTCTCTTTTCGTCAATACCTTGTACAGTTTAGTGTCCAGGCATGTATAATATTGTCTCCTAAAGATTACACATTTTTTTTAAGCATATTTAGTGCTTTTGATGATGGAACACAATTTATAGTATGTCAAGGAAGATGCATATTGTATTTAATGAAAGTGCTGGAAATCATATCATTCGGGGTCCATCAATATTAATTAAAAGAATATGTGTTTGTGTGTCACCATTTTTGTGTTTTGTTTAATTTGGTACATGAATTCCGCATACCTTCCAGAGTTCAAAAAATATTTTTTGTTTATTTTTTAAAATATTCACTTTGAGATGCAGCGACTTTTCTGCACCTTGGGTAGCAAAAAGACTGATAATTCAGAGATTTTTCTTAGGAGCTGTAACTTCTTAACTGTTATAGCCACATGGTTTCGCTGTAGCCTGTTGGAAAGATCAACATTTCCATTTTAAATACTGATTAAAGAGCTGTGCTACAAATAAACCTTAATGCTAATGTAAAGCAGTTGAAGCTTAGATCTGAATTCAAGATGTGTACATTTATAAGTTTATTGCTCGGAAGGCCTGGGCTGTCCAGTTTTCTTCTGAAGTCCAAAAACATTAGTTTAGATGAACTGGTGTGTCTAAGCCATCTGTTGTGTGTCCGGGGGAGGGACAGGTGCCCTGTACTTCCTGGACTAGGCTCCCTGAGGCCCTACTGTTGTGTTCGCTGCGTGAGGGTGGAGTTGCGAAGCAAACACGGCAGACGGGAATCCAGAAGAACAGGGTTTTATTTCACACACGGCAGCACAAGACAAACGTTAATGACGGATCTAGGGCAACAGACTAGAAAATGTCCTAATATACACAGGACAAGCAGAAAACAGACTACAGGTGATTACAGTAAGGAAGTAACACAAGGTGACAAGGGGGCGTGGCACACACGAGGGCATCAGGAAGTAACACAAGGTAATGAGGGGGGTGTGGCACACATGAGGGAATCAGGAAGTAACACAAGGTAATGAGGGGGGCGTGGCACACATGAGGGTTGTATGAGCCGGGCGTGACACCTACCTAAATATTAAATGGAGGGATGAATAACATTTTCCAGCAGTCAGTCATAGCTCCCATAGTAGGAGCATAAAATATCAAAGCTTACACTTTATCATCACTTCTGGTGCAGTAGGAATAGCTTCCGGATGACACTCTTGCATCACCTGCTATAATCAGTAAATATAATCACTCCGTTTTTGTAGAGTGTCTTACGATGCCAGTTTCCTGCTGGTAAGTAATGCATGATCATTTTGATGACAAGAGTGAGGGCATTCTGCCACCTCTTATCTGGAGCATAAGCTAATTTATTACAATCGATCAGTAGGAATATATTTCTTTATTGTTTGCATTCTGGAATTCATATTCTGGTGGGATGTAGTACTTTTGTATCACACTTTAGAATTTTAAGTGGAGGGAGGTGGCATCAGTAGCTCAGGTATATGATACATTGTTACAGCATGTCATAGATGGTAAAAAGGTGATGGTCCACTGGCAGCTCATACTGTATACCAGAGGAAAAAAGACTAATGTAATAACTAAACTTAATCAGGACACTGAAGAAAACTGCAAGAACTCTACAGGACACCAGATAAGGTTCCAGGGCCAGAAATGACATTACAAACGATTAGAATAACTACTGACACATAGCCAACACAGGAACCTAAATACACAAACTAAACCAGGTGATGAGAGCAGAGGTGCCACATGACCCAATTAGCCAATTAACAGAGGGCACAGGACAACAAGCAACTGGTAGAACAATCAATCAACTGGCAACAGGTGGACTTAATATCAAACTTGATCACAGAACTAACAGGCTTAAAGCAAACTAGGAAACCCAAACCTGCCACCAGGGATGAAAAGCAATTAATACACAAAAAGGTTCAGTTAAAACCAGAACATAAGGGGGGTGAATCAAGGACAGAAAAACTGTAATGGGAAATAATAAGCAAGGGACTGAGAACTAACAATCACAAACAATAAGACAAATCAAACTAGGAATGATTAACATGGAACCAAAAAAAAAACAGGACCAAAGGAGAAAACATAACAAATACTAGGAAACCAGAAAATCATCCATCCATCCATCCATCCATTAACTTCCGCTTATCCGAGGTCGGGTTTCGGGGGCAGCAGTCTCAGCAGGGAAACCTAGACTTCCCTCTCCCCGGCCACTATCTCCAGCTCCTCGGGGGGAATCCCGAGGCGCTCCCAGGCCAGCCGAGAGACATAGTCCCTCCAGCCTGTCCGGGGTCTTCCCCGGGGCCTCCTGACCAGATGCCCGAGTCACCTCATCTGGCTCCTCTCAATGCAGAGGAGCAGCAGCTCTACTCCGAGTCCCTCCCAAATGACCGGGCTCCTCACCCTTTCTCTTAAGGAAGAGCCCAGCCACCCTGCAGAGAAAACTCATTTCGGCCGCTTGCACTCGCGATCTTGTTCTTTCAGTCACTACCCACAGATCATGACCATAGGTGAGGGTAGGAACGTAGGTCGACTGGTAAATCGAGAGCTTTGCCTTTTGGCTCAGTTCCTTCTTCACCATGACGGACCGATGCCGCACCCGCATCATTGCTGACGCTGCACCAATCCGCTTGTCGATTTCTCGTTCCATCATTCCTTCACTCGTGAACAAGACCCCAAGATACCTAAACTCCTCCACTTGGGGAAGGACTTCCTCCCTGACCCGGAGAGAGCACTCCACCCTTTTCTGGCTGAGGACCATGGTCTCGGATTTATGGGTGCTGATTCTCATCCCAGCCGCTTCACACTCGGCTGAAAACTGCTCCAGTAAGAGTCGAAGGTCACTTTTTGATGATGCCAACAGAACCACATCATCTGCAAAAAGCGGAGACCTAATCCTGAGGCAGAGGTGTAAATTTCAGGTCCAGAAAGTACAAATACAGACTGTGTTTTAGCTTTAACCAACCAGTGGAGTACTCAGTAACTGTGACTCTTTATGCGCAACTGGTTAGTTGAAGCTAAATCACGGTCTGGATTTGTACTTTCTGGACCTGAAATTTGCACCTCTGTCCCTATGGCCCCTCCTACAGGTGGTGAGCCCATTGGAGGGGGGACCCACGTGGCATGTTCGGGCTGTGCCCAATCAGGCCCCATGGGTGCAGGCCTGGCCACCAGGCGCTCACCATCGAGCCCCACCCCCAGGCCTGGCTCTAGGGGGGGAGCCTGGTGACCCGTATCCAGGCCCGGGAAATTGTGGATCCATGTTATAACTCATCATAAGGGGACTTGTGAGCCGCACTTCATCTGGTTTCTTATCCAGGACCGGTTTGCCTTGGGAGACCCTACCAGGGGCATAAAGCCCCAGGCAACTTAGCTCCTGGGATCAATGGAACACGCAAACCCCCCCCACCATGATAAGGTGTCGGCTCCAGGAGAGGACCAGAAAATCAATTGACACTAATCACCAGTCAGATGGGCCAAGCCTGCCTCAAACCCGCAACCAGCAGGTTCAGCCTCTGAGCCACAATCTCAGCCCACTGAGTATGCAAGAGGTCCAGGAGGCAGAGAAACACAAAAGGTTGAAGGACTGAATGACAGAAGACAGGATGACCAGCAGCACCTACTGGCCGAATGGGGAAGATGCAGAAGCAGCCGGGTCAGATAGTCCCAACCTTGACACATAATGACTCCCGGGATCCTTTTTTGATGGAGATGTATTTTGACTATTTTAGCTAATTAACATGCAACAGGTTGCTTGGTTGTTGTCTCAAAGGTGTCTACAAAGGGCCGCGTGGGATTTAAAGTCGTTTTTAAATCGTGATAATAATCAATAATTCCACCTTCTATCAGTGCCTCCAATGCTCAGAATGAGGCTTTTCTATTTGTTATCCTATTGAAAACAATGATTTCTTTTGTCTGCACATGTGAATGTGGAGCAGGAGTCCCTTAGCTAATGTCTGCATGCTGCTGGGGTCTGAGGGATGTGTTATGTGTGTGTGTGTTCTTTTTTTTTCCTGTAGCCAGGCAAAAGGTAGGCATGGGGGATTTGGGACATGCATGTCATCTGTTCCCCTGTTTCTGCCAGCCTGGCTAATTATATTTGTGGACAGTCGTTACCTGCTGTGTCTCTGATGAAGTGAGCACCTGCCGGGAGTCACACAGTCCCTGGCTAAAGGAGGCTACAGGATCCAGCTCCTCAGCTATGGTGCTTCAGTCACCGACTCGCATTCAACCATGTACTGCTTGCTCCAGTTGCCATGTGCTTCGTTAACTAAACAAACATTCTAAGCCCTGTTTACCTTTGCAGACCATTATGGTGCAGAGCTTTAAAAAACAACATGCCAAACCCGTTTCCTCATGTATTTTATATATTAACGCAGAACACCATTGTACCTCTGGAATCCCTCTTTAAGATGACCCATGACTCGCATGCGTTTATGTTTTATCTCAATTTATGGCACCTTGGTATTTTTGCGTATTATATTTCATTGTGACTTTCCACATTCCTGTTCTGGTTTTTGTGATAATCTTCACCTGTACTAGGTCCAAAATGCTTTGTCTCCAGGACTTTAAGCATGTCTGGTATAGTGATTAAAGGGGTTATTGTGTCCCGTTAGAGATTTTTTTTTCCCTGCTTCAGAATCTCGAATGCTTGATGCTAGGCTGTTCTTTAAAATAGTTTTTCTGTCTCTGAAGGGGGATTCTCTGTGGTGTTCCTGGCCCGCACTAACACCGGCGTACAATGTGCCCTGAAGAGGATGTGTGTGAACAACAATGCAGATCTAAACGTCTACAAGAGAGAGATCACAATTATGGTGAACACCTACAGTATAATTCTTTCAGCAGTAAATCCATACCTAGCTTCCAAAACATGCCTGTGTCTAAGTGCACAGGCCTTGCCGTGTTTACTTTAAACATTTTCACGTGTAAATGCTTACAATGTATTATTTTCTTTTTCATTTATCGATTTAAAAAGTAGACATCATCAGTTATCTTCAAAACCTAAATTAACTATCAGCTGTTGGTGACTGAGATGACAAGAAACTAAACTTCTGACAAAGGAGTCCCCGGGCAAGACATCCTTAAAAAATATACTCAAATAAGCTGTGCTTATGGTGCATTTCTGAAAGCTTCCACCAGACATTCTCATTTATCATGGTGTAAAATCTCTAATGAAGAGGTTACAAGCAGTTCCACCACAACGTCCACCACATTCATTAGGGTTCAGCATACAATCTCAGTTTAAGGGCAACTTTTCCAGAAGAGTAGCTAACGTTATGTGAAAGCCTTCACAGAACTAGCAGAGAACATTCTTACAGTAACATTAATGGAATGCTATTTTACGTTTTACAGTCTTTCTGTCAATGATAACATTATTCCTGAACAAACTTTTAACACAATGTTTATTTTGAACTTTTCCATGCCTTAAATTGTGATGTTCGGTAAACGTTCCTAGAATGAAATTTTCTTTGTGGGGATGTACATCAGACTATGTATCACTTTGACGTTATTGCTTTACCTTGTAGAAAGAGCTGTCTGGACATAAGAATATAGTGACGTACTTGGATTCCAGTATCAGTGCAGTGGGGGAAGGTGTGTGGGAGTTCTTTATTCTCATGGAGCACTGCAAAGGTAAGCTCTTCCAAAATGCATCTCCTCACTGTGTCTCTGCAATCTGCCGTTGACTGGGCTGATACTGCAAACTTTGCTGACATGAAATGAACTGAGCTTTTAGAGAGTCTTGACATGTTACTACCGTGTTGACTGCTGGAAATGTTTAAGCAGTGTTGGGAAGGTTACTGTTGAAGTGTAATAGGTTACCAATTAGTAGTTACCCTGTTAAAAATATAGTAAGTAATATGATTGTTTTATCAGAGTAATCTAACTTATTATATGATTATTTTTGAAATTTTTTTTTCTAACAAATTATTTCAAATGGGCTAAACTAAAAAGTGTCTTTGCTGACCCACACTGTCCGGTAATAGGCCAAAAGAAGGCATTTCTGCATGTCAGAGAGATGCAAAGCAACAAAGGAATGTTATATTCTACATATAAACTTTTTAATGAACATATTACCCCCTTGTAATCACCAACATTTTGATTAGTAACTGCAATTTAATTACAGTATACAATTCTCAGTAACTGTAACAAATTATATTTACATTTATTTTAGTGGGCAGTGGTGGCTTGATGGTTAGGGAAGTGCACTTGTAATCGAAAGATTGCAGGTTCAAATCCCCCACCACAAGGCACCACTGAGGTACCCTGAGCAAGACACTGTCCCCAAGCACTGCTCTCCGGGCGCTGAATTAGATGCCCCCTGCTATGTCACGAAAGTCACATACGTGTTAAATGAAAAGGACACTTTTCATTGGTTTGCTGTGGTGTGTTAACAATGATCACCAAATTATAAATTTTGTAATTTATTTGCGTAATGCCATTGCATGTAACTCATTATTCCCCAACACTGTGTGTGACTCAGATGTTTTCTTGTGTTCCTGGGCCTACAGCTGGCCAGGTGGTGAGGCAGATGAACCAACGTCTCCATACTGGGTACAGTGAGGCAGAAGTCCTCAACATCTTCTGTGACATATGCGAGGCAGTTGCCAGGTTACATCAGTGCAAAACACCAGTCATTCACCGGGATCTGAAGGTATGGATCTTTCGTGGCTGTTAAGAAGGTATAAATACATCTGTAGACATGTTTCGCTGTGCATGTATGTATGATAACGCATTACTGTATAAATTCTATATAAAACACACTTCTCTCTGCTTCCTATTTGGTAACACTTTAGTAATTTATAAACACATTCATAATGGATTGTAATGCATCCATAAAACATTATAAACATGCCTATAAATATTTATAAAGGCATAACACATGATAGCCATGTTTATTATGCATAAGCTGTCATCTATAAAGCAATATAGATAATTCTGTAGTGTTACCCCACTTTTTTTCTGTTTATATTATCCTTGTTGGTGGATTTGTAGCCTGATGCAATGGACTACAGTGAACCCAATAGTCAGATCTTGCAAAACGCATCCCTGCACCAAGCATGCACAAACCACGCATAATGTATACAATACTGAATAATTATACCCTCTCTATTGGTTACAGCATACATCATATCATCCAGCCAGAGTTTGTTGTGTATGAAGCTGCAAACTTTAACTTGTCTAATATCAGTAGCTGTTTTTGGGAGAGTTCATAGCCATCCACTTCTTATTACCTGGCTCTTATTCAATTATTCAGTTGTGGATCTGAGATGTTCAAATAATTGTATACTTTCATTTGAAGTAACAAGTTTGCAGTGATGAACACTGATTAAAGCTAGCTTGTCATTTTCAGGCGTATTGAAAGTGGGGCACGGCCAAATAACTTATATGGCATCTTTCCCTGGCACATCATTGTGAATTTCACTTTGATGCCTATGAAAAACATCTGAGGTGTGCTCTGTAATAAGGGTGGATGTGATTAGTGCTCTGGGACTATACACCAATATACATTTTGTGTTACCTCACACGTTTATTAAAAAAGTATGAAAACGTTTACTAATGTAAGCTGGACTGTACCTTTTTTAGATTTTGATTTAGGTCTGAAAAGCCTCAGTACTACTCAGCTGCCGCTTAAGGAAGTTCACGTTAGGGTATAACATTGGGAAATCTGAGAATTGTATTGGTTGATTGCGAATTCAGCTGCATACAACTAGGCTGCTAATATCCTGTCATTATGTAAAATATATATGCCTGTTTACATAGTGGAAGATGCTCTATTTTTTATCATTGAAATCAGGCCTGAGCAATAAAGGTCCTTTCAGGCCTTCTGTCTTGCTGCGTGTGCTTCTGATAGATGTGAGAGGACTTAATGCCAGCAAAGAAAGCAGGCTCACAGGGTTTATCCTCTCTGTTTTCATGAGGATGAATAGCACATCTGAAGTAAGTCACTGGTATAATTTTATACTTGAATGTGCATTCATTTTTAATACCTACTTGGGATTAAGGTTGCAGTGACCCGGAGTGTACAGTATATCAAGGGTGGGTGTGGTGTGTAGCTCAGGGTGAGGGATCCTTGTCCACAAGTTTGAGGTCAAATCCTGGTCCAGCAGAGTGAGCCCATCCCAGCTGGGCCCTTCAGCCAGTCCTTCCCTGACTTCTCATCCTCACTTACATGTCGTTTTGGATGAAAATGTCATCGATATAGTCGCATGTTTGCTGACCATGAGTCACACATCAGGTGCAGTTTTGAGACATTGACTGAATTTCTTATAACTGCAGGTTAAATCTCTAGAAAAGATCCAAAGTCACTATGACAGGAAATGTTACTTCCCCTTATAATGACTTTGGCTGGGAATCAATGAAGCTGAATAATTTTAATTTGGATTGAAATTTACTAAAATTTTCTTTGTTCTCTGTGTTGCCTCAGAGTATGTCATCCATGTTCTTTTTTATTGTGATAGTCTAACTGTGTTTCAGGTTGAGAATATCCTCTTAAATGACTTGGGGAATTACGTCTTATGTGACTTTGGAAGTGCCACATGCAAAATTCTCTTGCCAAACCAAGATGGAGTCTCTGCAGTAGAGGAGGAGATTAAAAAGTATGTCAAGTTACTGATCCAGCCCAATTGCATGAAAGTTGTTTCATACTATACCTCAGTGTAAAGTTCTTAGCTTAGTTTAATCTGTTTCCAGAGTTGGTGTGCATATGTTGTGTACTGGTATATGTTTCAGTAGTTTCATTTAATACCTATAATCTTCCGGACATGCAGATTTTATACTAATCATCTGTTCTATAAGTAAAAATTTTCACAGTTCATGAGTGGATCAATAGCTCTGTAAGGATTTTTAATACCAGCTTAAACACTACAGCAGGGCTATTCAAATCACAGTTCTCGAGGTCCAAGCCCTGCTGGTTTTCCAGCCTTCCTTTACCTGTGAGCCAGGTGTGAAGCCTCTGACCAATCAGAATTAGGAATTATTAAACTAACTACCTGGGAGAACTGAAAACAAGGCCTGGATTTGGAATCCAGGGCCTGAGTTGAATAGCTCTGCACTACAGTCTACATTTGTTGACCCTTGACCCAAACATGACCCTTCCTTTTTAGGTACACAACCCTGTCATACCGAGCTCCTGAGATGATTAATCTTCATGAAGGCAAAGCAATCACCACTAAAGCTGACATATGGGTGAGATGTATTGGATTCTGGAATTGACTGTCACTGAAAGTTTGTCTCAACATTAAACCAGGGTGTTAAAGCTTTTGAGACATAAAATGTATTTGGATATATTGTGTATAGCATATAAAAGTAAGTAGCTTTCTTCCAAACAGGGTAAAGCAGATTTTATGAATCATCTTCTCTCTAGATCTGTTTGCCAATGTACAAAGGAGCTTGAACGAAGACTCCTTGCATAGATGCAGTAACAGAAATGTTGGTGTTAATTAGGGGGTGGCATGATGGACCTTATGGGTCTTTAGCTCCTGAATCACTGTTTAGAAGGAGAAAATAGACGGAACCATCCTGTGTCATTTTAATATAAAGGGTGTAAATTATGATAGCCTAGTACTGCTGTGTATGTAGTGTGTGTGTGGTTAATTGAAGTTAATAACAGTTTAATTGAATATTTTTTCTCTATTGTTTAGGCACTTGGGTGTATATTGTATAAGCTGTGTTTCTTCACACTTCCATTTGGGGAGAGCCAGGTGGCCATTTCTGATGGAATGGTTACTGTTCCTCACAATTCCAAGTTCTCCTTTAAGTTGCATTGTTTAATTAGTAAGTATTGTTTCAATTTTGAGATAAAATAAAAGGATAAAAGGCATGGTTTTATATTTGTAGGCCTCCGTTTACAACTTCCCGAACATTGTATGAATGGTGACAAATATCCACAGAGGGCGAAATAAAGGGGTGTCTTTTTTCATACTTATTGTCATGTCCCAAGATAAGTACAGCGTGACATCACATGCAGCCTTCCTAGAAAAATACCCCCCCCCCCTGCTTTTTCCATGTTAATGATCCTGCAGACCAGTAAAAATACCTGGCTTTTTCCCAAATTTGCTTTAACCTCTTCTGTCTTAACAATAACTTTGATTACTGGTGTATTGCACCACCTTGTGGCAAAATGAGAGAACTTTTTTTGTAAAATGTATTCTTTGGGATTGCTTTAATGTTAGTCTGTTCCAGGGTATAACTGATATTTCATCCTCTCAATATTAGGGTATATGTTAGAACCTGATCAGGAGAAAAGACCCGACATCTTTCAAGTCTCCCACCTAGCCTTTGAAATAGCAGGAAAGAGCTGCCCTGTGCCCAATGTTTTCGTAAGGATTTTTTCCCCATTAACCATAATGACTTAATGATTATCAAAGATTTTTAATTTATTTTGTTTTTATTCTTCATTTTATGAAGAGTGATGTTATTTTGTACGTTCTTGTTGTCCTAAACTTACATCATTTGAAAGACCTGCCAGGGGCTATAGTAATTATTACTTGTAATAATTTAATAACTTATCATTCAGTAACCTCATATCTGCAAACTACAGTAATTCCAGTATAATTGTCATGTATGCAATTATGCATAAATGAAATGGTAGCTAACACTGTGTTGTCTTTTTCTGTGCTTAACGTAGAGCTCCCCGATTCCCACATCCCTCCCAGAGCCGCTTTCAGCTGCTGAGGCAGCGGCTAAGAAAAGCATAACCAGGGCCAGGTAGCCTTCTGCTCCTGCTCCTTCACCATCCCTCATGAACTCACACTGGGAGATACAGGCCTGTTGGTCTCACATTGCATTTGGCTGGTTTCACTGCTGAAACAGATGTGTTGGAAGTTTATGGAAAGTTGATGTCTCGCTAAATTAACTAATCATAATCATTTTGGGGAGGGGGAGGGTGGTGCAGTGGTTAGCACTGTCACCTCACACCTCGGGGGTCAGGGTTCAAGTTTCTGCAAGCGTTCCTCGTGTAGAGTTTGCATGTTCTCCCCGTGTCATTGTGGGGAAGTGAGTTTCCTGCGGGTGCTCCAGTCCCCCTCCCCCTCCCCAACAGTACGAAAATATACTGAGATTAATTGGAGTTGCCAAATTGCCTGTAGGTGTGTGTGTGTGAGAGAGAGAGAGAGAGTGTATTGTGTGTGTGTGTGTGTGTGTGTGTGTGTGTGTGTGTGTGTGAATGTGCCCTGCATGGGTTGGTGCTTCATCCTGGGCTGTTTCCTGCCTTGCACTTTTAGCCTCCGGATGCCCCCAAACTCGGAGAAGCAGTTGCACAAAATGGATGGATGGATAATTAAATCTGCATATATGTCAGGCAGAGACAATCAATCTGACTTGATTTTTCAGTATAATCGATTTGAGGAATATCTGAGGACTGTATAGAAAACGGTTATCTCTAATTACGTGCTCTTTGTTGCAGACTGCTTGAAAGAGCTGGACCTACAGAAACCTCTATTGCTCCCAGGCAGAGACCAAAGGCTGTGAATGCTAATGTTTTTCCCATCCCGAGTGCCACAGGTCCTGTAACATTACCTCCTTCTTCAGCAGACACTGGGCAGAAAGGTGATGAGTTTGTCCCGCTCTGTTTTAGTCATGGGCTGCCTGTGTCTTTGGGGGAGGTGCAGTTTATTATTGATGTTCATTGTAGCCATAGAAATAACTATATGCAAGTCAAAGTTTTATAGGTGACTGTGATGTATTCCATATTGAGCAAAATGCAATACTTGCGAGATTAGCAGGGCAGAACCTCATTAGATATAGGGATGGCCACAGGGAATTGGGTTTTATTTGGGAGAGGGGAGATCATCACAGCAGAGCTGGCAGATGCGAACAAGGGGAGAAAACAAATACATCAACATGGCGAGACGGACAAAGACATTCTTGGTAGGGCATTGGGGAAGTGAGTGAACAGGATGTGAGTCACTATCATTTTACTGTAGTTGCCAGAGGGCAGAAAGGCACATATTTGTATTGATTGAGAAAGCAAAGTGCAATGAATTAGCAAAGCATGCCCATTCACCTCCAGAAATGATACCCATACTTGTCTAATGTCCCCTCCACCTGTCTGTATAATATTAATTATATTCATGGATTTTTAAAATTGAAATGGGTCAAGCAAGCTAAGAGATGCCTGTTGGATATTGAAGTGGTACTGGTTTGTTTTCTGTCTGCGCTGCAGTGATGACACCCTGTGAGAGCACAAAGGCAGCCCAGCACTGTCACAAGGGAGGTCAACAGAGTCCAAGCCTGCAGTCTTTCCTGCCGGCAGACCTGCAGCTACAGCAGCCACAGCACCTGCAACAGCTGCAGCTGAATCCGCTGCAGCTGAATCCACCACAGTATCAACACTCATACCCCCTGCAGCAGCATGTCCAACCCCTGCAGGTGAACCCCTGTGTTGTCTGCAAATTCCTCCCCAAAACCAACACCGAGTGTCCTGAAGGGGGAGCTCTACTTACATCTATGGCATCTCCCCCCAGTGTCCTGAAGGGGGAGCTCTACTTGCGTCTGGCATCTCCCCCCAGTATCCTGAAGGGGGAGCTCTACTTACGTCTATGGTATCTCCCCCCAGTATTACCAGGCTGTCCACCCTATGCAACAGCAGCAGTATGTGCTCCAGCAGCTGGTAATGATGCAGCCCACCTATCATCAGCCGATCCACAACGTTAACATGGTAAGGTGTGTGTGTGTGTGTGTGTGTGTGTGTGAGTGAGTGAATAATCCAGCTCCTTCCGGATACATGGTATTCATTCACTAAATGACTTGTTCATTTGCTGCCTTTGTATCGTGCATCACGTCCTCGGGAGTGCGCCAAGAAGATCAACCAACCCCCCCAGCCCCCCCCCCACCCCCCCCGCCCCCTCTCGGAAGTATCTCTGTGTCTGAAATT
>JAABNY020000119.1:12788363-12799998 GCA_015164015.2 Brevimyrus niger | reverse complement strand
GATCAACCACCCCCCCGCCCCCCCCATCGTCCCCCCCGTCCCATTCACAAATGTCTTTCAGTGCGCTAATATGATTTACTATCTAATATCTTTAATATGATTATATGTTGTTGTTATATGACACTTACTGAAAAGCCATTCTAGCATTTTCGTGTTCAATGCATATGTGACGTTTGTGAGCCATCAATCAGCTCAGTTTCTTTCTGACTTGATGTCATATGTGCTGTTGCCCATGGAGACTTCATAATCTTAGTTCGGCCCTGGTAAGCACTTATACACAATGTCCATTTAACATTTCAGTTCCTTTTTTTTTCGAAGTATTGCAACTACTGCAGTGCAATTATTGTTAGCAAAAATTAAAACAACATGAATATATTTTTGTAAACTGAAATAAAAAAATTATTATAAAATTTAAACACTACAAGTAAATGAAAAAAAGTATTGCTTTCGAAAACCGAAATAAAATAAAAACAAACACCAGTTACTTTTTTTTTTTGTTTTGTTTTTAAATATTATATAGCTAAAATAATAATTTGCTCATCAGTAATCACCACTAAAAATGCCTGTACATGTTTACACATGGGATTCTCTGAAGATCAGAAACGTAGAGCAGCTGTTCAGCCTTACAATTCCTACTGAAACTAAAATTTATTTAAATAAGAAAAAAAACTAAATGCAAATGTTTCTTTAAAATTAAAACTATTTAAACTACTAAAATAAAAAATCTAAACTATAATGCACTGGCGGCTTGTCACAGCAGCAGCTCTATTTTAAAAGAGCACTATATACATTGAAATCTTTGTTGAGAACATTTTGTGAAGTGTGGTTAATTTTGATATGATTTTTAATGTTTAACATTTTAATTAAATTCTTACATTCTGCCACACTTGGCAAGGGTATCTTCTAGTTATCGGATTTTTAATTTCCTTAGAAAGCAACCTGCTTCAAAATAATAATTTAAGGCGAAGGTCGGCAAATGGAGTCTCACAGGCTAGAACTGGGCAACCTGGAAAAATGCTAAATAATTGGACCACTAAAAGAGGATTTTCTTTTTAGTTTTTGTTTAAAAAGTCTAATAGGGTATCTCACAAACTAAATTTATAGCTGCAGTTTAATGTTTGTAAAATTATACTGGTCCCTTATTGAGTGCTGGCCTGTCTTTGAGACCAAGTGCTGAACCCTGAATTAGGGTAAAGACTTCTGCCATTGTACCTTAATCTCGTTGCTATTCTCAAAGTAAACCAGTCCCAAGGTAAAGTCCACCCGACCCCCCATTTTTAACAAGACTGGCCTTTTGGCTATGAGCCATGACTGTAAATCATGATGGGTCAGAAAACTCAGCTCTGGTTACTAAAAATATCCAGACTCAGTGGTCAGTTTGGTGAGGGACAAAGAAGGTTGGCAGGCTTAATATTCAACTTTTAGTGAAGCTGGTATGGGCTAAGATACAAGTCTGTTATAAAAAAAGTTGAGACACAAATATTTGATTTGCAAATCATATAAACCTGTATTTAATTGAGAAAAGAAAATCAAGGTAGGAAATTGTTGAAAATGAGAAATTGTATTGTTGACAGATATGACGGATATATACTCAGTTTGAATTTGATGCCAGCAACACGTTTCAGAAAAGTTGACTACAGAGATTTCTCTGGATTTTCTGAATCTTTTAATGATGTTATGTCCCATAGATGAAATGCCCAAATTCTTCGCAATGTTACATTGAGGAACATCATTTTTAAAATGTTGCACTATTTGCCCGCATGGTCTTTCACAAAGTGGTGAACCTCTCCCCATCTTTACTGCACAGAGGCTCTTTATACCCAATCATCTTACTGATCTGTTGCCAATTAACCTAATTAGTTGTGAGATATTCAAGCAGGAGTTTGGTTTTAGCATCACATAACTGTTCTTTTCTTGCGCCGTTCCAACTTTTTTTAAACCTATTACTGGTATCCAATTCAAATTGAGCATAAATTTGTCATAAAACAATAACATTTCTCAGTTTCTGCATTTGATATGTCGTCTTTGTTCTCTTTTCAATGAAATGTGGGTTTATATGATTTGTAAATCATTGCATTCTGTTTTGACCTTTTGCACAGCTGGTGATTGCAGATGAAATGGTAAGGATGTAAGCATGCGGTTTATATTAAGTGTGGGAGCTGAATCTCTCTTGTTATTGTTCTGTAAATATTGAAATTAAAAAATCTATCAATATTCTAAAAATCATGTTGTGCTTTTGATGTTCACTGGGGATTGTTTCCTATATAGTGAAGAACCGTTTTTACTAGGCTGCTCGTATTTATTGGGTGACTTAAGCAATCATCTTCACTTTCAAGTTAACATCCTGCAGCACCACATGCAAAAATACAAATGTATGATGTTGAGGCAATAATCTTAGCTAATTTTCTTCCCAACAGTTACCATCTGTCAATCATTGATGCGGTTTGCTAGGGCGGTTAAAAAGGAGTTCAATGATCTGTGTTAAATGATAACGTATGATGCAATTATACTTGGGGGGGGGGGGGCTCATCTGAATTTTGCCCCATAATCATATTGCAGATGAAGCCTGGTTTGGACAATAGTCATCACTATTTGGAACATGCTGTATCCTTTCTGTTCTCATAATAATAATTCTGATTTATATAGAGTAGTAAAAAGACCCTTAGTGTATTATAATGCACAGTTTATAATCCTTTGGCAAATGAAGTTGAAAATTGTACTCTTGGCTATGAATCACATAATAATACCTGATGTAAGATATTTTTCATCCTGTTATATGTTGTTGTTAGAGGTTTAAGTTGGTACTTGTGCTCCATTGGTTCAGAGCATTGTATACAATCAGGCAGCACAGGGCACATGGGCTGGGATATACTCTGGATGGGATGCCAGTATATCACAGAGCACATACACACCCACACACAGAATTTTACAGTAAAAGACTAAGCAGCATCTGCTCTTCATGCCTGTCCTGCCATTGTGTTCCCATTTAACGGAATGGAAGCATCTTCTCTTTGTGCTCACATGGGCTTCCTCCCACAGTCAAAAAGCATGTATTTATTCAATGAATCCAAATGGCAAAGCGCGCGTGTGTGTGCGTGCGTGCGTGCGTGTGTGTGTGTGTGTTTGTGCGCGTGTGTGTGTGTTTGTGCGCGTGCACATGCACGTGCATTATATTGTGTGGACCAAATATAGTATACTTATTTTGATCTTGTGGGGCCATTTTTTCAGTCCCCACAAAGGAAAGCTCGATTTTGTCAAAATCTGTGAATGCGATCAAAAAACGAAAAATGCCAAAAGTATTACGTTTGGTTGCTTACTGTGTGGTTAAGGTTAGGGCTGGGTAGGGGTTAAGGCCGTCATGTTGGGATTAGAGTTTTCCCCATAGATGTGAAATGGAGAGTCCCCACGAAGATATAATGACAAACGTGTGTGTTTGTGTGTGTGCTTGCCATGTGGTGTGGTGTGGTGTGTTGGCCTCCCACCCAGGGTGCCCCCCCCCCCATTATACCCTGTGCTTTTTAAGAGACCCCACACTCCCCATGACTCTGCTGGATCTGTAGTTATGGGTGACCACCTGGCCTTTCCACCATAGCAGCAGAACGGCATTTCTATACGTGTCTTCCTGCTGTCCTTGAACAGGTGCAGCAGTACCACATGGCCTGTGCTCAGCAGCAGCTCCTTCAGCATCAGGGATCTCTCCATACCTCCCCATCCACCCCCACCATCCAGCTCCAGGCAGCCCTAGGGACCTTCAACCAAGCTCGCATGGGTCACACTGGACCAGCCCTTCTCAATTCCCCATTCACCACCTCCAGGTAATACCTGTAAACATAGCAGTGGGTGCCTCTGCAACTACATGAAATATTTTAATGAGCATTTAAACTAAAGAGATGTAAAAAAAAAAATGGCTGGTTGTTTTTTTCTGTTCTGGCAGACTGCATGAATAAACCACTTCCTTTTCTTAAGTATGTTAGTATGGGAACCAAAATTGACCAATAATTATTTCCTGTGGTTCTATCTGTGTCAGGCATTCATCCCTGGCCTCAGAGGTGCTGACCCCCTCTGAGAAGAAGGCCAGCAGCCCGTTGGACGTGTTAAACCCCTTCGGAGAGGATAATTTCTCGACACTGACGAAAGAGGAGCTCCTGAGCAAAGACTTTGACCTTCTGGGAGCAAGTAAGATCTGTTTGTTTGACAAACATGAGGCATCTGTATTTTCTGAACTTATTTTTAAAACCACTTGCTCAACTTAATTACTTTCATTGCTAATTTCAGATTTTCTTAATGTGTCATGAGCATTTAAAGTAAAGTCCCAAATAAAGGTATTTATCTGGGAAACAAGTGTATATTTGCACAGAACAAAAACACAATGTAACATTAGAAGGTTGCAAATGTACAGTAACACAAAACTAATAAGAATATTTTCTGTTCTCTAAAAAGTTACTGATACATGATGAGCATGTATTCTACAATGCATTGTAATATGTTTATTATTATATAACACAATATGTTACTGTGTATATACATATTTAAGATATTAATACTTTTGTTCAGTTGATTATTTATCAGTATTAGTTCATGTAGTTTTAAATTTGATTGAAAATTCATTTATCTATCATGGCTAGGTGATTATTTTATGTAGTGCATGGTCCCGGCATATATTACAGTATATTGAAGCACGAGTGTCCCATATATGGTATGTATTGTGTAATATATTGAATTTTATTTTCCAAAATATTATATATATATATATATATTTTTGTTTCATCAGGGAGTTTTAGATGTTTTAAAACGGCTAGACGTCATAGTTTTGCACCAATGAAGATGATTTAAACATCATTTTCTTTGACTGCCAAAGACTTTTGCACAGTACTGTATGTTGTGCATTTGATAATCTCACTAAAAATGCTAAAAACTTTTTACTCAGGTACTTTTAAATGTAGTTTAAAACATCTAAGTTTTTTCCAAAGATGCATAATTCCAACATTTCCAATATGCTCTCCAAACTTGCCAATTCTAATATGACTGTCACATGGGTTCCTCAACTTTTCAGCCCACAGCCCCAAGCTCACAGTACCAGAGGCTTGTAACACTAGAATTCCCTCTTGGAAATTGTTTCACTTCTATGTTTTGTGTCAATAATGTTCTACTTTAACAAAGATACTTTCACCCTGATTTCCAGGCTCCAACCTTGAAAGAAAACAGTCATCTCAGAAAAGCTCGCTGGAGGACCTCTTCAGTCCTTCCCCTTTCCTCTACATCCCAGGAAAGTTTTAAGGAAGATTGAGACCACAGGACGGCTCTGCAGTGCCAGCGTTTTTGGTTTCTCTCGCAAAGTGTCTGTGAAATCGAAGCAAAGAAGTAATACCTGGTTGCTACTCAAGTGCAGAAAAGTTAGGGAATTAATACTTGAAACATCAGCAATAACGGGCAATATACAATAAGTAGGGAGGCTGGAGAGACATTAGGAGACTCATTGGGACTGTTTAACAGTTACCTGGTTTCATCATGCACTTCATCAGTTGAGGATTAGCAGGGGAGAAGGTTTCTAATGCAGTATCCATTTAGAAAGATTAAGGCAGATTATGTGGATATCAAGTAAAAATATTTTAGTTAGAATTTAGAAGTTTTCTTTTTCCAAGGTGATTTTTCAGCCAGGATTGCAGTGGAGATGTTCTTGTGATTGTGAGCTTGTAGGTGTATTACACCTAAATTGTCTTTTGTTTCTTGAATTATATTGCAGGTTACGTACCGAGGTTGTTCATCTTTGCATATGTATTCTGTTCTTGATAGTGTGATGAACCATGGTTAAATCATAGTCCTCAAAATCCTTTAAAAAACATTGTGAAAAACTATATATTCCAGAAATCCCAATGCATTTAAAGCTATTACTACATTCTTCTGCTGCTTTAAGAATATGGAAGGACAAGAATTTTTCGTTTAGTCATGAACTTTTTTGGCCTTAGATTTTGAAATGCATGTTGGACATCGTTCAAAATCCTTTGCTGGATCTGACGATCTGTTGTTCCAAACAAACCAAGCCTGTCACAGGATGTGGACTCTTTCTGATCTTCATGCATGACTGCAGAACTATGAATGCAGAGGAAATTAATACGAAATGAGCAATTAATCTTTCATTTGTATGCTGCTTACCATTTAAAATTGCTTGATTTTAAGGATTTACAATTTGATTATACACTGTACAAAAGCATTAAAAATCACAAATTTCATTGTCATAGCAGTTTGTTTGTATTGCAAAATAAGAAACTTACTACTGTTTCAGATACTATGTTGACATTATTTCTTGTATTATTTTTACAGACCTTCAGCATTGAATTAGGGCATCTCAGTTTGTATGGGACCAGCACATACATTTTTTTGTTTTTGTAAATTATCAGTACTCCTGTAGCTTTCCATTGTAAACACTGCAAACCAAAAACTTTTTGTACTGCAGCAATAAGGACAATATATGTTTACTGTATCTTTAAGCAAACATTATATAAATAAACATTTATTTCTTTGCTAAATATAAGCATCAGAAGCTTATTAATGTGCATCTGTGATGTCATGCTTAATTCTCTTTAAAAAAAAGATGTAATAAATCAATAGGATCACTTAATTTAAACATGGAATCCCTATAAAGTTAATCCTCAGTCTTTCTGAAGCCGATTTATCTGATCATGAATTGGTAACTTGTACGGTTGAGCACCTCTCAGGAACATTAGTACTGTATAGCAGTCCAGAGTTTGAGGGACACCCTAACCCTAATCTCCCTAGCTGACACGTGGCCAACGCCATTTTATGCCCCCCCCCCAATATCTAAATCCAGCAACAGGGATGCTATTTACAGTTTACAAGGGCAGTGACTGCTTTTTAATCTGAAAAAGAACGTCAGGATAAACACCTTTTATGATTAAAGAAGACAACGTTGTACTGTATCTCCCTTTTATGAAAAGAGCAGTGCATAAATGCAGATGCTCTCATTTTCTTCTCCTTTGTTCCCTAGTTTTACAATTTAAAAATGATGATAAAAGTGATTCATCTTGGTAATCTTTTATCTCTTCCAAGTATGTCATGGATTTTATGAGGCACTGGCTTGAAGTACTTGATTTTGATGGCAGCCATTTCACTTTCTTGCGGCTTTACTTCAAAGCCATCTTCATTTGACATTGGCAGAAATAACAGCTAAATAAAAAAAAATATGAAAAGTCAGATTTTAGCTACCGGGCCAAACGTATTTGGACACCTTATCACCACACCTATACTGTGTGTGCTTGTTGAACATCTCATCCCAAAACCACTGACTCATACAGGAACTGACCCATACCTAAGCCAAGGCACAAGCACAGCTCGTGTTTTCCACTGCAGAAGGGTCGGCTGCCAGGTTTGGAGAGCAATACGAGTGACGTAAAATCAGACAGATACATTTACTGTTCACATGGTGTACATCATATGCGTTTAGTATTATTTTTATTGTATTTTACTGTGTGCTCATTTCCACTATCATGACTGAGAAACACTGTTAAGCCATTAAGGAATTATCATTCGCTTGCATACTTTTTGCATTACTAATCCATTCCAGTAAACTGTTCCACAGTACTTTCTTCAGCAGAAGGCTGGTAGCGTTCATGTTCCGAGTTTTCAGGAATGCATCACGATATGCGATACTACTAATGATGAATAATATCCTTCAGATACTCAATGTGCAGAACACCGGAGTCTGTGCATCAGATGGTGGTGATGCACCCAGCTAGGTATGGTCATGCTTTTGGCCCTGTTAGTAAGCAGGACCATGTCAACACAGGTCAGGTACTGCTCACTTACTTTGCAATAGAAAAGCACTAATTCATGGTATAGGTCAAGTACGTCTTGGTTCTTGGTGGCAGTGGAATAGCACCATAATACAGATTCCCCCTGCCCCCCCCCCCCATAACAGTCTCCCTCTATATTTTAGAGTGTGGGTGAGGAAAATAATGTCAGGCAAGAAGGCCTGGCTCGCAGTTGGCAGTTATGTTCTTCCACACCAACCAAGCCTAACTTTGGATTTATAGACCTGACTTTGATAAAAGTTTTGCAGTGATGTTAAAACACGGCAGACACTTTTTCAAACTTCAAAATTGGAAATACACAATTATCTTAAATATCTATCTATATTGTCAAACTAAGATTACACCTTCACCAGAACTAAGGGGTAAACCATGAAAAGCAGCCCTAAATCATTATGCCCCCTCTGTGAAGCTTTACTGTAAGGTTGTAACATAGAGTCAGTAAGGACTCAAAGTAGTGCAATCTATTTTTTAACTAAACAAAAGCTGTATAAAATTCTAACTGAAGAAAATATACATATAAAATGGCTTGAGGGCTAGCCACCTCTACACCAGCATATCCAGTCTTACTCCATGGTAACCTTCTCAACTGAGGCCAGTGGCCTACAGTAATACAGCCTTCTGATAGCTGTAGCTCCACCCCTCTGCTCAAACCAATATGTCCTCCAAAAACAAACTGGAAAAAAAGGACTTCATAGAGAATTAATCATAGAAATCAATAAATACAAAACAAAAGCATAGTACAATTTTTTGACAGCTAACACTACCATAAGTAGAAAGCAATTGCACTAACTCAGAACCTTATTTGGAAGTTTCTGTAACATAGCTCCCCCTTTGAAATAAACCCAATGGTTCAGTCCTCGCGATTTTGTAGTCGGGATCAAATATAACAAAGTGCTTTATTCATCATCAACAAAAGCACAGGTACATTGGGATGGTTCTCACAGTCCAATGGAAACATGCTTTACACTAGTTGAATCAACACTAGGCATTGCACATAGCAACTCCACCACGGCCATAAACACTCAAAGTCCAAAAGCTGCTAAAGCTGACACTGCTTTCTGTGGTGTTTTTAATCTTCAGCTCTCTGCAGCTTCACTGTCAGCTTGGAAAAGGAAGTCAAAATAGCAAAGATGACCTGTGTTGCTTCTCATCGCTTCTACTTTACAATAGCAAAACAGCTGACATTGCTCAATTATTATCCTGAAGGGCCAAAATCCAACACAGTTTGCAGAATTCCCTGTTGACATACATCCTAATTCAATTACAATTCAATTCATTTTTATATAGTGCCTTTCACAACAGAGTCATCCCAAATCACTTCACGTGGATGTGCTGTTATACATAAAACGTCATCAGAAAGAGATACAGAATGGGGAAAAGGAAGGAAAGAAATATAAATAAAACCAGGAGGCAACAGCGGGGAGGAACCAACAACCTCTGGGGGTCCAATGTCAACTGGCTGCCCCCACCCCCCTGAAAACAGAAACAAGTGGACATGCTTGCTGAAAGGGAGGTATAATCAAGCTAATTACCTGGCCTCCTCTCGTTTGTAAATTTCTTATGTTTTTATGTTCAGTAGAAGTGTTTGAACAGGAAAATTTAGGCTGGATTCTGGCCCTCAAAGACCAAAATTGGGGAACCCTGATCTACACCATGCTGTTCGTCCGTAATTGTTCAATTTAAATTATGTCTGTCATTTAAATTAATAAAAGAGAAAAACATCACACAAGAACAATGTAGCCATTTAATTGAGTGTCAAATTTGGAAATAAACCAAATAAAACTGCAACCACAATTGTAAATGAAAGTTGACAGTTTCAGCACATAAACTTCCATATGCAACTACTAAACAAAACAGGAATTTAGGGCAAATTATCTGCAACAAATCTCAAGTGGTTCTCAAACTGATGGAAAACCATTACAATTCAAATAGAAATTGTACATCATAGTATTACATAGTATTTCAGGATAGATTATAAGAGTGAAACGTGTAATGACTGCAGCCAAAGGCAAAGCCTAGCAGCTGACTGTTTGTCGTCAGTGCTTCTGACACAAGTGAATGCATTTACCAAAGCACCTTCCACACTGACACATATCAAGTTCTACCTGACATCAGCAAATGAGAATAACTTAAGTAAAATATCCCAAAACCATCCAAAGACAAAAATTCACATCTTAACATGTCACTAAAAGCAGGCAATAATGACATCGTAAAACCTGTCCAAAAAAGTCCCACTGCAAAACCATTCATGGTTGACCGAATATGCATTTTCCCATACGCTGGAGTCACCGTAAATCTTAAACATAGAATGAACCTTTACAAACCTTATTCCATGACCACCTACAATAAAAGGTGACTGACAGGGAACAGAATGACCTATTTAAATTTTAAACAAATGCATGACCACAATATAATGTTAGGGGGGGAAAAAAACAATACAGCAGTTTGTCAAGACCATATCCGAAAAAATTAACATCATGATGTATATAAAATTGCACATAACCCTTCATATGTTCAAATAGATAGGCAGCCTACTAGAACCCTCTAAAATATAGTTTCCAGGATGTCAATGTAATAAGAACAAAACGTAAACAAAACATTACTGCGTATATGTACAGTTTTATTTTTAGCTAACCATATGGAGAATAAGGCAGAGTGTAGCAACATTTAAAACAGAGCTTCAGGCTCAAAATTAATGTACCACAAAAAACAGGACATAAATATGTTCAAGTTTGCATTGCCTGTCCAAAGTCTGTAGTACTTACCGACAAGCACATATAGAATTAGTGCAGTGCATACAGACACATTCCGTTTTTCCATTATATGGTTTTATATCAGTAGGAAAGATATTTCAACAAACAGGAAAGTCCTTGTGTATCAATAAAAATGTGTAAGAAAGTCTACCATAATGCTTAATGATTGCTACATATCTTTAAATTACAGGAGTCATTTAAATAAACATATGACTAGGTGTTACACAAGAGTGCTTATGCAGAGATACACAAATTCAGCTAAAACAAAAAATCCACGTGCCCTATTTATGTTTTCTAATCTAGGCCACTAAACTTCATCTATTGAATTATTCCTGATGGAAATAGCAGGAAAACCACACGGAATCCTTAAGACACACATCCGGATGCTTGACTTCAGAAGTGATGCCAATACTGTACTGACTTATGCTGTCTAGTGAGTAATTAAGGCGCAAGCACCCAAATGCCCTCTGATTATTACCTGGTCTGATAGATCATTCAGAAATACATTTATTTTTTTACTTTCAACTGGCTGTAAGCCAAATGACCAGAATTATTCTGGTTGCAGAACGGGAGAATCTACCCAGACGACTTCACAGATGAGGGATCTGATTGTTCAGGCCCCTGCGACCATGACGGGTCGTAAGTGGTAGACGTTGGTCTGCAGGATGAGTGACGGGCAGCTTCTGTGGCTCTACCCGTGCACTGGGTAGTCTGGACAGGGCTCACTGTGCCGGTAGTGCATTATGTACACTGCGGTCTGGTGCCACCAGTAGAGCATCAACACCACCAAGACGTGCCACACTTGATGGCTGGAACCCAGGTAGTTCAGCTGCCCTGCATGCATAGACAGCACCATAGTTCATACTTAACAGTGCAGCTGCTATGGCAACTGAGTGCTGCCTTAATACTGGAAAAGAGTCCCTTACGCAACAATTTCATTATTAGCAAAAAATTGGACAAGCAGTTATGGATGTTAAGAGATATTAAAAAAATACCCCATTACTGAGATTACAAGCAGTGTTTATGAAAAATATTAAAATAATAATTTCAAAA
>JAABNY020000119.1:12762699-12779910 GCA_015164015.2 Brevimyrus niger | reverse complement strand
TATATATAATGTAACTTCTTTATCTACTCCTAACTTTGAGTTTACAGGTATGTAAGCTCAGTTCTGTAAGTTATACGTCAAAACGCAACACTTACAAAGCATATGTCATTGATTTGTAAACTCAAGAATTTTTTATTTCTTATTTCTTATAAAAAACATAACAAATGCTTGTTTCCATGGTGCCGTTGGGTTGTAAACACTGAAGAAGCTTTTAAATTTCTTCTGTAATTAACAGCATAATTAATGCTTCCATTAGTGTGGCACTGTACTCCAGAGGTCAAAAATGCAAGATTTATTCAGCTAAATTAGCACTCCACTCTTGAGTAATTCACAGATGTTGGAGTGCTTGTTACAAGTGACCTCAGGTGTATCTTGGAATTCTCCCGTGTGATAATGTATCCTTTATGCTAAAGGTATGCTTGCTTATACAGTAATCACCTTATCTGTCTTTCCATTGTTCTGCAAAGACAATGCATTATGTTGGATGACATGCAGTGCTACACCATTCAGACCAGATATGCTTCCTGCTCTTACCTCACCCTTAAAGAAGGTTCCAGCGATCAACACATTTGACCAAACCCAAAATCAGCCCTATTAATTGACAAAGGTTTACTTTAACAGCTGGGTATCGAGAGAGAGGAGCATGTCTCACTAATGAATCGTGAAACAATCAGGCAGTAGCCATTTGTGTTTAGATCTGTAAATATGGCGCGGTAGTAATGCCAGACCATCACTGTCGCTCCAGCTGGGGCCACAGATGGTCTGGTTTCGAAGCAGCACAGGAAGTGTTATCTCCTCCGTCCCATGCTGCACCTCTGCTGTCTCTGAATGACAACTTCACTTAAGTTCTCCGTTTGGGCTGAGCTCAGTGCCTGGGTTTCTTCAAAAGTTGGCAGGTTCCACATGGGACACTGAAGGCCCTCTTGCAGGAGGGGGGGACAAGGGGTAGGGGGAGGGACACTATTTAAAGACACAATCATTTAATTAACCTTGGAAGGGAAAAGCAAATTTTGACCTGTTAGCCTGATAATACTATAAACCAGTGAGCCGTAAATCTCTGAAAGTGCTCATTCTGAAATATAAAAACAGAAAAAATGGAAGTCTGGCACTGATATGCAGCCTTATTGTGGGAAAAGATTCAAATATGTATGCTTCTTATCAGCACAGCTGGGGAAATGATGTACTATTATGCTAAACAAATGAATAAACACCCTGACATTCAAATAAACAATATATGTATTGCCAATTGTTCATTAAAATCATGTACTAAAATTATATGCTGTGCTTGAAAATAGAATTATGAAAAAGATGACAGATTTAATCTCCATTCTACTTCTTTGACTGACAATAAATCTTGTTTAATCTTTTGTCATTACTGGAGTTAAAAATATGAAGTGCATTTTCTTTTTACACGTATATCTGTATTTTTGTAAGTTTGCTTATTTGAAGTCATTTAATATGCATTTTAACATGAATTATTATAAATCATGCAATACAGCAGAATACCAAATATGAGCAAACGTTATGTATAGTTTAAGTTCAACAGTTTCAAACAGTGAGCAGAACAACCATTCAACATGTTGCAAAAACCTGCTGGATATTTGAATGTTACAGGGGAATGCAAAATGGTATAAGAAATTTCCTATATTTTGGAAAAATTTTAATTTTATAATATTTCATCACCAATTCTGCGCATCTAAGAGTCTGGCTTTAGGAGTAAAAATCAGCAAATCCTTGAAATAATCAAATGATTTGCTATTACAGATTTTCTCAGCTAGTTGCCATGAAGTATTTGTCAGTTTATCTTCCAAAGGGAATCAGAAAACACGAAAAACAAAGCCAACATTGGAGAAACTGAAAAACAGCCCTAGACCTCCCCATGAGGCAGTCAGTACCCCTGTAAAATCATGCCTGCAAATGTACCAATCACAGAGCACATTTATAAAGTACATCCCAAAGTCTGTTGAACACACGTTATAGTGACTGGGTTCAGGACATTGGTGTGGGTTGGATGCAAAGTATTGGAATCGGCCTACGGAGTTGGACGCTCACTCTGGATGCTCTCGCAAGGCCAGTGTCTGAGCGGCATTGCTGGTTTATCAGCTCCAGACCAGATGGCTGAAGAAAGAGAGAAAAATGATTGGGTAGGTATTTTAATGTAGAAACTGACGTGGGTGCAACTGAAGCCGATTGCACTCCACAATAAGCTGGTAGCTTTAAAAACAAACAAAAAAAAAGCAACAAATAAAAAAAACCCATAAACAGTCACTGCCGAGTTCTGGGGTTCACAGATACACAAAGATACTGCCTCTATACAATCGACTAGTTAAAAGGCTGCAGTGACAGTGAGATCATTTATGTCATATTATTTGTCACAGTGCTCCAATTTACATTGAACATGCATTAATGGCTGATTTTTGGGGCAAATACGACCCTCCCAATCATCAGTCGTCGATCCTGCAGAGCATTTGTGGGACTGTCTGGAGACGTGCCTAAGACAGAATTTTCCGCCTCCATCAAATTGGCGTGAATTGGAGGAATTCCTTGTGGAAGAATAGAGCCAGAACAGCTCCTGTTCCTGCTAAACAGATCCAGATCTTTGTTAACTCAATGCCACACTGTACCCATGTAGCCCTGGCTTCTCAAGGTGGCTGATACAATGGGTTTCATCTCTACCATTGTGCTCAATATAGTGTGTTCTTTGCACATATGAATATGTAAGTTTGTTTATTTGGCTTTGTTTTGTACGGTTACACGTGTTTCATTTGAGTGTCTGATATGTGGACAATGATTTATGTGTTTTGAATGTGTCCGATAAGAGCAGGAGAACCTTGAAACTCCATCTGCAGTCATCTGCTCACCTTGCTTTTACACGGACAATAAATACAAATCTGGGCAGTAGAACGTTTCGCAACACTAACTGTCGTGAACCTATGTAGCTGCTGGAAAAGGCTTAACTTAACTGTCTAGTCCAATAAAGCTAATAAAGGCAGCAGATTAATGTTTGGAAAAAGTTCATTTCTACACAGAAACTCTGGGTTGTCTGTGCTGATAATTAGTTTTATACAGCTTAAATCATTGCCCTTTGCTCACAGCTGATGTTGTGGAACTCTGCTGACACTATATATAAACCTTTCCATTGTCACCCAGAGGGCACGTGCACAGGCGGGAATGGGCTAAGTAGCCAACTAGAATTCTATTGAAAGGGTTTCTAAGATACATGATAATAAAACCTATATTCCATTTGATTATTTTGTATATAATTAGGTTACTATTTCAAGTCATTGTTTATTATATTTTTTCAGTTTTTCGGTGTATTAAAACTGGTTGAAGCAAATTGAAACATTCCTACACAATAGCAAAAAAGTTGACAATGAAAGTAGATTTCAATGGAGGATTTGCCAAGTAGCATTACACTGCAATAATGTGTTTATAGGCTTCAGTATCAAACATGTAAACCAGGGGTCTTATTTACAATCTATTATACACACACGCCCCTGCTATTTATCATAAAACATTGTAGAATGTTTTTTTATTAAGTTGGTCCTTATGCGCCTGATACATTAAAAATATGCAAACAAAACAAACCACGAAAGTATTTGAGACAAGTTACAGTAACCCCGTGCCCCTATGGGATGTGTGTGTGTGTGTGTGTGTGCGTGCGCATATATATATATATATATATATATATATATACATACACAGACACACACAGACACACAGACACACACACACACCCATGTTAACATTTGGCATAGCAATGTAAATGTGGGCACTGGGCTTGTTGGCACCTGATGGTTTGAAAGGAACAGATGAACTGTGAGATAAGATCCTGGGTGAGAAAAGACAGAAAAAAATGCGGAGTCTGCTTGTCTTTGAGTTTCAGGCGTTGGGCTGACTTGGACTGGTGGCCACCATGTGGGCTGCCTGTGGTGCTGATGCCTTCTGTTCCTCCTGACACCCTTCTCTCTCCTGACCACTTCATTTTGACTTTTGGCTAACTGTCCTGGCCTAGGAAGGCACTCCTCACTTCAGAGAGCGCTCCCCCATATATGCAATTTATACCCGATGACATATATGTCAAAAAGATACCCTTCTTGTCTTTGGGGAATCTCACTTCTTCTTCCAGATTCCAATTGTACGTTGTTTTTCTTTTTTCTTTTAATTTTGAGGTGTTTATTTGTATTACAGAGTAGTGTGCCAGAATTAAAATGTTGAGTTTTGCTCTTAATTTCCAACAAAGTAAGCATGTGGGTGCAGGTTACCTCCTTTGAGAAATACTTCTCCTGGTTCGTTGGGATTCTCATCAATATGGCCTGCATGTACCCAACATCCGTCTGATCAGCGGGGGTCTTTGCTTCCAGCCACACAACATTGCTTCTCAAGTGTATTTTGTTCTTGGAAAGATAGTGTGCAAATGATCATCAGCCGCAGGAGTGGAGACTTTTTATATTTCCTGACCATGACAAAATAACTTTTTGTAAAGTGGTTTTGTCACTTCTGGCATCATAGCCTTCATGTTCCTAAATTAAAATAAGTCAAAAAGTGTTAACATTGCAGATATGAATCATAGTAACATAAAAAATGATCTTCCCCTAGCAAGTAAATTTAAGTGTAAAAAATGTCCGCCTTGATTCTGTTGAATATTTTGTATTTATGTTGTAACTTTAACAATATGCATTGTCCTCAAATTGTCCTGAGACATAATCACTGAAACATCTTCACAATCTTTATCAATTCACATTAAACATCAAATCGGGATCTGTGCATTTACAACATCACCAGATAAAAATTTTTGCTGCCCCCAAAAATGAATAGGGATTCCATCCTATGTGTGTTCATGGATGTCTGGATGTATTGCAGAATAATTATAGCTGATGATTATGCCTAATCATGCTATCATGCATGCACTGGCACGGGGCCAGCCATTCAGACCCATTATGAGAGAGGACAAAATGAGGCATGTCAATACTGGCTCGCTTCAGTTATACAGATAATGATTTATCATTCTTTAGCATAACAAAATAATATGGCTTCCTACCAATAACTATTTCTCTGATCAACATTGTATGTAACATCTGGAAATATCAACTACCCAAAGATATATAACTTGTAACTTGAAGATAAATATATTTTAAAGAATCATAACCCATAAATGTCATCTGGGGAAATTGAAATCATTGAAGGTACTCTTTCAAAACTCTTATATGCTGTGAGGGACAATAGCGCTGTCCTTAAAGTAGAACCCTCTGCAATTACGATACAATACGATTACGATTGATTTCTTTATTGCTGTTGTTGCTGCAATACACCATGTCACTAGTCACAAGTACCAGCGAAAAACAGGCCATCAACCCGACCATACATATACAGACTGGACGAGACGAGAGGAGCAAGCAGGAGAGATGAGGGAAGGGAGAGGGAGAGAAATGCGAGAGCTAGTTCCCAAAAAAAAAAAAAATTTTGCTTTAAAAAAATTGCTTTGCTTTATATAAGTGCTCACCTTGAATTTCAATGAGTCATTGCACAAGTGGGATAGACTTATTTCTTTAACATCAGCTTATTTCAGCTCTGTTTTGTAGTCTAATATAACCATTACTGAGATATATAGCTCAAGTCAGTATGCTGTGTATAACCATGGAACACTTAAGGCTTTCCGCTTTGCTTTTAAATCTTAATCTATTTCGAACCAAGATCTGGCAGCAGTATGGAAAGTGAAAGTGGTTAAAAAACTGAACTTGGGATCTGAGGATTATAGGTTTAAAGTCCCGGGGGGAGGGGGGCATTAATGCAGTATCCTTCACCAGTGTACTCAATGTGAATTACTCCAGTAAATCGTTTGGTGTCAAAATGGGTGCAAAACCATAAACTCGGTTCTGAAATTTATTACCAAGAATTGCTGTTAACCCTAAAACAAAGTTAGACATTTCTGACATTAATACTTCTGTAAAATTAATCTTTATTGTTTTAGAATGTAATATGTAAATTTATAAATTAATTTATTTATAAATTATTTAATTATGGAATTTATTATTTAAAAAATATAAACTGGGAATTACACAAAATATATTAAATAATTAAATAATCCAAAGTGCATTTTGCATTAGAACATTTATTATTATTATTATTATTATTATTATTATTAGTAGTAGTAGTAGTAGTAGTAGTAGTAGTATTATTGTGAGCACATGAACAAATAACTTGGATTTTGGAGACTCATGACTCAGTATCATTAGTACAGTTTTTTATGAAGTTGAGCAAGATTAGGAGGCTATTGTCTTTAGCCAGTGTTCTTTTGATGTGTTACATATTGTCAAATGTATGATTCCTAGAATGAATAAATCAATTGCATGTAGTGACGTATTTCACCATCAGACCTCTAGGCTGAGGGGCTGGCGGGGGGCCAGTGCTAAGGGATACCACTTCAGAGCGAGGGCTGGATCTGTCCCACAATCAGCCTCCTGCAGCCTCAGACAGGTTCAGGCCCCCACAAGGATCTGTGAATACAATCTAAAATCTAAAAATGACCAAAGCCTCATACTTAGTTTGGTTACTTATGGTTAAGGTTAGGGCTGGGTAGGAGTTAAGGCTATCATGTTGGGATTAGAGTTTTGCTAATAGAAATGAATGGAGTGTGTGTGTGTGTGTGTGTGTTTGTGTGTGTGTGTATTGCTGCTGCACATGAGTAGCCGTTGGGAATGGTGGTTTATAATTAAAATAAATGCTGTGATTTGAAATAAAGCTTGCATTGAATACCCAGATGCTCAAACGTGCATTTGGTAACTAATAATAAACATTTTAATGTTAAGCAAAAGTCCATCCAAAACAATTGTATGCTTAAATTATGGCCTGTGATTAATGACAATCTACTCCAAAGTGTGTCCTACTTGTATCCTGATTGTATGAAATGCAAATTATGCCTATAAATGTATTTAGCACAAATATAGAAAATGATCTATAGACATTTTTGGCAGTCACCTCCATAATTAGCCTCTTTAATCACATTGTTGCAGTGTCTTTTTTCCCTGATGTTTTTGACAGTCAAATTTGTGTCTCGCCGCTTTCGTTGTGTAACTATGAACATCGTGAGGGACAAAACCTGTGAATGCGATAATTGTTTATACATTTAAAACACAGTCGCAATCGAAAGAAAATGTTATGAAAGAAGTGTTTTCTGAAGACACAATACTGTTCTCACATCAAATTGTATGACAGATTATAGAAGACTAGATGAAAGCCTGTTTTTTTAACTTCATAACAATATGCATACTTGCTGCTGCTATCAAATAAAAAATGTGACAACTCAGCTATATACCCCCCTCACAAAAACAGCTCTCAAGAATTCAGAAATTCTTGCTTTTTGACAGACCATGACTCTTAATTTGTCTAATTCAACTGCAATATGTGGGATGCCGTTTCCTCACACTGATTTACAGTGTATCTAAATAAGATTGCGGGATGTAGAGATATGTTGTCTGCTGTAACCAGATGGATGTAAGGAGTGATTAGAGGCAATTAAATCTCCCCCAGAACTAAATAACATTTTCATTAATGTGCATATTTTCCAGCTCATTAGAGGTATGGTGAGTAGAAGTAAATAGTCATCCATCTGAATTTCAGATTTGGAAATGTGGGCCCAGGAATCAAAACTGGGATCAGATCAGGGAGAGTGGGGAAGAAAGTGTAAAAAATAAAGCCTGTTAAGGCAAACCTGGCTGTTTTGAATGTGGGGGCCTATATATTTTGTAAAATTTTCACATACACACACACAAACATGTGGCTGGGTAGGGGTTAAGGTCGTCATGTTCTGATGATAGTTTTCCCCATAGGAATGAATAGAGGGTCCCCACAAAGATATAATTACAAACCTCTGAGTGTGTGCGCGTATGTGTGTGTGTATTTATATATTTGTCCATGCAAATGGCCCTCTTAATGAAGTCCCAATGCTGAAATAGATTACGCTGTGAAACTGACATGATGTACACAAATTTTGTTTTTAATTTCCTTGTTTCCATGGAACAATTCAATCAGGCGTGTCTTCTGATACATCCTTGTCTTTTGCATGAAAAGCATATTGGGGCGAACATTGGCCAGCTGTCACTTTCTTCTGCCGTCTGCCGCCATTGTCCTCAGGCACCACCCCGCCTTATGGCTGGGCCGGCTGGGGGGGGGGGGGGCAAATCCGCGACGAAAGTTGTCTTTCCAAAAGCAGGAAAACACATGGAAAACAACAGCCTCACCCTCATTTGCAAAAGGGAGAATGTGACATGCCCCCCCCCCCCCCAGTTACTTCCCCTCACCTTCACCCAGCTTGACTTCCCCCTCCCCATTTTAAGGGCTCAATCCATCCAGCAAGGGCCTCTCCGTCCCAGCACCCATTTCTCGCGCTGCCCCTCCGAGTCACCCACATGACACACAGAGCTGTCGACACTAAGGCCATCCCTGTGTCTTTCCGCAAGCTGGAACCTTGGCCTTCCTGGCTACGCTACTGAAATAATTCTGACCATGGATTGGTTGCAGAGGTTTAATGAAATACAAATGCATTACTGTAAGCTCTATGGCTCACGTACAGTTAAGAACGGAAAATTTCTCTGCTTCAAATATACCAAAAAAATCTGTAAAACAGAAATATGCTTATAATTCATTAAAAAAATCCATTTTATAGAAAAGGCAGTTTAAGCTATCTTCACTTAATCAGTTCAGCATTCAAGTAATATAATAAGAATATTCCACACTAACATGATATTAACACAATGAATAATATCAATATGCCCAAGCAAAACACTACAACACACACTAAGGATCTGAAAAGTGGCAGGTGCCATATGTATCCATAATGTCTTCTGAGCACCATGATGCGAAAAAAAAATTACGTACGAGGACTTACAGGCCAGATAAAAGATGTTGATGTGTGAAGATAAATCGGGCTGCACCTTACATAGCAAATACCATGGCAGCCAAATGAAGAAGAACATCATCCAGATTCTGCTGACTGTAATTGGGCAGTTATTTTTTTTATTATTATCTTTGCACGAGAAATAAGAATATCCAAACATAAATCAATAACACATCTAGCTTGGGGTTCAGCCATCCAACCAGCCCTGCAGTGCCTAAGCAATTTTAAGAAGGATGGATGGACAACAACTCATGTTGTTAGGTAGCCTATCAAATGGGATCTGAACTATACTACCTTGGAATTATTCTTGTAACATTGTGACATTTAAAGTTCATTAGTGGAAAGATATTGTCTGTGAAAGACTGGCATCATGTCCATGGTGTAACCCTGCCTTATGCCCTATGCTAAGTGCAGGACCTGCTGCTTAAGTTGAATGAAAGCCTAATTTGTCAAGGTTAATTTGCTGCTGTTGCAGACAATATTGACCAACATTTAAATTATTGTTGCACTCATATTAGGCTGAAAATAGTTAGAAAGTCAACCAGACAGATAAAAGCACAGCTTGAGCAGTACTTAGTGTGGCCATTTTAAATCAGTTGTCCTTCAGTTGTCATAGGGGGCAGTGTGTGGCTCCGAAAGTTAAGCCTGTGTGCCTGTAATCAGAAGGTCACTGGTTCAAACCCAGCCTCCGCATGTCTGTGGGTCCTTGAGCAAGACCCTTAACCCCCAGCTCCCTGGGCACCACTATGGGTGGCTGCCCTTCACAGACAGCTTACTCTACAAAGATGAGCAGGTTGAGGGAGGTGTAACAACAATTTCCCCATTCAGATCAATAAACTATTAATATTTTTACCCTTAGATTTGAAAATTTCAATCTCATTTTTTATCACTCAGTGCCTAGAGTGGGACAAGCTGCTAAGTATCTGAACATCTGGTCCAAAATATCTGTAAAAGCCAAAATAATTTATTGATTTGCCATTGTTATGGTGGATAGGTATATCAAGAAGAAATAATTTCACATTTGATAGTGAATACATGTTTATGATTTGTATATAGGTCTTAATAGATTATGAAGTCATATATAATTCATAAATAATTCAAAATTCACAATTAATGTTAAGGGCTAGGCCAGTGGGTTACACCTCTAAATGTGACAATACCTGCTTTGATCTAAACTTCTGGCAGAAAAAAATCTAGAAAACTTTAAATTTGCTGGTTTTGCATTCACTTACATCATTAGCACTAGATTTTGTTTTTTCCCCTTTATTTATTAACGTAAATACAAGTCTGCTCTGAGTTATATGCTATGTTTAGTGTTAGGGTAGTCCTCAGAAATGTACCTAATACAGCGAAAGTTCTCATTAGTGCTAATGAGACCTGTGAGTGCATTTTGTTTTTCAGGAACCTGACCTTTCCTCAAGTTCATGTCTGCAAAATAGCCTGCAAAGATTTTTCCTGTTTGATCCTTGGGTTAATTGGGAATGATCTCCATTTTGCTCTTTTTCACCTTGGTGCAGCCAGCATGCGCTTTGGGAAAATGTCAGTGTGCACCGTACAATAGGCTGATCCACTCAGAGCTTTATTCCTATGCTGATACATGATTTACTAGCACAGCTCCTCATTAATGACCTTCTTGAAAAATGAGCAATAGTGGTGGCTGCAATGCAAAAATTGATATTACAACTGTAATGATGCCCTAATTCATGAAAATAACACAAAACGGGATTATTTCGAAATTAATGTTTCTAATCATTATCTTGCATCGCTTACAATGATTAATGGTTCATATCATTAGGCTGCACCATTTAAATATCTTGAATGAATGTAGCCCATAGCTCAGTTTGTTTACTGCTAAACCAGAAGCAATTAGAAAGCATATCTAATGATAGCCATGCACCATATGTTACAAAAAAGAAATAGACATTCAGACTGAAAGGTCAAGCAAACCATGTAACTTTACACTTTGAAATTTCTGTGTGTGTGTGTGTGTGTGTGTGTGTGTGTAAACCTGTTTGGCGAATTGACAAAAGGGCCAGAAGGATGTTAAAAACATGTCAGAAGTCATGGTTCACCTGGTTACAAATATAGTATTTACACTGGTGTGAATGGCATTCATTTCTGTTGTAATGGATTTCATGGCATGTCACAGAACTACAGTTTATGTCAGACAAAAAACACACAAGGGACACAAAATATGTAAACAGTTCATGAACCATATGTTATTAACCCTCCTATGGTACCCCTTTAGTTGTCAATTGGACCTGAAAGGTAAAGGGGAGGCATCTTGGTTGATCGCTTGCTTTACAGGTCATACATCGTCTTGCATCAGTTCAGACTATCTCCTAATAATAAAAAAAAAAATCTAATTATCATTAATATAACATAGGCGATTAAATGCCCTCCCAGCACTATGGGAATTCCCCTGCATTTACAAAGGACCTATGACTCTAACCAGCACATCACAACACAGGTTTATCACGAGATTAATGGAACTTCCTACATCTCAAAATGCAGAACTGTTACTTGTGATTCTTTTTTTCCATTTCAGCTGAATTGCAGACAAATCAAAGATTACTCACAATAGGACAAACAGACAAATGTAATATTACGGGACATCCAAGGGATGAGTCATAATTATCTTACGGAAAAAAATACAGCTTCAGGAAATGTCTCATGGAAACTTAACAGATCAAGACCTGAGCAGAGACAGAGGTATTCATGCTCAGAAGGCGTGGGGAGAGGCTGTTGTGTATTACTTTAAGATCATTCCATCTTTTGGCAGTTAATCCTAAGCAGGATCATGGAGAACTGGACCATAAGAAGAATAACAATATGGGCCTTTCATATACATGAATAGGCCCATAATAATTATTCACAACTTAGTCTGGGGTATTACTATTAGTATTAACCAGATAGGTGTATATGAGTAAAAGGATGCTAATATTTATTAAGTGATAGTATCTTATAACACCCTTGTAGTATGAAATACATGGAACAGCTGGACCACACTTCTTCATTGTGAGTGTGGACAGACGTGACTGACAGGGATGTACTGAGCCTGGGTTGCTAATGACTGCACCATCCCCGTCATTATCTGCAACATCGGGAAATTAGGGAGACAGAAGGTATTTACTGTAAACCTGCCACCACCCAAGAAGCGGTAAATAGGAAGTGATAAATGGGATCTCAGATGTTGTCTATCTATTAACCTTCTAATTCTAAGCCCTAGCAATTTCTGCCTTGATCATAATTAATTGATTGCAACTGGTCTGCATTTTAAACGTCATAAAAGGAAATATTGCGTTTCCAAAGGTGCATTTGGAAATGTGACAACAGGTGGGGTACGGATACAAGGGCATGGGCAAAATCAGTGTATAATATGTTTCAATTCACTAACACTGAAATATAAAGACATATTTTGGATGGATGTCAGGTTTGCTATGATAAACACTATGCTCAAAAATCATCACCTGATCCAAGGTTTCCCCTGCCTTATGCTCTGTACATCACTCTGATATGGTCCAAGGTCCAGTACCCTGACTCTGTACTGGACATTTCAGATAATGGAAGGATGCTTGGATAAAAAACTATGAAAAGATGTTTGTGACAATGACAGTGGCTTATCACAACCATCCTCTGCATACTTATTACTCTTAGATCTGAGATCTAGAATGTTATTATAATTGTTAAGGAAGACTGTACCACAGTTCTGCTAAAGAGAACCCAAAGTTTGATTTTTATGGGACTCATAGCTTTCCTCTCTGCTCTTCCTCATAGTGACATGCCTTCCTCAATGTCACTGATTAGCGAGAAATAACTATATTAAAAAACCCTTGTTTGCGTTATACTTGAATAATGTCTTGAAATAGTGTTAACTGCATTACATAAGTGCTATTTCATGATAATAAATAAGAGCAGTTATGATTGAACAACTCAGGTTGCAATTAGGCACTGATAATTGTCATTTAACTTTTAATTCTAATCTCATGAGAGACTGACAGAATCTATCAATAATGGTAATAAAACAGGCACCAGCTGCAGTCTCCTAAATTGCTGCTGTCTAATCCACTGTTGCCTCCCTCACTGGTCTAATTGCAGTTCAAGCAGTCCATAATAATCACTCCAGTATAGTGATACTACTGTTTTACTCTTTACTGTTTTTTTCTTGATCAGACATAATAACAAATACTTGTTATTGGTACAGTTTAAGATTCTTCTTTTTTCCATACATATACATTAGGACTCTATACATTATTTTATTTTTCATAAAATGGGCAGGTATGCAGGATGACGCCATCAACTACAGAAAATACTGAGTTGTTTGATATTTAATAGTTAGATCGTGTGATTTTTAAACAAGTGATTGAAGCACAATACATCAGTCACACTGAAGTTAAATATAACAAAATGAAATCTGGTCAGTTAGGAAACAGACCATTACAAAAAGATTAGGGGACCAAGGGGGTAACAAATAGCAGGGAATTTTGATTTTTCTCTCAAACAAAATGCTTACCTCCTTTGTCCTCAGTCTTCCAGCTATGACTTATATTCACTTACACTCATCACAAACATGACCACTTCTGAACATAATTAGTTTATGAAAGGGCTGGTCAAGCTCTCATGTTTTGTATGAAAAATCCTCCTAATTCTGCCCTGTGAATTTATCACATTTTTTACAGTGAATAAATAATATAATGAAAACAACAAAACTTAATTTATATTCCATGCCATGCTGAGATTTTGATGTTTGTTATGTTTTTTAATATTAGGTTTAGTTATTATATTTCATGCATCAATGCATGATGCTTTGCCGTATTGGGTTGAACGAAGGAGTTTGTGATTCCTGGTAGGACACAAAAATGCATACAAAGGAGTCCATCTCTGATAACAAAGATTTGGACTTCAGTCAATAAGCCATATATGCAGATGGTTAGTCTATTTGACCTCTCATTGCATGGGTGTCGCCACCATTAAATCTGAGGGGGACATGTCCCCCTCACATTTCATAATTATTCATCTGGACCCCCCCCCCCCCCACATTTGACATAAAATATTAGTTTTATGCAAGTGTGTCCCCCACACACTCAAAATGCTTCTGACGCCCCTGTCACTTTGGCTGTGTTTTTATTCAACTGAGGCTAATTCTGGGTTTGTTGCTCATACTTTGTGATCAACGGAACAATAAAGAGGCATTGTAATTTACAATAGATACACTATGAAATATCTAATGTGATTCATGCTGTAATATATTGTATATTTGTATAATGGGGATACACATTCAAGTTTAGAAGTAAAAAAGTGACATAACTGTGCATTAACTGTTCATTGAGTTTATTTTAATAAATGAACAGTACTGCTGTATATTTAGTAGCCTATGCAAATCTATTGGTGGGTAAAAAAAGTCTTTTTTTTGCAAATTTATTGCAAACCGTAAATTACATATATACTCTTTCTGTTGGTTTGTGGTATTGAATGCGTCTGTCTGTTTAACACGACATGCACTCAGTAAGACATGTTTGTTAGCTTGCGCATTCTGAACCGGGCTGTCCGTTGGTCCCCGGGATCAGAGTACAACACAGCACAGGAAAGACACAACCGGCAGGATGAGATGCGCAGAAACAATTTGCTGACGAAAACAGAACCGCGAATCCAAAAACACCAAACCCACGGATCCAGACGCTAAACTCCGAACCGACCCGATCTCTGGAGCTTTACGGCCGATCAAGAAATTTCGACGGTTCTGAGGCGGCTGCTGAGTCAAAGGAAAATGACATAGTCATTGATCGATTACCTACAGATGTAAATGCTCAACAAAATAGCAAAATACAGGATTTTTACCTCTAACGCATCCGGCGTGACACACAATCGTTCACACTTTCACGCTCACACTAGAAATCTTACAGCAAATCTATATTATTCCATTATGGACATAAAATTAGTAACATCAAAAGCGTTGGGGTAGGTTGCAAACCCTGCAAACTATTTAAAAGGTAATTGAACCGTTATATACATGAAAATGTGTGGTGCACCGATGTCTTATTTATTTATTTTTTTGGCTAAATCTTGCATCATTTAATTTTTAAATAATTATTTTTTACTTTGGGTCAATAATCATGGACCTAATACAAACTGACCAGTGCCTGCAGAAAATGTCATATATTTTACTTATAGAATGATAAATCTTGACCCTGTCTAAAGTTTAATATTTTAATATAATTTACTACATTTTATTCCTTTGCTCATACGATTATGTATATAGTTTTGTAATAATAGTGCACATAGAATTTTTTGTTCATATGTTTGTGTATGATGTAGAGTCATAGAGAAACGGAGTATAATAACTTTATACTGTATATTTCATAGCCAGGTCTGGACTTAATGGAGGGATTTTATTTGTGCTGTGGCATATTGCAGGACCTGAATATTCACATCGAGCTGAGATTCAGAGTATTGGGGCTGCATTTCACTGCCCTGTCACAGTGTCGCTGACAAGCTCCAATTGTCAGCCCTCGCTGAGGGACAACCTGAGTATAATAAAAATGTACCATTACCTTATGATAACAAAGTTTTAGAAATTTTATACACTTGAAGAACATGATACAAGAATTAATTTCTATTTCCATGAATTAATAAACTTTATTTTATGTTTGCAGGCATATTGGTGCATTTCCTACATAACTTTAGTCCTTACCGTCTGTAATATTAGAGCACAGATGGCTTTGGATGAAATATTATGACTCTGCGAACTCTGGGAATGCCAAATTCAAAGTCTGTAATCTCGATTAGTGATGAGTCTCTGGAATTCTTACTGACAAAGGCAATTATTTATGCAAAGAGGTCAAATCACTTTGAATCCTAACAACAGAAATATGGTCTACAAAAGTCTGATCAGGTAACTGTCCAAACGTGAAGAACACTCAGGTTTTGCAGTTTTCTACTTTCTCAGAATCTGATATTTGCTATTAAAATAGCCAATATGTATATTCATTCTTTGTTGAAATGATAATATTCATGTCAACATCCCTAGAATTCATTGTGAGAGCAGTTTACTCAAATCAAGACAAACAAGAGTAAAGATAACAATCATTTAATTAAAAGAATCTAATTTTGGTTTATTGAAAGCATTTTTGGTAACTGGGAGACAGGAAGGTTGCCAAAGTGATCTTAATTGGGGGGAGTGGGGTATGCAGTCAGGAAATTCCTCGAGCATAAGCATAAACTGTTATGAAGGAGGCTTCTGGAAGGACCATACTGACCAGCATCTTTTCACAAGTGTGTCGAAGGACTTTATTTCCTCTCCAAAGCCAAACTGCAAAGAGAAGGCTCTGTTTACCGTGGTGTGAGTATGGGGAAGTTGTGAATGAGTATTGAACCTGTTCACGCAGGTCTTTGTTGTTATTTTTAAAAATTCAAGCATATCAAAAGTTCTAGAGATTTCATAGGATTCGTTGCTGCCTCTTATGATATACGTACTTCCCGTTTCATGTATTTTATGGAACGGTAAATCACAGAATATCCACAGATTGACGCATTCGGATGAAAACATTTTGCTATGGCGCATTACCAGCCAATGCAGTTGCTAATATATAATTTGTAGCTCATACTTATACCATACAGGCAACTTACGTGGCTTCAGATTTCATATCCTTTTTACTCATTGACTCTTCTCTCTATTGGCTATGACAGTAGTTCCATACTAGGCCTTGAAACCGCAAACATTTTTGCTTAACGAAAAATCTGTAAACGGATGCAAAATAAACGAAAAGTCTCTTGGCGCCACATCACTGTCTCTTAAAAAAGCCAAAGTGTTCAAAGCGCGTGATGGGTCCACCCTGAGATGTATGCAAATGCCTGTTTTTTTCAATTTCCTTGTTAAATATGCAACGCTTGCCAAAGACGCTGCTCGTCCAAAGTCATTTGCAGTGCGGCCCATTATCATCATCATTTCTGGTGATGAATTCCCTGGGACGCTGGCAGTTCAGCAGCAGCCTTCCCCCGTAATGACATTCTGCTCCTCTTGGCATTGCCTCCTGTCAGATAACTCACCCCCAGCGGTCGCTGCTCCACAGAAAGGCCCAGCAACAAAGCTATGTTGTGCTTTGTAAGCAAAATAATTGAAAAGGAGAGGGGGCGAGATAAGGCTGCAGATCTTGATATAGATGTTGTCGTTCTTCACCTGCCATTTCTGTAATGGGGAAAGGCACCCCCACCCCCCCGCCCCCCCCCCCCCCCCCCCCCCCCCCCCCCACTCCAAACAACCCACCAAAAAAAGGAACCCCCCCAAAAGACCGCGGAAAAAAAAAATAAGGAAAAAA
>JAABNY020000119.1:12736703-12749681 GCA_015164015.2 Brevimyrus niger | reverse complement strand
AGAAGAGGCAAAAACAGAGAAGCAAAAACGCCCCCCCCCCCCCCCCCACACACACACACACACACACCAATACTTCGAAATATATCCATGACTGTAATCTCGGCTGCCACTAATCCTGACAGAGTCTCTCGGACACTCAAAAAATTAATGTCTTTTCAATAATAAAAGAATGTTGAACATTTCTCCTTGGCATTTCCTGCTGAAGTCCTAAGAGATACTTAAAATATACATTAAAAAATGTATAATGCAGTCTAACAAGAATTGCTCATTATTCTGCATCATTAATTCTGTCTGTCTATCCATCTACTGTATTCTGTCAAAATCACTGTGATCAGAAGCCTTTTTCAAGAAGCTTGAGGTACACACTACACCATCTTCATGAGAAACAAGCTGCACCATCTTCATGAGGTACACACTACACCATCTTCATGAGGAACACACTACGCTATCTTCATGAGGCATACACTATTCCATCTTCATGAGGAACACACTGCACGATCTTCACGAGGGACACAATGCACCATCTTCATGAAGAACACACTATACCATCCTCATGAGGAACACACTACGCTATCTTCATGAGGCATACACTATACCATCATAATGAGGAACACACTACACCATCCCCACAAGGTACACACTACACCATCTTCATTAGGAACACACTACATCATCTTCTTGAAGTACATATTACACCAGGGTTCTCTAAGTCCAGTCCTGGAGAGCTACTATCCAGTAGGTTTTCTATCCTACCTGGCTTCTGATGAGCCACACATGCTCCTGGTATTTACCTGAGAACTAGTGTGGCTCACTAAATCATCTTTATGAGATACACGTTAGACCATCTTCATGAAGTATCCACTACACCATCTTCATGAAGAACACATTACACCACCTTCATGAGGAACATATTACACTGTCTTCATGAGGTACACACTATACCATCCCCAGGATTTGCACACTACACCATCTCTTGCAGCACCATTCATTTGTTAACAAAACACGTATGGAAATGTGTTTTGTGCACTGTATGGGGACACCATCATTATAACATCTGAGAATGTCGCCCTTCAAAAGTGGAATGAACTCTTATGAAATCTGTCAGACTTCATATACTGGGTTCATTCAGATTTCAATATTTAATTTCCCTCCACCAGACTGCATGACAAGCACATCCCTTTGTATTTCTTAGCATTGTTTTTTCTCCTGACTCCACTCCAGCTATTTTCTGCTTTTCTCCTCCTCTAACACATACACAGTCTGTGAATGGCTTTCAGAAACCGGCACCTAGAGGACAAGCCGCTATTTTAAATTCACCCTTTTATGTAAGCCACTGCAGCTCTTTGCTGGCCCAGTAAGGTACAAGTTGCCCTCCCAGCAGTGACTCCCCTGGTCCAGCTTGCCAGGAAGCCTCTTGCTCAGCTTCCCTTCACAGCGAAGCCCTCTACTTGTTCCTCCGGAATATGATAAGAATCTGCCTGTTTTTCATAACTTATGCGGCTTAGGCCCTTGTGAAAGCATTTGTTCTGTTCACCCTGGATGCTTTGCAGCTGGCTGCTGGCTGCACCTTCTGCCTCTGCCAGGCGGCGGTTGGCTGCTAACTTCTCGAAACAGGCACTCCCATCCTCTCCTCACTTCGCTGGCAGCCCACATCCCACTTCAGTCCCTGGCACCAGCTTAGGAGGCAGTAAAAGCCACAGCTTCTGCAGCCTGGAGCTGTAAGCAGACCTTACTCAAGCCTTCAGCAACCTCCCTGATCAGCCACATAGTTATTATCAACAAATACAACTGCCAAGCTGATAGGCTTCTTTCATTTTAGAGCAGTCTAACCTTAAATGACACATATTATGCAATAGTTATAAAAAATCCATTAAAAAGTATGTATTTTTTTCTATGGTTGCTTTTTAAAGTTAATAATTGTGTCATTTTATGAAACAATGACAATATTGTATTTTACTTGAAAGTCACTGTAAACAGGATGTCTTGTACCAAAGATGACGTAGCAGGATTCCTGGAAGAGAGTATGCATATAAATGCACAATTTGCAGGCAGCATTTGTAAAATGCACATGAAATCATGTTGATCGCGGCTGATAGTGACTAGGGTTTGGCTGCAGAAGACTGGATCAGAAGATTGGATCAGGCGAAAGTGTCTGATGTCTCTCTTGATACTGTTGCAGACCAGATGTCTAGATACTGTTGGTGGTCAACTGAGGTCACAACCAGATGGCCCAGAGCAGGAGGCAGAGCAGAAATAGCAGGAAAGCGTGGCTGATTTTCTTTGGTTTTGCCTTTTTTTAATAGCATGGGTATTAAATGGATGTTAAACAAGTGAAGACGGCAAAGATCAGTACATAATAGCCCACACAAACTAACTGATGACAGCATGGTTTAAAAAATAAAGGGCTGAGAACATTAGGAAAATGAGAGAGTCGCCATCAAATTATGAAGCTGACCAACTAATAGGGAAGTGATATGCAGTGTCAGGGAGAGAAAATTAACTGCATGTCTCAAAAACAGCTGTATGATCAAGATCCTTCAACCAATGACTACAATAGCTATGGGACACATAAAATCACTATTTAGTCCACTAATAAAAAGAACTGAATTCCAAACATAAGCAAAAAGACTATTATTTTCTTGCCAGACTGACAGTATTGACAGTCTGCTCTTTTTATGTTGCACAAAAATTATGTGATAATCCAGCACCTTTAAATTTACATATAAACTTTTTTTTCTTTTATAATCCACAGGTTTTATAACATCCTATTTGCAATAAAATAACTGACCCTTTTAGTTAATGAAAATACAAAGTGGAATCCAAATGTTTTCATTAAATATTGTTTCATTAAATATTTGGAAAGATCGAGCTCTGGTTAAGCAGGTATTTAAGCACTCATACATTCTAATGAATGCATGACCCTATTACACATAGCACATAGTTAAAACGTATTACCCATATTGCACAGTTATTCATTTTATAAAATATTTAAGCCTGAGAGCCAGGGGGACATGCAGCGCAGTGCAATATTAAGCTATACTTGGCTTTTCGTTTGCAAGTAAAGCAACAGACTAATATGGTCATTTCACAGTTTGGGCTGTTTTGTTTGCTCTTGGTGCCATCGTAGGGCAATATTATTCAGTTGAATAATTCCCATGCCAGATTTCAGTCTCATTTCATGAGCTGAGGCAGAGCTGGCTTGCTGTCATATGTAGACTTACTTTCAGTTTAGGGATTTGAGGAGAAATGCACTTTGTGCTCTGTTTATCAAACACGACGAAGTGCACTCAATATTTCAGAGACGTGCGAACGTCCTTTTAAAGTGCACTTAAAAAGAAACAAACATCCAAAACAAAAACAATAAACTGATGCATTTTAATGTGAAAAAAGCAGCGCTTCTGAAGAACAGAAGCAATTTGTGGGTTTGTCTTTGTGAGTTTTTTTTTTCCACATGCCTTCGAACAGCTGGGACGACCCAGCCGTAATAATTAAAACTGCACTGATTTCTAGCCTGTTTGCCCACTACAGCACTGCCTAGGTTAGTGGAACTGTACTGTAAGAAGCAATATGTAATCAAACATTACAAAAAATGCTTAATCCTAAAGGATATGATAGATTAATGGCAAATGCATACTCTGAGCCAATAAAAGCATTTCTCTCTTTATTTCAGCAGGCCCCACCCCCTCTTGTCTGTATTCTTAAATTGGTAGATAAAGGTTCTTAGTTCTGTCCTGTAATGGAAATAGTGGTGGATTGTTTCACTGCACTCACAGTAATCCTGTTTTATGGTATTTAATCGGGATGGATAAAAAAAGCTTATCGTTTAACACAAGGGATGTTGTTATTATGTTTCTTCTATCTTAACTGACATATTTCCAAAACCATTTTGGTCACATTGTAAAAGAGAATGACTGTATGAAATTGTAATTATAGCATATTCTTTGTGGACATCCTCACTTTTATTTCAAAAGAAGATTAATACATCCAAAATGTATGTGAAATCATTTAAATCTTCACGGATGACCACTGTTTGATCCAGTAATGTAGTAATGGTGCTTTGAAATGCATTATACTGAAGCCTATACTTTTATATGGGACTAATAGGCTGCCACAATAATCTTCCTTTCTAATTCACATATGTACAGTCATATGTGTTTCACGGGCTCACCGCTGGCCTAGGAGTTTTTTTAAACAATGATTTGCATGATATTTCATACTATTTCATACTTGTTCATAAACTTTAACTTTAGCTAAAATGGAAGTAATCAAACAAAAATGTTTTCAGCGTGTTTTCTATATTTATTTCATATTCTAAAACAGCTGTAGCTTACCATTATTATAGTAAAAGAGACTGAATGAGGGGAAAAAAGAGTTGAGAAACAAAAGCCAATCGGATTCAAGAATTTAATCATTAAAGATGCTTCTGCAGCCTTAGGTTTTCTGCATTTAACATGATGCCAGTATGTTGTCGTACTTTAATTTAACAAGACATAGTCCAACTGATAAGAACTTCTGTTACATGTTACCAGCATAAATAATTTGAACAAAGAGAGGAAAAGCAGGTGGCTTTTGGAAGCAAGACGTAATCATAGTTGATGTGGAAGATAATGCAAAAGTAGCCATCTGTTCTCCACTGCAGAAAAAACACACATTACCATATCGTCACAAGCATTATGAAACATAGAGTTAACAATTAACCTATCATGCCATCCTTCTGGAAACTTGTTTAAGGTATACATATCAACAGGGGGGTCTTGTTGTCAAACAAAAACCAACAGTGACTTTGTTTATCTCATTATTATTATTTTTATTTTAATTATTTATTGGCAGAAAAGGTAGCATATTGGTTAAATAATTGAAAGGTTGCCAGAACAAATCCCAAGAGTATTCCACCCAGAAAAAAATACACAAAAATGCTTCATTAACAATTTCTAGTGATACAAGTGTAAAATCCATCCATTCAACTTCTAACTGCTTATCCTGGTCAGGGTTATGGGGGCCTGGAAATGATCCCAGGCAGCACAAAGCAGAGGGTTGGCATACACCCTGCATGGGATGCCAGTCCATCACAAGGCACTCACACACACTCACTTCCCCACATACTGTACACAGTCATATACACCTAGGATTGTGTCTGATGCTGCCTATGATGGGTTTCAGGCAGCAGCACTGCTAAGATTTTGGGCACCATGAAAACACACCATATTGGCCCCAACCCAGACCAATGTAGTTATGTCACCCCTGCCTCTATGGGCTGATGAAAATAAGAAGAGTAAGAAGTATTTGTAGGGTCTTGTTTCTTTCATTAACCTATATCCCATACATTCATTGTCACATATATCAATACATTTTGTAAAAGCTACTTGCTCTCCTCCCAGTGGCTGCATGCCAATTATTTTAAGGGAGGTGAAGAGACCAAAGTTCAGAAGGTAGGCAAATATACTTGAATGCTTTTCAGTGCTAGAAGATGTATTAAAAAGTACATTAATAGTACAGTGCCTCAGTGGGGAAGGGACAGTTCACTGCAGGCACAGCCATTACCCAGAACAACCAGTACAGCCAGAACACCCAGTACAGCCAGAACACCCAGACCAGTAAATTTACATAGGAACAAAAAACTTGTAATATAGGACTTGGTAATTCCTGGATTTTTTTGTGACCATTTTTGGTTAAAAAGTGATTGTGAAAAAACAGTGATACAGAAACAGCAACTTCACTAATTAGAGAAAAATAGCTCCTGTCTCTGAAATAATGGAGCAGGGTTTTTTTTTTCGACATGAAAAAAAACCCCTTAACAATCACAACAAATGCTTGTAATTCCGAGTCATTCCTCAAGGACAGCTATGTTACAGCTGGCTGAAGAGGTTGAGCTTAACATTTACAAAACAAGAATCAAATGGTTTGTGCCAGGTATGTTATTCCAAGGGGTCTTTGATGTTTGTACAGATTTGTCAGTTTCCTGATATATTTATGAAAATATTTCTTTGAAGCGCCTGCACTCATGAACAGCTGCGGTATATCAATGAAGTGGTTTGCCACTTTAGTGTTCCCATTTATATTCCGGTGGCACAATTAGCCACGAGCAAAAGCAGCGCTGCGGAGATGCGCTCCTAGCTTTGTCAACAAGTTAAAAATTAATTGCACCTTTCTATCTGGACCAGACGTTCATCACAAATAGTTAAGCATGGCATAAACACACATTGGGAATATATGATAAAATGCAACTCACATGGCTTACCCCATTTAATACATACACAGTGCCTTTTCTTGCTTTATGGGGAAATTCAGTGTGTGGCATGTTTATTTACAGTATTGTTTCAGTTAAAATGGTAAAATGTTACATAGCAATGCATACAAAAAATGGGTCTGGGTTACTTTATAAGGTCCTTCATATCAAGAAGGAAACATTATTTCAAAGAATATGATAACATACACTGCAGGTCCTTTGAGAATCACTTATGCCGACATGGAAAAAAGCCATTATATCTTGTACGAGAAGATTTAATAGGTGTCATAATTTATCATGTGGACTGAAAAGTGTTTCTTAATTAAGTGTGTGCATTAATGAATTTTTTAATTTGATCCTTGTAAGTACTTTCCAATGCTAATTGCAATATTCCACACATTAGTTATCCACTATTGCCCTTGGCTATTTTCAACTGTGAGGAACTTTTTTAAGTTAATTAACTCATCCAGGCCCAACATTCTGAGTCTTATCAAAAAGTGCATTTCAGAAGGTAGCAAGACAATAACTTTGAATTTATTTTAAAACTTCTGATTTCAAGGTTAATCACACATTACAGCAATTATTAAGTTATATTTTAAGCTTACCTGTGAAATAAAAATTTGCAAAATACATAACTACACAAAATTTAATTTAGAAACAAAGCCTAAATCTTTATATTTTTCTGGAATTAGTGAAGAAAATCATGAGACACAGTAATCTTCATTGGTTTGGAAAAATGTAGAAAAACGAGAAAGGGTCAAATGTCTTATGAACCTTAAGGGACAAATTACCATTAAAAAAACTGAAGTAAGCTGTAAACGCTAGCATTTTTGATGACGTAACCCAGTTAAACTCATACTGGAAATTTAAGATTTACAGTTTATGGATGGCAAAATATTCAAATTGTACCACAAAAGTCATCCAGGAGAACTGCTTCAGGCTCAAAACCTAGATTACTGTAAATATGTAACTAACCACGAACTTAGCATTAGTTCATGGATTCACTGGTCAGTCAGTGCAGCAGCTCCTGACAAACCACCTCAGTGTCTGACATGACTGATCAAGTTGTCCAAACAACAGGAGGGAACCACTAACGAAAGACTCATTAATGTAATTTGATTCTAATCAGGTGTTAATGAGACTAATTTTTGCAATAATTTAGGTGATTTGTGTAATGACTGTTCAGTGTACAGATTACTGCAATCAGTCACATTTGATAAAAACCTAAAACAATTTTTTAAAGAAATTTTGCAGCTAAGGTTCACTTAATGACAGGCTATGGATTCATCCCAGGATACAGTAAAAACTCTCTCCTGCTTAAACAAATGTAAAAATTTGAAAACAATGCAGAATTGTTAATTCAGATCTGGCGATATGCCTCTTCTGATTTTCCACATTGACAAATTGCATAATTGCATGCTGACTAAAAGTATAGGATACTCTCTTCAACTGATAAAAGAATGTTTGCAGAGGGTAAATAGTGTAGGCCCCTTTTCATGTACGGAACCTTGAACAAAATTTAGATTTTCCATTTCCATTCTTGATGAGAATATTTTTTATCATTGAATCTAATTTATTCAGCTTTTTATTGAACATAATCCCTTTTAGAAAATACCACAGTGGTCTTGGGTATAAAATGATCAAATGGAAGAAAAGTACCAAAACAGAGGCATCTATGAACCCAATCCTGGATGCCAGTAAATGAACCAATGAACCAATTATTTAAACCAACTAAAACAGTAACACTAATATAAAAACTACATTTTTGAATATGAAGAGTCAGTTTAACTTACAGCAGAAGGATAGTGTGTATGCCTGAACACAAAACAAGCAGAATCTAAACTGGATTGAATAATAAAAAAATGTAACTCCAGGGTTCAGATTTCATATGAAGTATATTAAGGAGCAGAAGCAAAAGTGAGTGTCCATCTTCCACCCTAAGCCCCCCCAAGAAAAATTCTGCTGCCGTCTCCCACCCCCACGGTCAGAAACACCATTCAGCACTGTCATCTGGAATAATACAAATAACGAACAATCAAATTTCAAACTAAAAACAAACAAATTAAGATATAAACATCAAAACAAGAAGCTTAGACAAATAGAAACAAACTGTGATATATAAATAAGAAAAGAGAATCAAATTATTACACTATTACCCTATAGGCCAACAGGCATACTAGTGTTATACTAACCTATTTCATTACATGCATTACATTATACTCATAATAAGGACACCCAGTTACCCATTAGAGTTAATCTGGCACTCAAGCATCAATACATCACCCATCACCAGGAGTTGAAACTAAACAAATTCAACTTGGTGATGTGCTGACTGGCGTTATATCATTCTTAATAATTCTGCACAAACCACAATAAAGCAACAGTATGTCTGATACTTGGTAGTTTTTTTATTGTGTGACTGATTTTACTAATTGTATTTATTGTGCTGTGTGCTGTTTGATAGATGCCTCCGCACCCCTGACCTCGGGCTTCCAGTTTGGCGACCTGGGATCCACTCACCCCCACACTCCTCCCTATCTCATACCTCAGAGTGGTAGCCTGCCTAGCTCACAGACTAGAATCAGGACTGCCACTCACACCAGGTAAATTGACCCACATGGTGACATAATATGAAATGCAAAAGAGATAGATAACCGACCATGCAAATGTCACCATTCCAAATTTTTTTTTGTGTGTGTGGGAACTTCTTAAAAGATGGAGATAAGGATTTTATTTACTCATATTTAACATAAAATATGAAATGATTTTTAATAATCAGTTTCATATTGTTTTACTAGCAATTTTATCATTTTTTACAGCCATTTCAGTTCACAAGAATACAGAATTTAGTGTCCCATGGGTAAAAAATTAAGTTCTCCCCGTGCCCTGAGGCAATGATTACAGTTAAATAGCCATACCTTCAACCACAACATCACCTACTTACCTAAAATACGATCCTTGACTGGAAGTTTAATTGATAATGTCAGCAGATGTTAATATTTAGATGGCATGTATAGTACGGTCTCATTGAGGTTCATTTACTACTGGAAGTCATTATACAGGTATGTCAAGATCTATCTGCAATTTGCCAGCATCAAACATTATTTGTCTTCCTCACAAACAAAATGACTTTATATATCAATAGTAATATTAGTATAAGCAGTCTCTGCAGTTCTTCTGAGAAAACACATTCATTTCATTCATTTGCCCTGAGAATTAGAATAGTCTAAATAAATACTGCATCCCAGGGTGAATCCTGCTTGTGCACTAAACTCCCTCATATATATATATATATATATATATATGTGTGTGTGTGCGTGTGTGTAAGTAAGATTAATGGTCAATGCTGACTGTCAAATGAAGTAGCATGTTATTGGGGACTGGTCAACAGGAACATGAAAAGAAAAGCAGAATGCGGCACAGCATTTAGGTTTGTCTGATTTATTTTTTTATTTTTTGTATGACAACCTTTGGTATATCAGCGAAATTGTCCCTTAGAATAATTGTGTTGATCAGCAAGCTGATACTTAAACCCATTTCAGCTAAAGCCTGATGCTTGATTAAACAAATCAAGGTGGTTAACTTAACTCATAAACCTCCCGTAATCTATATAATTCATAGAGCATCAGCCTATGCTGAATATAAAAACTGCCATACAGAGCCTCATCCTTGAGACTCCTTGCCGCTCCTATCCCCATTATGATGCTGTGCCATTACGCAGACTAACAGTTTATCCCTGCCCCACATGTCAAGTGTTGATAGGCTTATATGTGTAGCTGGCCAAGCCTATTCTTAATCAGAGGCTTTAGGAGTGAGGGGTCGCTGCTACTCCCACATAGATACCGATCTCATCTGCTTTATGAGCAGCTGACTTCAAAAGACCTCATGCTAATCAACAGCTGAAAAGACTTCCTTATTAATATATTGCGTGTTAAAAGTAAAGGTCCAGATGCTACAGTTTACAGCACAGGTTTAAAAAGTGAGTGCTTTTTTTACATTTTAATCTACTCGATTATTTGGAGGCCATGCATGTGATTGGATGGTTGCAGGTTCGAATCCTGTTTGCCACAGTGATGTCACCGCTGGGCATCTGAGCGAGGCCCTTAACCCGCAGTTGCTCAAGTGACTGTCTGATCCTGTTTTCTCAATCATACTTTGCTTTCAATAAAAGCTTCTGCTAAATAAATAAAATATAAATTTATGACAACTTTTATACTTAGCCCAGTGTGGAATGTATAGGCAATTATTTGTGTTTACTGTGATTAACTCTCTCATGAATATTTGCTCCCACTGGTAATGTTAATTATGGATTAGTTACCCACCAGGAAAATAAGTACCGTCTGGTACAGAAAGAACAGGAATTGATGTTGTTATCTAGATACGTTTTCTGCCTTTGACCTTAATTCAGTGGCAAATTTAAGACCCATTACTGAAAGTAAGGCGATGGTGATCTGCATTAGTAAGTTCGCTACTCGGCATCCCAAAGTCAGAACAGTAAATTAAATTAAATTCTCTAACTCAAACACTAAGTTATTTATATTTTGTCAGAAATTATGGAGCTTTCCAGAGATAAGTGAATGTCTCTCAACAGCCTATTGAGAACATTACAATGTTTTGTCATTATTGCTCATGACTGCTCGCCCAGAGGACAGCATAAATGACTTTGGAAGAATAAAAATCACTTCTGTGACCTCACTGTTTATTTAATCATGCAACTAAGTTAATAAATGCTTAATTGAAAACATAAAATGTATCAGCCTGTGTTGAATGTTGCACATGAATTAAACATGTTTTCCTCAAAGTTCTACAAGTTTACATTAACAAGTTTCCCCTGTCATTGTTATTGATATTGATATTTGTAAATATAATGAATGAGTCTAATGGTAAGAGAATCAGTTGAGGGAACTGTGTGCAGTGTAATGATCCACCATGAAGTGGACCACATTTGCAAAGGCATTCTTAGTGATCTGAAGGGTAGGCTCATCCAATGGTTTCAGAAAATGTATGTATGTACTGTATGTATGTATGGATGGATGTGTTTAGGAAAAGGTGCCACATTTTCAAAGTTTTCCAGGATGCTCCACATGCACTAAACTCAGGCTCCATGGAGGACCTTGGACCAGTTGGCAATGGCAGCTGTGGAAGCACCACCCCCCAGTCAGGGCAACCAAGGTCAGATGCAGTGAGATGGTATGTGCATTGTGTACTGCAGCAACACTGGCTTCTTTTTCAGCTAGGGCAAGGACAACGGCACCCCAATAACAACCTGGAGTACCTCTGACTCATGTTCAAATAGTCTCTGGTCTTTATGTGTTCACTGGCCTATGTTTGTCTGCGCACCTCTATACTTATATGCTATCAGTTCCACGTCGTCAAAATGTAAATTTTTATTTTAGCCTTTTTTGTGTCTAAACTACTAAAAGGATTGAATGGAATGAATATGTAAATCCACAAGTGGTTTTATTTTGTTACTTCATTGAACATAATTTTGATATCGTGTTTAAAAAGGGTGCACAGGGGTTGTGACAGTATGCCATTTTCTGCTAGAGTGACGTCTTGCTGGGGGCGGAGAGTTAGGGCCAGCTGGGAGGAAGAAAGGGGTAGACACACACTCCGGTGCAGTGCACTCCGGATAAAACACAAAATGGCAGGGAAGCAAGTCAGTCCGTCCATCATTTTAGGAATTTTAGACTGACAGGTTCAAGGTTACAGTGTCTAACGTACTCCAACTACTGGGAAAATATTCCCATCTGTGGAACCCATGTGGTCTCATAAGAAGGTCGCTGCCTGGGAATGACATGATGAGAAATACTTGACAGTCAGGAGTACATAGAAGGGTCAGAGTAACATTTAACTGACTCCTGCCAAAAAGTGTACCACATTTTGGCAGCCCGCATATTATCGTTGGCTTCACGACCAGAGATTTCTTCTAGAAGATGATAACGTTGCCAAAGTCAATGCTGGAACCAAATGTTTCATTTTGGACACAGTCTCAAAGTATTATGCAAAGATGTGGGCCGGCTACCCAGGTTCAAGCAGCACTGCCATTTGTAAACAAGGCTTTTTTTATGTGGGTGTAACGTCTGTATCCAAGCTGTGTTTGCTCTGCTTTTGCTGAGCCTTGCTGGTAACTTGGGTGTCCTCCCTTTTGGAATGAGAAGTTGGTGGCGAGCAGTCCCTGGAATCCATCATGGCGGAGACCCCGGGGTGGAACTCAGATTAAGGCAGCCCGCTCTTTTTTTCACCCTTTTTTTTCCAGTCGTGACCTTCTTTTGCTCTCCGAGAGCTGGGGTTCTGGAAGCCAGGCAGCATATGACTGAGATTCTCGACCACTTCCCATTCACGTGGGAGACCTGCTTTGTGAAGTCAGAGGAGGAGAATGGAAACTGCACACAGCTGTGGGTCACATGCCTTGGGGCAGAAGTATGCAGAAGGAATCTGCCTTCTTCTCAACTGTTCTCTCTAATAAACACTACTTAGCGTGTCAATAGTGTAACAGCGAACCTTTTAGCAATTTAATTCTAACTGCTGGCCAACATATGTTATACATACCTTCAGCTTGTACAGAATATATGTACAGTAATCAGGGGTGTCGTAAGGGCTGTTTTAGGGGAGTTTAGCCTGCTTATCCCCCAACACACACACACACACATGCACATGTAGGGTAAACATATTCTTATGGGGACCGCTCATTAATTTCAATGGGAGAAATGCTAATGCTAACTATGACAACCTTAACCCCTACCCTGCCC
>JAABNY020000119.1:12706103-12736603 GCA_015164015.2 Brevimyrus niger | reverse complement strand
GCATTTTTAGTTTTTTCATAGCAGTCACTGATTTTTATAAAATAGAATTTTCCCTTATGGGGACCAGGAAATGTCCCTATAAAAGAAAAAAAAACCTGATATTTATCACGTTATGGGGACATTGTGTCCCCATAAGGATAGGTAAACCTGTTCACACGTGCACACACACACACACACACTTCATAAATTGTTAGTGATGCTCTTGAATGTAATTAAAAACTTTTTATCACTTACAGGACAGCAGTCAAATAATGGGACTCTAGAACTGAGCCAAAGGTAACCTAAACAGAGTAACTTTGCTATTGCCTATTCTTTCAGCTGCCCTGTTCTCATCTTATATTCTGTCCATATTTAACAAGTTATAACTAATACTCATAAATGCAACTAACACTAAAATGCATTTGTTTTAAAATGAAATAGATAAAACAGCACACACAATTTTTATTTTTGCATAAACCAATTGAACAATTCCCAATATGCATATTCTGTTAATATGCATAAAATCAGTTATATAAGATAATCACTTCTTAACCATAAGCACTTCTTCATTTTTTAGTCTTTGCTAACTTATTTATTGTGCTTCACTATTGCTAAAAGTGTCTGTTGTCAGGATAGTCAAAAATTCAGGCCCAGTGTATCAAGGGATCGAGGAAACAGTTACACTTTATTGCTTTATTGTTTTGTTCCCAATGATGTAAAAATACAAATGCATAATTCTTTACAGAAACACCTAGTTTTGCAACACCAAACTTTATAATGGGGTTTTTTTTGTTACCTAAATTGCAAATTTGTGTTTACACTACAGTCTAAAGAAACAACAGTACAGAAAAGAGCATAGCTAAAAATGTTTCTGTGCAGAGCATCCATCCATCTTCCAAAACTGCTTACACTGTTTGTCTAGTTCAGAGTCAGCCTGGAGCTTCTCTCAAGAAGCACAGGGCACAAGTCAGGGGAGACCCTGGGCTGGATGCCAGGCCATCATAAGGAACACACAGACACAGACACACACAGACACACACACACACACATACCACAGGCAAGCCAGGCTCACCTAACAGCATAGCGTTGGACTTTGTGAGAGAACTAGAGTACACAGAGGAAACCAACATGAAGATGAGCCAAATATCAGTTTGCAGACTCCAAACATTGAGCCAAAGGTGGAACGCAAACCTTCAACCCTGATGGTGTATTGCAAAGAACGTATTATTTTGAAATAGTTTTAGCTCTCCTTTAAACTACATGTTAAATCATTCAGTGTCAGTCCACTCTATTCTATTGAAATATTGTTTCCATCACTACACGCTTTATATCTCATATATTCAACACTCTCTTTTAAAAAATGCCTTAGCAGGTGGCATTACAGCCCCATGAATCAAGGTAACAGCACAGTTGAGCTAAGTCTACGTGTGGAAGCAAAATCTGGCAGCCTTTCCCGTGACAAGAAAGATAACATGCTTCTGAAAGGTATGATCCTGAATTAATTTAGCACTTTTTTTAATGAAGGACATTTTTATGGCAATTCGGCCTACGTAAAAATATAATCATATGCACCGTAAAAATAGCATGATAAAAAAGAACAACTGGAGTATCAGAATCAGCAAAAAGGCTGTAAAAGGGGCGGATGCAGATTGATGAATGAGATAAAAAAAGATATATTTTGGGTGACTGTTCATTGCACTGTACGATGCCTGTTACATGCACAGCCGCTAGCAGGGAAAAGCACAGAAAGATCTTTTCAGTTAAATCCTCATTTGTATTGGTCCAAGATATTATAAGCAGCAAAATCAGTCACACAATCCATTTGGACAACAAAATAATAAACTCCATAACAAGGTTATATATACATTATAAAAATGGTAAATCTATGTTATGTAATACTGAATAAAAATTATAGTCTCAGATTTCAGGCTATGATTAGAATGCCTAAAAAATACTTTTAGTCTAAGATGACAAAGGAGGAAATATTTTTTTTTTACTGACTCCTGCATATCCTAATATTTTTACATTTCATATAAGAGCTTGACACCTTACAGAAGAGCTGTTGACAATATAGTAATGGATTGAATTCCTTTCTTCATTATAACTATAGTAAGAGGGTCATGTTGTTAACCTTAAATAAATGGGTTTTCTGAGTGAAATGTCATAGGAGGTTACTGATTTAACATATTAATATATAATAAGAAGCAGGATGCTCCATCAACTATTAAATAAAAAATATTTCAAGGAAATATTTCAGTAATTTTTTAAATGTTCTCTATATATCCGTACATGTGCCATTCAGTACTTGAAATCTAACATTTGTGTGTACACTGAATACATAATTTCAGTAAATCCAATTAGTTGTAATCCTGTATTTTGTGGTATAAGGGATTTATTATAATTGCAATTGTATTTCCATTTCATATCAATTGAAACAGGCAGTTTCATAAAATATAATTTGCAAAATACGTTTGAATTTTTGACTGCAGAAACATGTAGAATTTTTTGTCTTCCTTAAATCTAAAATTAATGTCAGTTTCAACATGGTTAAAGATGTTAAATCTCAAAACATGCAGTATCACTTCATAATTACCTAGTAATACAAATCTAGAATATAATACTACTTTATTGATCCCTATGAGGACATTCCCTCTTTGCCTACCCCATCCTGCTCTCCATGGGACACACAGGTGAGAGCAGGCTTGGGCATCACAGTGAAGGGCAGCCAAGATGAAGCTGGGGGTTGAGGGCCTTGCTCAAGGGCCCATGGACATGTGACTATTCTGCTGAGGCCGGGGGTGAAGCAGCTACCTTCTGATGACAGGCACAGAGGCGGAGGCTGCTCAGCCACACTCCGCACACTATAAAATGAACGATCGTACAGAAGTTGCATCCTATGCAAGCCAGAGAAAGTATTTATTATTTCACACATGGTTGCCCTTCTTAATTTGTTTTTTAGACAGCGTTCTATTGAAAACAATACTATTGAGGTTGCAATCAAAATTTTATTTGGCTAATGTTTTCCCTTTCTCAAAAAAAGTTAATTAACAATTTTCACACATTAAAATTCCAAATTTTGTTAACAAGGCATATAAATGGTTTGCCTTAAGCTCACGCTTGGTAGCACATGCAAATGGGACCATCCTTTATAGTCGCCATGTACTTTCTCAGAAACAGAAATAATTCAATTTTATCTCCTTCATTAGGACAAAGCAGCGGCCATTAAATTCATGGTGTTTAAGATCATCTTTGAACATTAAGTAAAATTTTATCTGGACCAAGGGTTGTGGGAGTATTGTAATATTATAGGGATAGACACATATAGAGAACATTTTCATTGGTGCCATAAAAGCAAATTAATTTCATGGATAGCCAAATTGTGTGTAGCAATGTACTCATCTTTACATCTTTATTAGAGGGCACTGGTCTTGATTTGCTGATACTGCATACACAGCACAAGTTAGTTTAAAGGGGAATTTCACCTCAAATTTGGAATTTCACAGACTGCTCCCATTCATATATTCTTGCTCTATTCCAGTTGCCACATCATTGAAGGCTAACTGGAAGAAGCTACATACAATTCCCAGTGAATAACTTGACATCCATACAGTTCTGGTTCAAAGCTAGTCCTTACCCATTCATAGCACTAAATTCAGAGGACACTATAAATTAAAAACAAGCTAATGATAGCCATCTAGCTCATATAAATATTACAAAACATGGGAAAGTTCTTTAAAAATGCAGAAATTTGTGAGACGCATTTTGATATTGAGAAAATAATAGAGCAATAAGTAGGCATATTCTCTATAGCATTCTATTGCAAACTGAAACAAAAATGTTACCTGATTATGTCAGAGGGTAAAAATCTTTTATATGATATAAAGTCTGTTGGGTATGTTTATTTAATACCCATTGTGTGTCTATTACCTAGCAATGACAATTTAATAATGAAGCATTAACTTTAGGGTTGCCAAGTATGTTTTCAAATTAAAGAAAACATTAAAAAAAACTTAGAAAGTTCTGGTTATTGAATATGATTGACCACAGATTCATCAATAAATTAAAATCATTTCAGTTGACGCTCCAGTACATGAATGTCGTAATGCTGAAGGTTTGTAGAAGGGTATGCTTTTTATCATACCCATCTATCCATCTTTCATAAGCATGTTTCTAGTGTAGTGTGTCTTGGTGTTCCTGGATTCTATGCCAGGAACCACAGGGAATGAGGCAGGGTACCACCCCTGATAGGATGGCAGTCTGTTATATGGGCTGCTCCAACCACACAAAGCAGGCGATTTAGCGACGTCAATTAATATAAGCAGCATGTCTCTGGAATATTGGTGGAAACCGGCTTGAAGGGGAGAAGAACATACAAACTAAACACACAGGGGGTTCAACCCACAGCCCACGAAAGGCACCACATACTGCTACAGTACACTGTGTCTGTATAATGACATTATACATACTTCAGCATGGACATGTTTTTCAACAGATCCAGACCATTTACAGTGTGTAGCAATTGGTTTTTACTCATATTAGGCTTTAATTAATGTGATAAGTTCATCCAACATGAAAATCCATCCACTTTCCAACCCGCTTATCCTACTGGGTCGCGGGGGGTCCGGAGCCTCAACATGAAAATCTGTTATAAAATGCAAACCAGATTGTATTCAGGAAATTAAATAACTAAACATAAGTGACCGCTAATAGTATATGACAAAACATACTACACTACAAAATATATCAAAAGCATGCCAAGATTCAATGTTTTTGTCATATATACAGTAAACAATGAGTTAATGATCTACACTATATAGTGGAAATTTAACTTTGAATTTCCGGCCATGAGTAAGAAGTAAGGTGCTTCTGTTTTGTGAATTTGTGTTTAGCAGTGATATAAAGATAAAAATATAAAGCTGTTTATTCACAAAGCTGACATTGCTTTAGCAAACAGGTCGTGTAATGTGTGAAAAATAAAGCCATTTATTATCAATACAACCATGCTTTTTACCTGAATTTCTGTGTACAGTATTTATAAATATTATGCCCCCATTTATTAGACAAGTAAATAGTGACTAAATCAATTAGAAAACCTTTCTCCATATACAACTTCCTAGACACAGTTAACATGTTCTATCAATATTGTTTTCACAAGTGATAGCTAATACTTATACTACTACAAATACATTTTATGGCAGTGAAAGGATGAGATCATATAACAAGACTTACATACAGAAAACCAACCTACCTTTTACTGAATTCTGATGAAAAATGGAAATTTCACTGCTCTTGACTTCTCTGTTATGAAGTTGTCACTATGTGCTTAACTTACTGGTATTAGTGTAATACAGTTTAGATGCATACATTCTTGCCTGTCCATGTCACACACAGTCTCCTTAAGTCGTATGTTAGCTTTCTGTTGCTATCTCTTATGTTAAACGGGTCAGTGCTGACCCGTGTCTTAAATCAGCCATAAAATACCCTCAAAACAATTATTTATCATCCAATTTGTTTCTTACCTTTTGGTTACCTTGTTAGGCTTCCTTACCCATGAAAAGATTAATTTGATTATTTTTGGTGTCGCTTTCTGGACCTTTTTTTTGACAGCATACCTCTTGTTTTCAATAAAAAAATAATGGTAAAATAAACCTCAAGAGAATTATGTAAATAAACTAAATTTGACTTATCTTGCCTTACATGTATGGGGATGCCTTGCCTTGATTCTAATTTATTTTGTTTAAATAGAAGTTCCCGACAAAGTCAAAAAGCCTTGATGCAGTACACTAATTTATGTGGTGCTTCTATGCATTGGAAACCTGCGTACGGGTCGGTGGCGACCCAAACACGATAGCAAGGTTAAGGCTCATTTTGGATTGCGAAGGCTTTAAATACAGAAAGTATGATTTTAAACCTTTGAAAGTTTATTTCTGAAATATTAGAAATTTCAGGTCATTTTAGCTTAGGATTTAATAGTTTAATTCTTTCATTAATTCACATGGGACTTGTTTGCAGTATGCTGCATAATCTGTTCTGCCTCTTTCCTTCTGAGCATTTTTTCTGCATTATTATACAGCTCTTATACATTGAAGTGATAGGATCTGACCTGCGATGTGCCATTTTGTTGATGTTGTAACATCTACTAAGCAGTTTACATTTAGAGGAATAATTGATACTTCATTTATCCCTGTGGGGAAATTCTCTTTATGCCTCCCCCACCTTGCTCTCTCTGGGTGAGAGCAAGCTGGCCATGAAGGGCAACCACCTGCTGTGGCACCCGTGATTATGGGGGTTAAGGTTCTGGCTCAAGGACCTGTAGATTTACCAAGACTGGGCTTTAATCACCAATCTTTTAACCACAGGCATAGAGGCTTAGCCCACTGAGCCACACACTGAACAACAATTATGGAACAACATTGCAAAATTGGACCACCTAGCAATTTACGTGATTTCAAATTAACTTATCTGACTTGAAATCAAGAATGTCATCTTGTCCAGCAGAATTACCAAACTCCAGCTCACAAGTACAAGGCACTAGCAAACTCTCCATATTCTATTCTGCACATGTTCTCCTGAAAACTTTAGGTATTTTTCAGCGTTGTCACAATGCACTAAAATGCCGTGAGTGATTGTGAGAAGGCACTCGACCTATAGCAGATGTTCCCTCAATATTTCATGATTTCAGCTACATCTGCAAGGAATAGCTTAATATTTCAGGGGATTTCACTCCAAATTGGCCATGTCAGACGTACTAAACACCAGCCGCCATCATGCTGACACAAGATGAGATTACAACACGCTCTAGCTCTGTTGACCTTATTGTGTCTTCTCAAACATCAGGCTTTGTTTATAATTCCCATCACTGTTCCTAGGTGTGTACATGTGTGTTGATATGTACGCATGTCCAGAAAATATATGAAAATCATTATCTATCTTTCTGAACTATAATTATAATATTGACCTGTATTGTACTGTAATATTGTAACTAATTGTTCTATTACAAAACAACCTCAAGGCTGACCATTTTAATAGGAAGGGATGCTACATCAAGCAAGGTAGCATGGTGGGTCAGTGTGTAGTACCATTATTTCCTATCTGTAGCGTTAGGGCTCAAAATCTCTGCTCTAAATGCTTGAGTGTGGACTCTGCATGACCTCTCTCTGTTGTTTGACTAATGGGTGTCAATTGCCCATAGTCAATGCTTCATCTGTAAATCAGAAGGTGCCGGAACATGGAGGGCATGTGAGGGCGGGGGGAGTGAGGCGGATGCAGGTCCTGGAATTTATACAAAATTGAAAACATGCTGTGTATTTTTAAAAATACATCAAAACTAAAAAAGTATGAGAAATTGCATGAAAATTGGTCTATAAATTAAAAAACAATTTTTTAATTTAATGTAACTGTTTTTGTTTGCTTTTCAACCGCATAGCAAGCAGATACATGTAAATCAGAGCTGGAACGCAAACATTCATAAACAGAGAAGTCTCAGAACGGTATAAATGAAGCAATGCCCACAGTACATGCTGAGTGTGGGGGTGTGAACGCCACAATAGACTAGTATCCCATCCAGGGTGCAGCCCCACCTTGTGCCCTAAGCTGTCTGGGACAGGATCCAGCCCCTCCCCCCCCCCTTCCCCCATGACCCTAAGTAGGATAACTGTTTAGAATATGGTTGGATGTAAAATCTATAATTGTGCTTACTGTAGATTTTGTGAACTAGAAAAGAAAGCATTTTGAAAGCCAGGAACTCTATTAACAAAATTATCTCAAACTGCCAATATGATGTTAAAAAGCGCAAATGCGTAACAGTCACCTAGTGTTTCTTTCCCCTACGAAAAGCAGAAAGTTAGATACGGTGGTCTTCAGGATAGCTATTCATAAAGCAATTTTTCATCTTTATGTCCCCATATGGCAATATTTTTTAGCCCACTATGTGACAATGTCAAATAGAGTTTATCCATCCCCATTACCCTGGTTTTGACAATGAAGCATATCAACAGTGAGAAAAATCTATTTTCGTTATTACCTTGAAATTAATACATTATCCCAAACTTAAATAAATGTCATCAGAACAATATATCTTGGAATGGAAATTGAATCAATGTGAAGGACACCGCTTCATTATTCATTAAAGTTATAGCGATGTAGGCAGATCAAATAGTTATTTCAGTGCTATTACCTTCACGAACATTTTAAATAGCCAACGTCCTTGTTACACTGCACATTTATTTTAGGCTAAAGTAGGCAATCTCAACACCTCTCAAGCTGTTCTCAGATTTCGAGTCTTAGTTTTACAATTTACTTGGTGACGATATCATTTCCTGGTGTCACATTTAAAGCTATTCAAAGACATTAAATACAAACAGGGCATTAATACTGTATGAGTTAGTTATTCATTTAGTTAAAGGTAAATTACTGGGTAGAACTGTCTCCTGAAATCTGTATGGGTTAGGAGTTCAAATGCTGGCTCATTGTCTGTGGATTTTTCATGCAGTTCCTGTGTTATCACAGGTTTTCCCACTAAAGTCAAAAACATGCAGATTAGAATCTCAAAATTGCTACTGGTGCATGAGTATGCGACCAGCAATGCATTGGCATCCCATACGAGGTGCCTCATTCTGCCCTGTGCTTCCAGGGATAGGCAACAAGCTCACTGCAGCCCTGTACTAGATTAGCATGTATGGATGGATAGATTATATGGCTAAACGCTCATGTAGTGACTAGTTTTCTTTAGATTTATGTTAGACATAAGCAGATATTAACCATGATAGGAGCCAAAGTACCATAATATTACGCTTAAAATGTTATTGGAGTGAGGTGAAAATTGACAAGGGGCTTTCAACTTAACATCACAGTCACAGGGTCATAATTTATGAATTTACTTTAGATGGGAAATTGATGTAATTGGAAAAATATTAGCTGTGGCACAGAAATTTATCCTCAGCGCTCTATTATACTGCAACCATTATTAATTTGACATTTTTTATAGTAAAACATATAGGCTCTGGATCCACAGCTTTAGAGTTGGTGGTTCATATGCGGTTCCCAGTCTAGTGTGTCTATCTGTGTCTGTGTGTGCATGTACAACATTTTGGCTTTTCCAAGTCATTGGTTTCTTACACGTTTATGTATGTGAAATTGTTGGTGTTCACCTTACTTTAATGTGAACTTATCTCCTGTGCTACTTGGGATAGAGTCCAGGTTCCCTGACACCTTTGACCACGTTAAGCAGCTGGAATATGGATGGACGGATGGACAGACAGATATTTTTAGTGTATATATATAATTCTAATATTTTTTTTGAGGCAACTACTACTTCTGTGCCAACCAAACTGATGGTTCCTCCAACAATAACTGCTCATTGTTTGCTGTGAGTACAATCAGTATATTAATATGGTCAGACAACCGCATTGTTTTTATTGTTTATTTTTAACTCCTAGATGTGACCAAGAGTTTCTGCACGTGCATCTCTAAACAGGAGGATGTGGTGCTTAGTCTCTAAAGCTACGTGACTTGCAGTGGCTCTTTCCAGGCTCTTGCAATGTTCTCTTTTATTTGACTGAATGCGCTCACGTCACTGTTTCCTCCTGGTCATCCCCTTAATGTGGAAGTAGCATGAGTGGCTCCTTCCTGATCCGAGTTCTGTTTGTTTCCAAGCTGTACGGGATGACAGTCATGAGCACAGATGCCGAGCATCAACATTTCCACAAGACAGGGGTGTCAATAAATCAACCTTAGAGCAGAAATACTGACCTTATTAAAGATTCTGGCCAACAAAAGATTAGACCTCAAATTTGAGGCCTTTTACCAGTTGAATAGCATAGGTGGGCATGTTGCCACTGTTGGCAGAGTGTAAGCGAGTATATTGGTTAAGCAAACTCTAAATGGTATGGGCTCGTTATCGAGTCCCTCCCAGTGTAACAGGCGGTCCTGGGCCCCGATCTGCTGCCAAGTCCATCTGCCAGGATTCATTCTTCAAGGACTGAAAATCCTTTCTAAATCAAGATTAGGTATAGTGACATATCTATCTGGGTCAACAAATATGACTGTCTGATTATCACATCGGTCAGCTGCCGGTAGTCTTCACTGAACCTTCTTAAGCCCCTCCTCCTCGGAATCTGGACTACTGGGAATGCCAGTTGGAGAGCTCAGTCATTTCTCCAGGTCTTATCGACTTCCCTTTGGCAGCTTGATGGATATAGGGCATACAATAAGTACATCTGGTGGGCCAGGTTTACAAGCAGATTTATCATTTACTGTAATAAAGAGTGTTAAACACAAAGTAAAGGAGTATCAGGAAACATTTTCTATGTCAAATGTTTAAAATTAATATGCTATAATAGGAATATTATTTTAAAACTGTTATAAAAAATACCTTCCAAAGAAATTACGAATTACTTGCAATAAAGTACTTTTCTGGTTTATAAATGATTTTATAAATTACAGTATTTAGCTAAAGGTCTTTTCTATAGCTTGAGTTATAATTTAATAAAAAAAATTTCATGTCTAGCATCAATGGTCATTACTGATGGCACCCACCATCTCAGCCACTAAAAGCATTATTTCCACATCTCCTAAGGGGTGGGGGTGGGCGACAATCTGTATTCAAGCATGCATGAAACTGGCAGTAGCTAGCTGCTGAACAAAAAAAGAATCAGACAACAATGTTTGCTATCGACAAATGTATGCAGTCATCACAAAACCAGGCAGTGGAAGTCCGGGGTGGGGATGGGGGTGGGGTCGGCGCCGGCATGCATTCACCTGTTCCAGCGATGTGTGCAAGAATGACAAACCTGAAACAAAAACTGCTGCTGGATGAGCCTTGTTGGCAAGAGTGAGGGTTCAGCATGAGGTAGGCCTGAGCTGTGGCCAAAACAACGTTGTGTGCAGAAAGTGTTGGTGGGAGCTGAATATCAAAAGGCAAGGCATTTTTACCACACCAAGAAAGCTCAAAATTATTGCCAATCATTTGCTTCTGATTCTAGTACATAAAGATCCATTAATCCCTAATGTCTAAAAATATACTGTATTTTTCTTTTTTTTTAACCATGACCTTCTTATGACTGATTCTAACCTTTCTGTCCTGAAGGGGTCAGTAGTTAGTAATGTGACCTAGAAGTCAGTTCAGTAAAGTGTGGCCATAATTAGCAGCAGGACCTCCAACTGCAAGCCTGAATATGGCATGCAAAGCAGACAGTTAATTACAGTCCCATCTTCAGAAGGAGACTTAATGAATTTCAAATTGCATCAATTACAAGCTAATTCGGTTACATGCCTGGATCTGGGTAGTGGCTCTTCAAGGGTAGCGAGACATCCAGTGATAGTAACACTTTGCCACCCTTCCTTGATTAATAATGCCTTCTACTTAATGTTGCTCAGGATATCCCACATCATTTTTTTTATTACTACTACTACTAACATACTTGAAAGAACAAGCCAATCCTTATAAAAAATGCTTATATGCAACAACATCCAAATGTTTCATCTTACTAAATTTCAAATGTAAGCACATATATAGTCACACTTTTCCCCCATTATCTAACATATGGAAAGATGTTCTTATTTATTTAAACATAATTTTATAAAATCCAAGTGTTGATGCAACACAAATTCTGCACAAAATCAGTTTTTCTTTGGATTAGGTCTTCAATTCCTTTATCTGTCAAAAGGACATACACAAGAAATTACTAAATTTACACATATTATATGTCCTAAATTTATAGATCAAAATCTATTACATAAAGGACACTTTCATTTTATTTCACATTAGGGAGAGTGAAACAAAATATACCCGTGTCTGAAAGGAATTTTCCCTATTCAACTACAGCATAAAATTCAAAAGCATTACATTTGATAAATTGGTAAAAGACTCCCAAATTGTAAAATGCATAGTAAAATGAATTGATCCGTAAAAGCATATGGATTTTGAAGGAATATTAAACTTGCAAAAAAGTCCCAACTGTGTGAAATGTTCAACTGAGCAAAGTAATAGACTTATTAGGTAATGCTGTTGATTCAGCCAGATAATGTGTGAAAGATTGTGGATACCATAGAGACCATAAAGAACAACTAAACAAAAACCAACACAACCATCTGGCATATTCAGAAAGATGCTTTTATTTTTCTAACATTGCATGATTGATAGTAAGCAATACCAAAAATACAAAACAGTGTTAATGGTAAGGAATAAAAGCATTTATAAAAGCTCATAAGGCACTAAAGTCACAGTGAAACCAAAACAACATCTGTACTTGTACTCAAACACTGTTCACTGTAAAATATGACTCAGACATTTTTAATTCTGTATGTTGCAATATATCATAATTTCAGCACCACTGCCTTTTCAACCAACAATATGGTCGGCAATGCTACCCAGGGTGCATTCATTAAATCCCAGGACCTCACTCATTCTGGAAAGCCTACTGCTTCTGAAGCTCATCTGTTAGCCCCAAAATGGATGCTTGGATAGATCATGCCAAGAAATAACTTCCTTGGGTTAAATACATCATGCAGGATGTGATCCATCTGCTCAAGGCATGCAGACAATGACAAAACAGTAGATGCACAATTACTTTTAAAAACAGGAAGCTAAGAATTAGCAGAATATTATTCGGTCCACATGTTCATCACTACACCTCGATATGGAATCTTTCCTAACACATCAAACACTCAATGTTTAACAAACAAACATAGAAGAAGCAAATATAGTAATCAACAATGTCTAACGATGTGAAATTAACATAAAAAAAAAAAAAAAAGATTGTAATTTTCAAAATGTGTGCAAGAGTTTACTATGTTTATGTCAGCAATGAAGTGAAAGGCAAACTTCTGTGTACACATCTTGGCCCCATCCAAGTGTGTTCAAACTTTACAAATAGCAGTACTTTAAAAAAAAATTTAGTCATTAATTACATCAATTGACCTGAAATTCTCATGAGCCATGAGTGGATGACTAACAGACAGAAATCTGTATAGGCAAAATATCCTTATGAAAACTCCATATTAAGGCATCTGCAAACACTTATAAAATAGGTCTATCTAGAGATTATCATACTTCCCTATAATAAAAGTACAGGACACAATAAAACCAAAATGTCATCAGGAAAATAAGTATTTTGGCCTCTTGCAAGTGAGTTGGTGTATCATTAACTGATGGCAGCATGAGCAGGTGTACTGGGTGCTTGCAGGATTCCCAAAACCAAAGCCTCATATCCTTTATGCTATTTTGATTCTTTTTGTGCACACTTCTTGACCCCATCCAAGTGCGTTCAAACTTTACAAATAGCAGTACTTTATAAAAAAAAATGTGACTGAGCATAACCATTTGTAGTAATATAAAGCTATAAAACCATAAATAGTGTATAAAAAAGCCGTGACATAAAATTTAAAAACCTGGTTTAATGCTGCGAAAACAAATCTGAAGTCCTGAAAAAAGAAGTCTCATCTGATTTAATCATGAATATAACATTTTAAAGACTGTTTCTACCTTGTGAATCTAAAAACAAATAAAAAAACAAACAAACAAAAACAAAGCATGGTCAGATATATAAATATTGTTGCGAATACTATGATAGACTAATTTTCACACTACTTTTCATTTATGGATTTTAACACTGCTGTTGACTTGGCCCATTAAAGTCACCAATACCTCTGCAGCTAACAAACTATAAACCTTACTTCAGAATCACATAATTTACAGTGCAAGTTTAGCATTTTCACTGAGCTCGTAAAACATCTATCATGTCTCAATTTAATCTAATTATCCCCCAATCCTGAGCATGTTTGTCCAGTTACATGCAATTATTTTTCATTTATTTAGAAAATAAGCAATACCCAGCAAAGTTTTCCCCAATCAATATATTGTCAATATTTTAGTTGTTCACAATGTCAAAGACTTTTCTTTCTTTTCCGTATGTGCCTTAATTGTACTGCAAAGGCACAGTGGTCATCAAACCTCATAGACAGTAACAGGTCTCCCTATGAGATCTTCACAGGCTACTGCTTATTGTAGTCATTAATTACACCAATTAACCCGAAATTCTCATGAGCGGATGACTGACAAATCTGTATAGACAAAATATCCTTATGAAAACTCCATATTAAGGCATCTGGAAACAATTAAATAGTCAGGTCTATCTAGAGATTACCATATTTCTCAATAATAAAAGTGCAGGACACAAAACCAGACACACAAAAAGTCATCAGGAAAATAAGCATTCTGGCCTCTTTGGCATCTGTAACATTATTTCAAAATATTTTTTCTCCTTCTGAATTGGATCAGTGTTATACTGTGCCAGAACATAATTAAAAACGCAGTCCTATGAGGAAAAGGTGCAAGTGAACTAGTGTAACTGATGGCAGCATGAGCACCTTCTACAGGTGTACTGGGTTGGCTGCCAAAGCCTTAAGCCTCATATCCACTTTTTTCATTCTTATTTTATGTTACGTTTCACTAACCAAGGCCTGAATGTTAACACATTTCAAAGAATAATACATTAAGGCATAAGTGCTTATAAGGAAAACCAACTATGAGGCAGGAACACATCACATTAAATTTAAATTTTCTTCAAATTGTACCCCAAAGAAAAAATCCTCCTCAAATTAACTGAGATATAAAGATCAAAAGCTTAAAATATTTAACTATGGGGAAAAAATGCTCTACATTATTGGGTAAGGTGGAAAACTTAAGTGCATATAAATTATGAATTGAACACAAGACGATAGTGGTTGTGGGTTTCAGCTGAGATGTCCGTGAGGGCTGCCTTTCGTCCAATGTCCTCAGCAGGTAGTTCCCCGTTCAAAGGCCATCCTGATTTCAGTCTAATAGGTTTGCACTCGATTAAAATTAATACAACGACCCTGAAAGACAAAATCAACAGATATTGATGCAGTGCTGGATGCTGAAGAACAAGGTAGACCACATAAGGCATGTTAGAGATTCTCAAGCTTCTAATACTCAGGCTGTAAGGCTTTTGAGCTCAAACCAGGTTGTTTTTACGAAACTTTAGAGTCATGCATTGCAGCCTAGTAAAGCTTTTACAGCAACCAGAATTTACAAGTTCATTAATTAACCATTCATCATCCCATCAGGGGTGATTCCTTGCCTTGTTTCCTCTAATGCCTGGGATAGACACCAGGCTCTCCACAACCCTGTACTGAATGGATGGATGGATGGATGGTATAGATTCAGGAAGAAGTTAACCTAATAGTTCAGATGACAGAAACCATCCAGAAACTCCTGACTTATAATGAATAAAGTGCAGTTTTCTAATTCAACATGTAATATTGTTTCTAAGTAATTACAGCCCCAATCTGTGTAATCAAATACCAAAGTGCAAAAAGCTTATTTCAGTGCCCATTATGTGCCTACACAAATACATCAATGACTTAGCAAAACTGCAACAATAATGAAATGTTAAATGGTTAACTTTTGTAGGTACCAAGCAGCAAAAAAATAGTGGTTTCTGCCTAACATGCAAGAAGGATGCCACACCAAAGATATGAGCCAGGGTACCAAGTGAAGAGACCACAGAAGATTATCAGTGATCAACAGCACACGGTTCACAAGCTGTGAGGCATGGACATTTAATCTGGCTGTCTGCACCATTCAGTCTATCTAGCATGACATACATTTGGCTGCACTTGCTGACCATTCAACAGTGTCTTATTTTGACCAGATCTAAAAGAAATAAATAATACCAATGTGCATTTCAGCACCTGCAGGATCATGAGCTGTGCGCAGGGTAGGGTATGACAATCTGTAAATAAAATGTAAGACAAGCTTTTATAATTTAAAGAAATTAGAAACTATGCTTTAAAACTTTTCCCTGAACAATCTAACAGCTTATATTTGCTATAATACATTTCTTTTCCCATATTACCTATATCTTTTTACAAAGCTTTAATGAGAAGTAATTTGATACAGCTGGATATAAAGAATACTGCAACTAATTTATGACCACATCAAAGTGAGAATAAAACCCAAGGATAATCAAGCTATTATAAACTCTTCTTGCAACCAATGACATATGCAGCCTCTGCTTACCCCCATAGGCATGCAGAACTAAAGGCATCCAAATTAAAAGTACAAACTAATCAGGGAAAGAAAAAAACTCCAGCCAAAAATGCAGAACATGTCAACATGTGTTTGCAAGCAGGTCTATACTTCTGCACAAGCAATTCACACCCGCAGTCCACAGCCTGCATATGACCAACACCCCAGCCATCTGTTTTCGACAGCAAAATCAGAGTCCGCAAGCTCAACTGATAGGCTGGAGCATGTATTCTTCAAAAGGTGGTCAACGGATCACGTTCATGAAAAGAAGCATACGTTACTGGAGACTGTGGAAAATGCAGAGTATTCAAGAAACAAAAATCTCCCAAGTTTTTCTCAGCACTAATAATTACAAAATTCTGAAATCAAATCCCAATGGGGTGACGAGCACAGAGTTTAAGAAACTTGGAACAGGAACTAGGGATTCAGAAAACAAAATGTCACAGCTAATAACTTGATTTAAGATGTCAAACATTATATATTTTTCTACAGATTTGTAGCACGAACTGAAATTCTGGTCCGTATGGAATTATCTTCTGTGCACATACAGAAATCATCAGAGCACCAAACAGACAGAACCTGTCTGAGGATGAACAAACAGCACCTCCATACGTCAGATAATAATTATTTTCTCGTTTTACATGTCACCAAAAGAAACCTTATGTCCTACAAAATATGGGAAGGCCTTCGGACACAAAATTAGTATTTTCCTGTGCATTTGGGAGTGTCCTACTCAGACAGACAGACAGACAGACAGACAGACACAGACACACACAGATTTAGCCATCGTTTATTTGTGACACATGGGCTAAAAATATGCACGGGCTGCCAATAGCTCGGCACAGATGTATACAGCCGCAGCTGCTTCCCGTGGAGCACCCCGCATGTCCCCCAACCCCCCCACACCCCCATCCCCAGTTTTGTCAAAGCGAGTCCACATCAATTCCAGCTAAGAGCTCCGGGCACCATCCACGGCCATTCCGGAAAGGAAAATGCCAGCCGCCCTGGCGGCGGCCAGCTCACAGACGGCAACAGGGACGGCGCAGATGGCGGGAAGGCTCGGGAGGAATCCTGGAGAGGGCCGGAGCGCAGACACAAAAGGCCAGCTTCCAAATAACGGCAGAGCATCCAGTCCGGCTCATCCAGTAATACCAAAGTTAATATTTCCATGCTGGAGCATGGTGGATTTAAAGTCGGAGGGAAAAAAAAAAAATATATATATATATGCAGCAGAGAGGAGAGCACTGGCGGAAAGGGAAGGAAGCTGCAGCTGGGTGGAGGGGCTCCTTTGGCGGATAGGAGAGCAACTATCCACTCAACTATGAAGAGCACGTTTAGCAGTGATTCATTTTTGGTGGTTGGCTCCTTGCCACATCTAAACACAGGAGAAGAGAATCTGGTATCGAGCCAATGTACCATAGCCACTATGGCTAACTGCTTACTCAGTGTTTATGAGAAGATAAAAAGTAAATGAGGAATAAACAGCAGCCCCATAGGCCCAATGAGCAGCGCCGGCTTCAGATGCTCAACATCAGCAGGCCTCTGCCATATGTTAGTGCTCTTTGCCTTCTGTTTGATGGATGCTTCACTTAAAGGCAGCAGAATTAAGCAGCCCTTGGGTAGCATCACATTTTTTTGAGCGCATGCTTCAGACTTCCTCATAAATGTAAATCCTCTTCTTCCTGTGCAACTGTTTACATTCGCTTAGATTCTCTTGCGTGGATGCACACAAGGAGCAGGGGATACTTGATCCACTGAAGAAAAGAAATAAAAAAGACTAAAAAAGTATATGCCAGTATGGAATGGGTTTTTAGAATATGGCATTTCTGAAAGACTTCACTTTGAAGGAGTTTTTAGGTAGGAAGTCTTACACACAAACAAATCTCCACTCACTAAGTCTGCATTTATGCTTCATTACTCTATCGGTAGGGGTCAGCTTAGGGTTACACTGGTTCACAGAAAACTAATATAGCTATGCCATGGTGAACAACAATCAAGTCCTGTTGTTGCTATTAGTGGACATATGGACAGACTGCTATAACAAGAACCAGTTCATTTGTTTATGTCATATCAATCCAATATGATCATTGATTATAAATATTTTGACAAGTGAAATGGTTTATACATGCAAGTATAAGTAGAGGGGGAAGGTAATGTTAGGGCCAGTCAGCATGCATCTCAAAGCTACTATGAGTACACCATAGAAACTGCAGACACTATACTTCGCATTAGGGTTGTCAGAAGTCAATACTCAGACACTAACCAATACTAAAAATTATTGAATTAGATAATCGTTTGTAGATATTCACCAATTGTATTGATACCAACAGTGTCATCTTGGCCTCCTTCAGTTGACACTGAACTTAAAGCGCCGCTGCATACAGGCAGGCACATAGCCCTCCACTCAGTAGCAGCTGAACATATGAACACTCACAGACATGGTGGTGACAAAGTATAGCAGCATCTGGGTCTTTGAGGGATTTCAGCAGGGCAGTATAACTTCTGTTTCAACAACAATTAAGGATTAAACAGGTATCTTTGGGCATTTTTCCACCGAACCAAGTATGGTACTTGGCTTTTCCATTGACTTCCAGTCGAGTACCAGTACCAAAAGTGCCAAACCAATTGGGGTAATTGTTTGGTACTTCTGTACTTTGGGATGGGAATTGAAATGCTTCCTTTGTCAATTGGTTATGCAAATAGCCTGCCACTGAAACGCAATACAAACGCCACCTTGTAACAAAGTATAAAAAAAAATAAAAAATTTATATACACACACATATTTATATATATAAAATTGCAAACTGCATGCTGTCCTGGTGATGTGATTTTGTTACAACAAATATTATGGTATTTATAAAGCAAAAAGGAAGTTTTTCACAAACCCATTAAACAGCAAGGATGAAAATTATTAAAACTCTCAGAGAACGCATGCAGCATTTATGAAGAAGCAGCGGAGGTAAAGTTTAAACTGATTTTTAAACATATAAGAATTTATAAAAGGAATAATTAGGAAAAAAAAATTCACAAAGAGTAAAAATATTTTAGCATAACTTTAACCCCCTGTGCTATAATGTTCATACAAAATTGAAAGTAAGAAAAATCCTTATTTTGATATACCTCATTAGCAATGTAAGAAGTGGATGTGCTTAACATGCTATGTTAGTATTAACATTGCAAAGCCCTATAAAATACTACAGCCATTCTTCAAATTTCAGTACCGGTACTAGCTTTTACGATGGTGGAAAACACCTTGAAGTACCGTTTCTCAAAGTACAAAAAGCATGGTACCTGGTGCGGTGGAAAAGCACCCATAAATGTTAACCTGGTAAGCACACACGTTAACGTCAGCCTTTTAACAAAATTGGCTGATAACTTAACAGATGGTCAGTGTGGCTATCAATGAGATTGTGGCTACGGCTAATAATAAAATGACACACAACTGTTTCCATTGTTGCTTCTTGACATTTGTTTTTTGGGGTATTTTTGGGGTGTTTTTTGGCAATACCTGTCTAAATAAATTTTCTAGTTTTTTTTCCCCACTACCCAAAAGAATCTTAAAATATTTGCCACCATATAGTCATTATGTGTGTGTGTGTGTGTGCGCGCACATACTGCGTGTACTGTGGCATAATTTAAAAAAAAATAAAAAATTAAATACAGGAACATACCATTAAGGGGTGTGTGTACACAGACACACACACACGGTATGTTCCTGTATTTTTTAATTATGCCACAGTACTGAAATACAGTGTTGTCACTGATGCTATTGTGTGTTACTCTAATCTTATTATTTTTTATTACTTATGCCTTCTAATCGTTACAAATTGTGACAAAAATATGACTTGGCATGCTTAAATATCATACAAAAAGACTCAAGTAGGGAAAATGCAATTTATAAAAATACAATAAAAAAAAAAAAAAAAAAACTGCCAAAAATTGTTCTCTGAAATACCTATATAAAAAAGCTTTTTTCGGGAATTTCTTGTTAGATAGTTTACTATAAGCCTGTAATTAAATATCTAATTTATGGTCGTAGGAACATATTCACCTCCACTCTAAACCAATCATTTGCAAATTGGGAATATTTTTGATTAAATGATATCCTCATTGCATATAGAACAAATGTATACACCTGTATATATTTAGCCAGTTTAATTTAAAATAAGTATTAATGCCTTGTTAAAATCCTAAGACCCTTGTCCGAAAAAAATCCATAAGGATATGCAACAATAGACATATGACATCAAGTTGGTAGTAATAATGTAAAACGGGCTTCGCTCTTCCACAGCCTTTGTTGTGCCTCTTCCGCAAGTACATGCCAGCCTTCCTTCCCATCCGCCCCCGAGACAGCATCAAAGCGGCCCCAGCAGCAGACACCCACGCTGCTGAGAGCATGGCGTGAGCGGCCACACTGTTTCTACGTCCTGGCCAGTGGTTTTCTCCGCGAGGCGCGGCCTATGAAATGGGAGCTGACAGGGAGTAATTATTCTAATGCGATACATCCTAAACTAAATGGGAGTGGCTGTGATGAGGTGTCAAACGCAAGTAATTTGTGTTGACAAGGGCTAGATGTAGCCTGGGCAGCTGGTCCAGCCCCCCCCCCACCCCTTACCCAAACCCCTGTGAATCACAGGGTGCTGGCAAACCCTGTTTGGCCCCAGTTCTCCCAGTTCCCGCAGCTCGACAGGCTTTTGTCGGATTATAAGGACCGTAGTCTTAAAACCTCTCAATTAACATAAATGGTGTGCTGCTTTGACTTATTTATAAAAGAAACTGGGGTTAAACTGACTGATTAATATCACAGGCGAATTAATATTATACATCACTCCATATTAAGATTTTTCTGACAATTTGTAACAATTACCCAAACCTCTTTATTATATCAACAAAATAATTTGCATGCTCTATTATAACTATACTAACAAATAAAAACCTCAATTTCCTCCAGGTCTGCATGTCCAGGAGGGTGTGGAAAAAAGAAAAGCATTTCATGCACATTATAAAATGACCTGCAAGTTAAGGGAGGTCGGTGGTCAGTTAAAAACCTAGAGATCACATGAGCCCCATAATACTTCCATAAGCCATGAAGCTGCCCATCTTCTACAGCAATTCCACCACAATTAAAATTTCTTTGTGTTACGTTTTTGATTAATTATCCCTCACCCACCACCACATGACGCAATAAAATATGTGATGGAAAATGTCATGTTACCACCAGGTGAACGGCACAGTGCTCTTGGCAGCAGAGTGGCAAACTTCCAAACTACATGAATCTCTCCATCTAGACACAGACTGTGCTGAGTGTTTGTTACTCATCCCTCAACCTCAGACACCAAGTTTTTTCTTTAGTACCATTTGTGGGATCGATAGTTTGACTCTGGGAAAAACCTGCTGCTCCCAACTGAATGTCTTAATTAGCATCACTGCTGGGAGGAGACCCTCGAAGGCACAGGCAGAAAGGGAGATGCCAGCACATTTAGTAATACTGTTAATTCTGTGTAAGTGTTGGTAATTGCCACCCTATAGCAGTATTAATTCTGTGGTTGCGTTAATTCCCACCCTATAGTAGTATTGTTAATTCTGTAGTGCTAATTCCCACCCCATCGTAGTATTCATTCTGTAGTGTTGTTAATTCCTGCCCTATAATAGTATTGTTAATTTTGCAGTCTCGCCCTATAAAAATATTGTAAATTCATCTTTAGTGTTAATTCCTGCCCTATTATAGTTCTGTTAATTCTGTGGTAGTGATAATTCTCATAGTAGTACTGTTAATTATGTAGTAATGTAGTTCATTCCAACCCTATAGTAGTATTGTTAATTCATTTTTGGTATGCATAACTGAAGCTCTTCTATAACACTGTAAATTTGTTGGGGGTATTGCTATTTAAGGTCATTTAGCAGTATTTGTGCAGTCAATTCATTAATAACCCACATTTAAAAAAAAAAAAAATCATGACTGCACTCAAAAGGCCAACAACACTAACAAGGTGTTCATTAAAACATACATTAATTTCTAGCTATTTTGGGCCTTATCTACCTCTGCTCCATATACAGGCAGATCACAATAACACGTAGGCAATTTTTAATTTCTTTTTCAGGTCTAACCTAAAGTTAACCTGCAAATGTTACTGCAAACATACTTTTTTCTTTTTAACCCACAAATATTTTCTATTTAAGTGGGGTAATAAATGCCTCTCTCTCTCTCTCTCTCTCTCTCTCAAAAAAAAAATTAATAAAATAAAATGCACTCCTTGACAAGTAGTAAGGAAATATGTAATAAATGTTTTAACACTTTATGGTAGCATCTTCATTTAAATACATTTCAAAAAGTGACATTACTATCATGACTTAAATTTTAAAGGCATTTGAATAAGTGATATTACTATCATGACTTAAGATTAAAATGTGGGTTTTGGTACATGAATACGCATCATTTGACAATCTTGTTACATATCACTTTACTGTAAACAGTATTTTGTACGGAAATGATCACACTCAATTATCCATCTCATACTGGACAAAACAGCAAAAGGGACTTTCATACATTTTACACATATTATGCATAAATAAACTTTAAGTGATACCTGGAAAACTTCATTTAATGCTCCATAAAGTGGACAAGAAACACAATTAAACTCAATCGGTACCTACTTTCAGTGCCAAGAATTCTCATATCAGTACCTAATGGATATACAAAAAACACTGTTAGACACTCTAAAAACAAGCCCCTAGATGAACACCAAGCGTAATTTAATCAGTAACTGAGGAAAAGAAAAAAAACTGCATTGCAAATGGCCAGTTACAGGGCAGGTACCAGACTTCCTGAGCAACAGCATGAAAATGGAACTTGGTCAAAACAATAAATGTCAGGTTCAATGGAACAGAAGTAACAACTCAAGGCTGATGCAGTGACATCAAAGAAAATGTATAATAAACTACTATACATGCAAAAAATGTGTCATTGTGAAAGAGCAAAAACGAGCAACTTCATTTATGAAAACCTTTTTCATTTCATTATTTAAATTCACTGAAGGACACACACAAATTATATGTTTTCTATAAACATAACATACACTGACTTATACTGTAGAAAATTACAGTAAATATAATCTACTTGTCAATCCAACAAGAAAAATTGCTGGGTGTTTAAGGGAAAATGGACATTATGGCCCAGCCCCTGGCATTGCCCCCCTTCCATAACCACGCCACCATGTCCTGACTACTGAAAGACTAGAGAGTCCTAAAAAAAAGAAATCCTGTTAAGCGGGCCTGGCTGCTCAAGGATCCACCCAGATAAACATGGCAGACATTAGAGACTTTACAACCAGTCAGATGGACATCTGGCCCACTTTCCACAGTTATTGTAAAATCAGCTAATCTGGTTAAGAGAGGGGGGCCGTTTCATAAATCCATGCACCAGCAACTGCAGAAACCACCGAGTCTCTTCTAGGGAGCTCTGGACAAGCTAAACTGTCAGCGGCCTTCTTACGGCTTGTTAGGCGTAACAGGCATGTCCACCGACATCGCTAATGAGGTATAAGGGGTCACAGAAAAGCTCCATGGAGAGACGCTGATTTAGGCCCGACCTGCTGATTTCCAGCATACCCCCATCTGCCCCCAATTTGCCCCTTTTTGTCGAAACTGCTGGAGCATCATGTGACACCAAGGTAAATTCTAGCTGCACCCATTCAACAGCTCCCTTCAACGCTAAATGAGCTACAGTGAAAGATCACGTCTTTATCAAATAAAATGCCTGACACACACACACACACAAAATGCAGTTTTAACCCTTAAAATTAGGTGATATTACATTAATTTATTTCATGGTGACTGTAAAACAGAACACAGAATACTGCACAAGTCATTGAACTGAGGAGCAGCTTGCATCTGGCCTTACAACATATTTACCAAGAAGAGGTCAGGAAACGATAAGTCCTTTCCTGTGCTGTATGCAATCCGCATTATTCAATAAAAAACAAAAACAAAATCATTTGGCAGTTCACGCGGATTTTCTACATGTAAAAAGCAAGATAATGTGGCCTGTCATTGTACATGGCGACAGCAAAGAACCATGAAACTGCATGTGATGCTTGAGGATTCCACCTCTCACTTCCAACCGGAAAACACTCAGGAAATGAGTTGATGAAATGACAAATGATTACATTTGGAGCTGGGGAGGGACAACGGCCGAGTGCCCCTGGGCGGCATCACAGGAAACCCATTACACAACAGAAGATTTCAGTTTCTGAAATCTATATTTGCAGTTAGACTTTTTTTTCTTCTCCCTTTCTTCCCTTTCATTTCCCTCACATGTGTAAAATGTGTAAGCCTTGTGCAAGAGGGCCAGCATCACCAGTTCACTGAGGTTCTGGCATAGAACTGGGGGCACGCAACATACCTCCTGGGACGTTTGCTCTCTTCCCAGTTTATCATAACTCAGCCTTAGGCACAAGCGATATGATCTGGCTTCCTGAGGTCACAAGGCTGTAATGGGGGGGGGGGGGGGTCTGCCACCTGCCCTTAATAAATAAATAAATAATCTAGCTGTAAAATTCAGACACCCCCGCTCACTGCTACCAGTGAACTGTCTTCCTTGCAATGTCGTTATTTAAGAGAAAACCAGATGGGGCCTGTTCATTAATTAAGTTCCTCTACAGCACCGGCACTGTACACTGAAACAGCAAATTTAAAAAGTACAAATAATCTTGAGGGACAATCTCAAGATAGTTTGTTATACTTGTAAATAGTGAAAATTCCTATTTATACGTCAAAAAGCTGCCATAATTCAGAACTAATTCACATGGAGTTATAAAATTATTATGGCTTGTAATAAAAATTAATAAAACATCTTCCCAATCAGGTTCTACCATAAGTCAATATTCTTCGCATGATCTACAAAATTTCAAGCTGTGCGCATAAGGTCAAATCTGATATGTCTGACATTCTCCATAGGTATGTTTAACCACACAGATCTGTCATTTAAAGCTCGACTCCTGCCTTGTATACATGAACATGCCCTGCTCGCCATAAAAAAATGGCTCCCCAGAGAAAGCACACACGGCCCCACATACCACCGAGCTCCACCATCCAGTTTGCCCTGCCATGCATGCGGAAATAAGGCAGAGGGACAGTGCGGGATCACGGCGGCAGCACGTATACGAGGAGGCCGGGCGCGGGGAGGCCGGGCGCGGGGAGGCCGGGCGCGGGAAGCCACCTGTGTGCTGCTAACGCTGCTAATGTGCTGCTTTTTCTCATTCCACCTCTGCACACACCCTGACGACTCAGCGCCTGCTAATTATGGTAATTTATGTGCCACTTATAAATGAGCTTTTTAGTACACTTTGCAGCCTGCTGCTTTGTAACAAAATACACAAATCCTGCTGAGCGCATCTCTGGGTTGCAATGAGGGGCCATTCAAAAGAGCTCTAGCCCCTTTAATAAGGCCTGTCAACTTGCCGCCACCTTCCCTACCTGCTGTCCCCCGGCGCTCCGCAGAAACTCTGTGGCAGATGTTGCTCCGCTAAGTTGGCTCTGAAGTGCCTCTGTTGCTCCCCCGTCTCCCCAACAACACAGCCGGGCTACTTTGGATCTCTGTATTTGTGCCTCAGGCAAGTTTGGGAGTGCAGCTGTGTCCACCCCCACGCTACCTTTGGTGTCAGAGCCCCCTCGGGCGAAAAAGGGGGAGAGCGGGGGCCGCCATGCTCCCCTAGACTACATCTTCTGACGATCCGGCAGTGTGGCGGGCCGGCCGATGGGGACGGCGGGCCCCTCGCGAGGAACAGATGTCCGTGACAACCTGCCTCTCTGCACCTGTACGAGTCCTCGCGGTGCCGTGGCTGCTGTAGCTGAAAAATTCATGACCCCGGAGGGTTTCCACCCGACATCAAAGGCCGTGCGTGTGCGGATGTGTGTGCTTCTCCGGCCCCCATGCGTGGCTTGCAGGCAACGGGAAGCCCTGCAGTCGGACTTGCCAGCACTTCAGATGAGCATCAAGTAGGCTTCAATTAACAACCGCATGTCCTTTTCAATTTTACCTTTAACGCATTCAGAGAAATGTATATAATAGACATAGCACAATTTATTTAGTTAATGAGGCAAACCACAAAAACAAATCAAAGGCTACCGTTTAATTTACACTCTATTGTCTCTTTGGGAACTAATAAGACAAAGGACCATAGTTGAATTTTAACTTTTAACTTTCATATTAGGTCTTGTCGCATCCTGTTTGCAAAGCCCTGTCACTAACCGCAGGGAACGGAAATGAGAGTTCACAGCAGCTATCAAACATGCGTTAAAAAAAATACACCGCACTCTTCGTAAATCACACTGCTACGGAATTAATGTCTGCCATTCTAGGGCACTTCTTTAGCCTGAGATCGAGAGAGACCTTTGCCTGCATATCTTAGTAAATATCAGCAACGGGCTTGTACTCAGTTACCAGTTTGGTTGGTGTGATTTGGATCTTGGAGGAAGGTTGGCTTGTCGCCTGTGGCTTACCTTGTCTTCTCCCGTTGGTCTCATTAGAGAAACTCGGTCATATTGCCTCCGCAGCAGAGCCCACAGGGCATCTAGGCGCCCCTGAAAAAAAGAAAAGAAAAGAAAAAAAACAATCGTGAAGTAACCACAAGGCTACAAAAAGAGGAAGGCCTAAGGCAGAACCTGGGCACTTGACATCCAGTGAAATATAAGAGACGAGATGTTTAAAACGACTGCCAAACATACCCATACCTTAATAGGAGTGTACCACTTCGATTCACGGTGCTGGTAGGTGGTGGAAGGTCTCGGGGGAGGGTTTCTTATCACTGGGTCTTCGACCTCCTCTTGGATGGACACCACAGCATTTTTGGCTTTCTCGAGTCTTGCTCCCTCTTCTGTGGAGCCCTTTTCCCCCCAGCGAACCTGCAGTAGTCACAACGGGCTACTGAGCTCTGAAGTCTTTAACACTCATTATGCAATTTTTACTTGTTCACTCAAAAGGTGCTTTTAATCAGCATGCATAGTTTTACTTATACTTCTCATACATGCAAAATATAAAAAATAAACATGTACTCAAATGCAGGATTCCGTTATTAAATACTGAAACATCTAACATAAAATGAAGAAAAAGAACAGCGTATTACAGTGTTTATAACTATACTGCAACTGGGAAAACAATGAGGCCCTCTATCCCAGAATAAACGTGCTGAGAACATTCATTAGGACACCAAACTTCAGTAGATCACTAGAGTGAAGGACATGAAGATAATGTTTAACCACAGTTTTTTGTTTCACTACTGGCAACCATCAGATAAGGACTAAAACTTTAACCCCATGGAGTGCACAGTGTTTAACCACTGTAACCTCAATGCCTAAACTGCTGTGCTACATCCCTACAACCTTCCACAGCAAGACTGCGTATCTTTGCAGCCTGACTGACATACCCTCAGTATTAAGGCTTTTTGGTTGCTTGTTTATGTGCAACCTAACTATACAGTAGACTGAGCTAACGTTCTGTTTTTTTGTGAAGGTTCTAGCAATATTTTATCTGCACAATGTTTGACAAGCTGAAACTTGTAAACAAACCTAGAAAATCAAATTTAAATATTTTTCAAGACACATGATAACTTCATGGCAAATCGAACATACGTATAATTTACATGCTCCTAATTTTTATTTTTCTGCAAGTCACTGTTGGTGTAAGGAACTGCCACATGGCCTGCTGACCTCCATGCGTTTGATTCCTCCGGCTCCTCTTCCCCCATAGTAAGATGCATCTACAGTGGGCCATTTTTTCTTGGGAAGTAAATCTGGCTCAGGCTCCTTGAGGAATGAATGCAAACAGAATTAAGTGTCATTTTCAGACCAGTACCTTCATTAACTGGGTATAACTGCACTTGTTTCCTTCTATTCAGGTGCAGTACAGGAAAACGGTAAAAATTTACAGGTCTAATGTGGAAATCTGCATTTCAGAGAATGGGGGTAAACTAGATCTCCAACACCATATGTCTCATAAGAATTTGTTCTAAAGACTAAAAATAATGCCTGACCTGAGAAACAAATTATTCCCTGTCCTCAGCAACAAATATAAATGATCTATGATGCTTTTCTGATTAGAAGATTCCTACAGTGTCTTTCCAAAAACAAAGCAGAAAAACAAAGATTTTGTGTGGTGTTTGAAGATTAGGGCCATAATCTACTCACAGGTTTTGGGGCAGGTGGGGGCGGTGGAGGAGGGTCCTTGATGACCTATAATAAAAAAATAGCCACACACACACATATATTATAAATGTCAAACGATCCCAAGACACCTACTACTAGTATGGGATAGTTTCATGACATAGAGCCTAACATTTTTAACTACCATATTTTTAAAAATAAACCTGAAAATAAGGGGATTGCATTAAAAGCAAAATGATTTTCTAAATTACAAACGTACAATCTTAGCAGAAATAACTAGTTCGCTATAAATCAATCAATAAGCATCCACTGTATATGTTCTTAAACATAAGCGTTTTACCACTATAAACATTAAGATCTGAGAACTTCTGTTCTTTTAAGCACAACTGGCCCAATAGTTGGCAGGTTCAACAAATATCTGAGGGAAAATATAAAAAATTAAAAATCCTAAAAGTTGCAAAAAGCAAAACTTGAACTTGCGCCACACCAAACACTACGCTGAATACATGAGAATGAAGTGAGAATGATTTTTTTTTTATTTCTGCAACGAACATACACTCTATTATATATGTACGTACAACAACTATTTACATGGCATTTACATTGTATTACGAATTATATTTATAATACTTTAGATTACTTATATTTAAAGTATGCAGGAGTATGCACATATTGTGCCATTGTATATAAGGAACTTGAGCATCTGCAGATTTGGTATCCACAGGGGGTCCTGGAACAAATCCCCGTGGATACAGAGAGCCAACCGCATACATCACTACAAACCCACTGCTGGTTAATTGCCTGTTTGAAAGGGAATCGGGGGAATGAATGTATGTTCACTGAGACACAAACTCAGCAGTAAACATCCATCCATCCATTCCACCACCCCCCTTCCCCTTATGTAGCCTTACAAAACTTTAGGATCCTGAGGTGGAGAAATCAAATTTGTCCTAGGGAGGGGAAATCAAATACATTGTACCTCCAGGAACATATAGTATTTAAAATTATACACAGTTACCTCGGGTATAATTCTGCTCCAACGTTTTCAGTACAATTTTCAGGGGGAGCACTTGGTAATAAAATGAGTAAACAAATAAATTTAACAAACAGAGATGGATGTATGACAATTCAGGCACAGAGAAGTCCTGCAGGGAATTTACATTTTCCTTCTTTGTTGGTTTTCAAAATACAGGATTTTCCATTTACCAATTTAGCTTCAGAAGGAAAAAAAATGGTTGAAAAGCTACTTTGTTAATGGCTGTCACATGTTAAATTTATCAAAAACATTATTGCAATGTAAAAACCAAATAATTATTCTGCTCTTTTGAGTCAATGTGAATCTGAGCACTGTATATATGTATGACTTAAATTAACTACAAATCTTCCTGACATATTGGGTGACATGTAAATTACTACAAAAATTAAGTGACTGTTAGTATAGATTCTGACACACATTAATAGGACATAATTGGCATAACTGCCCTCTAGACTATCACTCTTCAACACAAAAAATGAAAGAGTTCCATTTTCTTTTGTGCATTATTTCATACGTCAGGTTCCTGTTTTATATGTCCAGGTTTGTGCCCTTAAAACACACACACACACTTTTAATACCCTAAAAATTAAACATGCCAGTAAACTTGGAGATATTGTATTTAATAAATAACATTAGTATTAATATATTATTTGCTATTGAGCCACTTCTATGGCAAAAACGGCAGAATTTAACTGCCAAAATCGTCCACCTATGCTATGAATGTTAACATGTTTTCATGCATGTTAAATTTTCAGTTAGTCTTTTATAGAGCAATAAAAAGTTAAACTTATGTATGTGATTACCTTGGCAGATATCACTTTTCCCCCCAGATTATCTGGATTCATTAACACACTTCATTTGATTTTTAATTACATATCTGAAACAATGACATCACCCAGTGTCTATTTCCTTGTTCTAAATCAAGCTCTGTCACTAGGAAGCAAACACTTCTGTTATACTATAGAACTCTATGGCCTTTGAGGACTGCTTCGATCGTGCACACAATCTACAGGCAATCAATGTTGCACTACATTAAAGCTTGCTGCTATTTTGTCATGTTTTTGTTTACATTTTCAGAATAGCAGATGGACAGTAACAACTAGGTTAAAATAAATAGTATCTTGTAGGGTTGTGTAATGACCAAAATCTCATATCCCGATAACGATATAGTACTGTAGATGTAAGGTTTTCCCTACCATTATATTAAGGGGGTGCCCCCCCCGCCCCCCCACCGCACCCCCCTCCCCCCCCTTGATGCCCACCGCACATTTTTAT
>JAABNY020000119.1:12674034-12686150 GCA_015164015.2 Brevimyrus niger | reverse complement strand
CTTGACCAGGACCACACCCCTAAATGCATTGAAGCAAGTGCCATGTGATTGGTTGATTAGATAATTGCATTAATGAGTGTGTGTGTGTGTGTGTGTGTGTGTGTGTGTGTGTGTGTGTGTGTGTGTGTAAGTAAACATTCCTTGGTGCTAAGTGATAGTAACAATTTGGCCTATTAGATATTAGAAAAAATGTCATGCAAATGTGTAATTAAAAGTCTGAAAATACCACACAGTAACAGTGAAATAATATTTTATATTTTCCAGTTGGTGGTCAAAATTGACAGACACACACAGTTATCCTATTGCAGAATTAAAGAAATATGTCTACATACAGTTCTTAACCTGTTAGTACACAACTTTTGCGAGGGTTTTTTACGGGAATACAGTGGTACCTCGGTTCTCGAACTTAATCCGTTCAGGACTCCGGATCGAATCCTAAAAAGTTTGAGTTCTGATCTAATTTTTCCCATAAGAAATAATTTGAAACCAATTAATTGGTTCCCACCCCCCAAATTACACCTAAATATGTTTTTTAGCATTTGAACACAAAATGAACAAGATAAAACATTTTTTTCTTAATGGCTTCCAAAACAATAAAGATCTTATCCCAATATTACCCCTGTCCTGTCCTGATCGTCCACTCATTTTGTGTGCCACGCCCCCTCGTTAACCCCGTGTGGGATCTGGATGTGATCAGTTGTTTCTGGTTGTTGTCATTAGTCCTCTGTATTAAGTCCACGTTTCAGTTTGTTTTCCCAGTCCAGTCATTGGGTGCGTTCGACTTGTTTACAACGCTGGCTTATAAAGCAACACATTCTGATTCTGACGCATTGCATTAAGGTTAGATTAGGTTAGGTTTGGTTATTTTTTGGTTATAATCGTTCAGTCTGTGAAGAAGGCATTCAAGTAAGAATTGCATAATAGTAGGACTCATTTCCTGGCGCGTACAATTTATATTAGATCAGCGTTCACGGTTGGACTTCTGATATTTAGATCGAGTTCTAGGTCAAACTGGTTTATTCTACTTTCATGAAATTCAAGTTCTAGTGAGTTTGAGAACCGAGGTACCACTGTATATGTTTTTTTAATGCTGTGTCCATTCAAACATTAGTCACCCCATTGTGTAATGACTTAAATACCTATTGGTTCTATTATACAATTGAATGTCATAAATACTGATCACTTATTTATAATGTATGACCTTTTCAGTGATGGGTGGAAAACTTTTTAAAATGAAATTAAATTTTAATATTGAAATGGGGAATTCACTTTCCTATGTATTTACAAAAATAGTTGCAAATTCCTTCATCCATTTTTTTCCATCAAGTTTGTTAAATGTACATGCAAAAAAAGACAAATCCATTAAATTAAAAAGTGAGAAAGTTGCTAAGAACCATGGTAATTTTTTTATTCAATCAATATTTATAGATCTCCACCCAAAGCTCTGTCTTAGTTAGTATCCCATCAGTGGCATTTTGACCAAAGGTATGTTAAAAGCTGAAGAATGGGCAGCTCTCCCAGTCTGGGTGAAGTCCCATGTCACCTCTCCTCACTCTTCCTCCAGCACACCCACAACAGAAATAATCTGTACTGAATGGAGTTAATCGTTGCTTTTTCCAAGCTTGTCAACTTAATAAGAATACTTCGAGAAGAGCTCCCACCCCCCAAACAAGAACACCACTAACACCAACAGCTCTCCAGTGAGTGGGACAGGCCTGCTGGAAATCAGACCAGACAGGAATGCACTTTTGAAAATTGACCTGCAATGAGAGGGGGGTGGCTCAATCGGGCCATTAAGACAGCCCTTCTTTGAGTGGCTATGTGGCAGCCTGCTTTACACGCACCACCGTGAAGGGGAGTAGAGAGAGATACATTTATGCTCTAATTCACTCCACAGGAGAGGTCAATCTGATAGGAGCGGCACTCCATCTTAAGCCTATTCACGTATTAAATATGGCCCATCACCTCGCCATGTCCATTTAAAGTCCAGCCGTAACTAGTTGCTTTTATGGCTAGTCCTTATAGAGGGAGGTGCATTTTTCACCTCTGATGGTCTGTTTGAAACATCAGCTCTTCTGCCGTATTTTGTTTGCCGTTGCTCATGAATGGATTTAGAGAATTACTATGGAAAACACAAGGTAACGTATACAAACACCACACATATACCCAGATGATCTATACCCTCTTAGCACCCGTCCATCCACTGGCTCTTCTTAATGGTCGTTAACTCTGATTTCCTGCTTGAGGAGTCTGACGTGGCATGAAATGGCTAAAGTGTTTTGTTTCCAGTTTATTGATCATTACATAATGTTCCATTCCTATGGAGAACAGGCACTCTGAAACCTATTGTTACTTAGCGCACAACAATTAACAAAAGAAAGCTGTGATTTGCTTTCCCCTTTCTGCTGTACCTCTGATAAATTAGGAAAGACCAGCGAAAAAGTCTTTCTTACAGTCTTTTCCTTAAAGTCACATTTAAAAAACTGTAACTTACTACATCAAAGAATTATGTTTTCCAAATGAATAACACATATTTTTTTTTATTTATAATGATATCAAACAATAATTTGAATCATATCCTATTGCAGGGTAATGGTGCCTTGTAAAATTATGTAAAATGTATTTGCAATTGGTTCAATTGGCATAGAATACGCTACACAAGGGGGCACTGTAATTTGCAAAGCTGTTGAATAATAGTCTCACTAGGTGTACAATGTACTTTAACACCTGGACTTAAGTATCTCCTTTGAAGTATAGTGATAAAGGAGATATAAATGACCAAGTGGCATGCAAAGTGCAGTACAGTACATAAGTAATTTATGGGGGGCAAGATTCTTAAAAATATAAAGAACATCACACCCTTACAGGGCAGGGGTTATGGAAGCATGTTTGTGACTGAAAGGTTGCTGGTTTGAATCCTTGACCAGCAAGGCACCACTGAGGTAACCTGAGCAGGGTACTGCTCCCTGGATGCTAAAATAATAGCTGCTCCCTGTTATGTCACATATGCATTAAATGCAGAGGACACATTTAATTGTGGTGTCACTTATTTTAAGAACCATATGTGAAGACTTAAAATGATCATTTTTTCATGTTACAGTAAATGTTAAAGCTTTATATAATCCAGTGATGTGATTTTTCAAGGATCTAACTACTATTGCAAGGATCTTACAAGGGAATGTCAGCGTCAAATTTTCATTTCCCCCTTATCTCGTATTTTTTTCCTTGTGTTGTCAGCAAGGTTGAGACCATTCCAGAATGTGTTCATCAATTCCACTCCAAATCAGGAAATTGAACTGGAGTTGGAACTTAAATCTCCCTGAAATTTGAATTCAATTCCAATTTTGTTCCCCATAGTTTTTTTTCTCCCAATCCCAGTTCTATTTACTGATTTGGATTGGAATTGACGAATGCATTCCAGAATAGCCCCAACCCTGGTTGTCAGTGACATAAAGGTTTTGCAGTGTGTTGAGGTAAGCATACATTGCAGAAATTCAAATTTGCAGATTTTTGAACAACACAAATATTGAAGCTCACAACTCTTGACACTCAGTTCATTAGTGCAAAACTACTAATTATCCTATATCTGGCAAGGGGGCAAAAATATCGATCTTCAGACCACTTATCCTGATCAGGGTCACAGGGGGCGTGGAGCCTTTCCTAGGGAGAACAGGGCACAAGGCAGGGACACACACTGGACACGATGGCAGTTCACCACAGTGCACATGCACACATTTTACAGGGAAATCAGAGACACCAGTCAGTCTAATTGCATGTGTTTGGCCTGTGAGAGAAAAGTGCAGGAAGGGCATATACACTCCATACACTGAGTCAAGGTGGGATCTGAATACACAACTCAGCCCACTGAAATTAGAAAGTGATAAAACTTAGAAAGTAATAGAAAGTAAAAGTGATCATTAATGGCAATGTGTGTGTAGGAATGTTTGTCACAAAAATATACAACACTTTCTATGCATGCCATGTCTGTAAGAATCTATGAACACATTCACAAGTTATGATGTATATGATAAATATTCATAAAAAGTCATGACACATTATAGCTATGTTTATAATGCATTATGAATGCTTTAAAACTGTAATCTATAATACACTATAGATGCCTTTATAATGCAGTACAAAGCATCCTTATTTCTTATGCTGAATATCATAATGCATCATCAAAGTATATATAGTGCATTACAGATGAGAGCTTCATTGGAGCTTATGAATTATCAAAATACTATAATGCTTTATGACTATCAATGGAGGATGCTGTTATGCATTATTAATTCTAATGGCAACTGTTATAATGCATTATGAAGGTATCTATAATGCATCATTGATGTTATGGTGAAGTGTTATCCATTTTTTTTCAAAATATTAACTCAGAATATTGAAAAGGATGATAGTACTGTTATCTCACACTCTCTATTTTTCTGCTGGCTTCTGTCACGTGCTTCGGTTTCCTTCCCTAGTCCACAAACATGCAGGATTAAGTGGACTGGTGACTCTAAGTTGCCCATATCATGTGACTACGTGCATGCCCTGCAATGGATTGACTTCCTGTTTAGGGTGTCCCCTGTCATGTGCTCCCTGCTTCCTGGGGTAGGCTCCAGGCTCTCAGTGACCTTCATAAGGGGTTGAAAGATGGACGAATGAATATTTCTATGTATAAAGCATTTACCAATGACTAGCTATTTGATAAAGCTAAATAATTTGTGCAGCAACATAATATACTTTTTGTTCTCTGCAAAAATTATAATCAGGAAAGCCTTTGAGAGGAAAATGCATGGGGGGTTTTAGATGAGCATTTTTCACTGCATTACAAATTATAATACTGCCTTTTTGTTTTTATAATGTGAAGTTCTGGTGATTTAGAAATAAATGGAAGAAATAAGGACTCCTTCCTCACTTCACACAGTATTTGAAATCAGATATTTTGCTAGAGCCATTATGGAGGGAGATTCAATTTCTTGTGAAGCCACATGGACAATGACAATAAGAATACACTCAAAATGGTGAGTGTATCCCCAAAAGAGAATACTTAAAAACACAACTAATTTACTCTAAAGGCACAAATATCTCTACTATACTTTTATTTGTCATTTGGCCCTGACTCATTGTCTAAAGCTCAGGAAAAGTTAAATTCATGTTTCATTTTCCAGGCACTATTAAAGCAACACTTTTCCATTTTTTTTGATCCAGGATGACATGATTTCCAATAATGTGTCTTCTAAAGCAAGCTGCAGAGATACAGATAGACACTGGGCACTGTCCTGGATAGTCTCTGATCTGAGTGCTCCCACTGTCTTTAGGGAAAAGTCTCATCATCTCAGAACAATGGTTGTTCTTTCAATAATAAAAGGCTTTGACAGTAATGAGTGAAGCTGACATCCATTTACGGGATAAAGGTGTGCGTTCATGACAGCAGCACACTATTAGGCAATCTAAGCAATATTTTCCGGGAAGAAGAGGTGTAGAGCATAGCATTCAGGCCATATTAAATTTACTTGTGATGAGAAGTTAAAGAACCAACATGTTACAAGTTTATCCAAGCTATGCTAAACACAGTCCACTGGCAAACACTTGCAACAGTACGTGCTTGATTTGGAAATTGAACATTTGGTGCTTGAGACCATTTCTCATCTCACCCACCATTCTTTGATTTTTTTAATTTTTTTTTGTCAAACCAAGGCTCCCTCAAAGCCAAATGTATGGGATCAGTTATAAAGACTGAACCTGGCATCACTTCCGGTGAACCTGGCACCATGAGTCTCTTTTGTTGTCCAGATGTTTACACCATAAGATCGTTATTGAGGCCACATTTTTAAAGTTAAATGGGTGATGATGCTTCTGAAAGGTATATTAAAAAATAGACAATTAATTAAGATGGGGTCAGTGAAATTTTGTGCAAATATGTTTAAGGAATAAAGTGATTCAGTATTTCAGTATTCTTTGCTAAAACAAAGCACATTATCTTTAATCCTGTTGAGCAATGCAGACACTCTAAGTTGTTAGCAAATAATTTCTCAGAGACAGAAATGAAATATCTTCCAGGTTGTGATTAACAGCCTAACAAGTGGTAACAGATCCTGAATGTCACTGACAGCAATCTAATCCTAATAAAACACCTTTTAAATATGCAGGGTGGTTTGATCATTTGAAAGGATTTCAGAGTTTATGTAGTATTTCAGTACAACTGATTCAACTTACAATATAAAGTACTAAGAAAATTACTTTTGAAATGTACAAGATTACAGATTACTAGTTACCCTGTTAAAAGCGTAATAAGTTTTGTAATTATTTTGATTACTTTATCAAAGTAATGTAACATTACATTTGATCACTTTTTTCGAAAAATGTTGTAAACTGGGCAATAAAGCTGAAACATCCGTGAAGCTTTGATGATACATGTTGTATGGAAATATGTATTTGCACAACAAAAAGATTGAAATTAAGAGAATATTCTATATAGTCGCTTTTTACAGAAAATAATAGATTTGGATGTAACCCACATTTTGATTAATAACTGCAATTTAATTACATTTTTCCCGGATTACAATTGTATTTATTTTGTAATTTAATTATGTAACAGCATTACATGTAAGTAGTTGCTCCCCAGTCGATAATGATCCATTCAGAAGACCATCCAAGTTTTGAAATATACTCTTTCCTTGGGACTACACTCCTTCACTGGTTACAATGCCGTATCCACACATGGATCTAGAAATCATTTGATAAATGTATTGTTTGTCACTATTGCCTGTGTAACATGTAATATTACTAAAATTATGGTTTTTGATTAGATTGGGAACAGTCCGAGCTAACAGAAACTGTGTGTAATGTTGATTTGTTGCCAGGCACTCTTTATAGATGGTCCCTTATATAATTCCACAGAAACTGATAAAGGACAAAGCGATTTTATTTCAGAAAAAGAAGAGGCCATATTGCTTAGGTTCTTAACGCTTAACACTGTTGTCTTTGTACTGTTTGTACTGTGTAATGTGCTTCTCACAACTTTTCCTAGGGAAGATGAGTCAGTGTTCATCCACATGTATCATATTAATAGATTGATGTTGTTGTTAAAATCCATTCTGAGATCCATTACAACACCCTCCCCCCCCCCAACACACACACACACACACACACACACACACGCTTGATTAGCGAACTTCATGATGGTATGTTTTAAAATTTTTCTTTTACAGACCTCTACATTTTTCATGAAGCAATTAAAATCATACACTTAGGTATTAGCAATTGTGAATCTAATTATACGTGAACTTCCTATCTTTATATCACAATTCTGGTGGGTGAGTGTTGTGTTTATGTTTAATTTTGTTTTAACATTTCCGTTTAGTTTTTTGTGGTGCCTCAAGAATTGGGACATGCAAGCGTCTCTGGCAGAACCACCATCCGCAATAAAACCAAAAACATCGGTATTAAAATAAAAATTAATCATTTGCATTTTCACTATAGCTGTGTGTTCAGACTATCACTGTTCTCAATATGATTAGCTGACTAAAAAAGGATGCAGAAATTAATTTGCATTCAAAAACAAATACTCTTGCTGGTCTTCAATGGGACATCAGCTTTAAAGAATACATGAAGAATAGCATCATGGTCAAGATGTTTTAGCCAAATTTAGCCAAAATATTAAAAGTTGTTTTGTTTTTTTATTGAAAAATGAAACTGGGAAGGTCATAGAAATGTGATTGCATTTTATAAAATAAGAAAACAATATAAAGAATATACAAATGTTGTTATGAAATGTATTTAGATGCATAATATTTGTAAAACCAAACTAATGTTTTAAAGAGTATTAACATTTATCTATGGTTTCAAAAGAAATACACTTAAAATGTATTATATTTCTCTTGCCTTCCAAATTGCTTTTTTCCTCAAATAAAAGGAATGGTAAAATTTGCATGATGTGTGACAAATCCTATTCATGTTGTTTACATCCAAACGCACATCAGCCTTCACTGTGTATCACACTGATGTGTTCATCCCCTACTGACTAGTTGAACTCAATACAGGTGAGAGAATAGAGCATTATCTCAATGATCAGGGGCTTGAAAAACATAAATTCAACAAGTCATAGTAAGAATCCTCATTAATTTCTTCTTTTAAATAAATTACACCTAATTTGCATGCCAGTGACCATTTTCAAAATTGCACACAAAAACGTAAAGCAATATCTCTATATCTCAGCATCCTATAGCTGAGATATCCCTACAAAAGTGGAAGCACGGCAAACAATTCCCATACATGTACTACATGTGTATAATCATAAATGCGTAAACATTTTATTTTCTGCATAACTGAAACTGCTGTGCTATGTAATTTACAACATGTTGGCCAAGAAATAGAACTTAAACTGTTGCTTGAAAAATGAACTCCCCTATTAGATAACTGGCAGACATTTGCTGATCTCTATTCATTTTTACCGTTTAAGTCCAAACATTAACCCAACTGGGCGTCCTTTTTAAATCTTTCAGAGAGACAAGAGCCTTCGAGGACCTTCAACATCGCACAACGAGCTGTACCAACATGGCATCTCGCTCTCGAGCCATAATACGGCAAGAGTAATCGCATAAATCATTAACGGCACCGCGGCTGATAGAAGAGCCGGCAGTTCATCAGAGTGTGTGAAATGAGCCAGCCCCGCACGCCCGCCGCTCTCAGGCCCCATCCACCTGTCAGCTGGAGACAGCAGGGCCCACGAGAGAAGCTCAGCCTCGCCAGCCCCCAGTCCTGCCAGACGTGGCTCCTCTTCTTCGTTGACAAGGCGAGCAGATGCCCCGGGGGCCTGGAGACCTGGAACGTTACGTGTTGTCGCGGAGGCTCAAGCTCAGCAGCGGATCACGAGAGACTCCGTCGGCGGAAGGGACCCCACGGTCTGTCCCGCTCTGGAGCTCCCTCTGTGGAACGATGCCAGAGAGATACTGGCTTGATGGGCCGCCCAGCTAACCTTCAGTGGTCATGTTAGCAGAAACAGTAATGGCCTTTCAGTACAGATGTCGTTCCTTGATGTAATAGTGTATGGTGAATAATATAAAATATTTATTTGCATTTAGCCTCAATGTGTGCAATGCCAAATAGTGGCAGAAACAAAAAAAAAAAATTAATTACATTTTTTTTAATAAAAACAAATAACTGCAGTTCTCGTAAATGTACATTTTTTTCCAAATAAAAAAGGCCATTAATACTAATTGTACTAATATTACTAATAAAACACAAACAAATTGAACAGAGTTTCTTCAGCTGATAATTCTAACTAGGTAGAGGTCAGAACTCTTGGGGTGCAGGTTGCAAAAAACTCAGGACCCCCATTTGACTGCTGGGTGGATTTCAGGAGCATCGATGCGAACTTCCTCTTGTGAACCAGGAAATAAAACAGAGCCCTGCTGACATCGTAGCAGACCGAGAGACAGCATCCTTGCTGAGGAATGTAATCTGCATAGTCCACACCAAAATATTTGGTCCGGAATTCCCATATTTGTGAGAGATACACAATGAGACTTGTGTAGAAGGACACAAGTGCAATAATAGTGAACATATATTTTTTCTACTAAACTTGCTGTGTGTGTTTCTTTTTTAGAGGTTATAACATCTCGCCAATATGTGCCATGGTGCTAGCTCTTGTAAAAAATGGCACATATGGCTGTTGAAATGCCATATGCCACACAGACTTTTTCCTGGCTGTGGCTTCCAGTCACATAATCACTGAACCCATATTAAAGTGCTTCATTATGAATTCATTTTCAAATTTTTTTTTCCCTACAGGAATATCATTTAAAGGGGACCTGTGTTTGTCCTCTTAAAAAACTACCCTTATTTTGTCTGATGCTTTAAACTTTCATTTTAAAGCCCAGAGTCAATTTAAGACACATGGACAAGTGATTTATGATGAGACACAAGAGTAAAAGGTTGTTTAGATTCGTAATGTATTTTCAAAATCCTTTGCTCTCAATGTTCCCCGACGACAACCTTAGGCAAGTGTTAGTAAAGTGCAGCGCAAGCCGCTTCCCGACAGTTCAACATGTGAATGAGAAGGAATCAGCTCAGGAGAGGAGCTTTAAAGCAGAACACAAGAATGCAACATAAACAGGGTCATGACAGAACCAGCCGAGAGACCAATTACACGAGACGGGGCAGGGCGTGAGCTGGCCGATGAGTTCTTCCCAGAAACACATTCTTCCTGCTGAGGTTGCTGGCTACTTCTCTCTTTCCTCTTCTGCCCTCCATTGGAAAGAACAAGCAAAGTGCAGCTTCGAGCGTCTGCACTAGCCAAAAATGAGATTTAAGCATGTTGCTAAATGTGTCCTTAAAGGTATAGCCAGGTTTCATCATTATCTATATAAGCTATCTACAAGTGGGGGCTGGGTGCTTACTTTTATTCATTGACCAATCATCTTCTCAAACACACTACTCACATCTATGCAGGCTCTCTTACAAATAATTAGTTCAGATGATTTCAGCTTCGAGGGCTACATACTTGACACTCATGTTTGTGTATTAGTGTTTGTGTTCCTATAATGTGATGGAATGCAGAAATGTGCTTAGGAGCAGGAGAAGACCAGAGTACACCTGACATGTAACTGTGAAAAACCAATATATATGACTCCACCTTTAAAAAAATTATAACCTTATTTTAATTAAAAAAAAAAATTAATTTAATTTACAAAAATTATAACTTTATTTTTTAAAATATCAGAGAAAATAACTTACCCGTGGCCTTCTGTGAATTTTGTTATGAAATAAAATGCTGAGACATGTATTATTTTAAGAAAGACTAGGAAATGGCCATTGTCAATTTAATAGTTAGATTATTGTAAGGAAATTCTGAACAGCCGTTTTACATTGCACACTGTGGAGAGGTTTCGTCCTGTTACAGTAGTAATCCAAAATAAATAAATAACATTCGGTGACTTACTTAACTATCATAATTAATTCTTCTGTGTAAAACTAAAATTAAGTTATGCGCCACAATAAAAAGTAACAGTTTTACATGCAGTGTAAGCAAATACTGAGAGATATTAATATTTGCATCGTTCCCTGTGGCGTTTGCCTTTTCACTTTCAAATCTTTTGTTACTGTATGCTGTGAAATTCCTAAAAGGAATTAATTACAGCACATTCTGATGTATTTCTCAATTACACCATGAAAGTAACCACCATACATGAAGAACCTGAAAACAGTTCACAGTTGACTTTAAATTAAAATGTGTCGATCAGTAGAATATGTTCACTGTTCACTAATTTTAAATAATGCAGACATAAATAGACAAATACTTGTGAAAATGCAAGAGAGGTCGTAATGGAAAGGGTTTTGAAACTCTGGTGGTGGTTTGCAGGACTGACTCATGTTCATTAAGACCACATCAAAAAATGCATACAGTACATAAATTATATATTTCAGAGAATAAATAAGTATGTTATATAGACTAGAGATTTTTTTAAACAGATACAAATATTTAAATCCCAACAGTGCTATTATTTAGTGTTTTTTCTTATCAGAACAATTGGTATTTTCTAACACTTTTTAATGCGTTTCGTTATATAACCTAGAAGTATCCGTACTTTTATAGGAAATACTATTGGTAAAATAGATTAAAATATATAAAACTGTACAATTTAAGTTTATACACTTACTGACTTACTATATGAGATGATTTACTACTGCAGTTTACACATACTGTACACACACATATATGAGTATATAGTAAGTCACTAAGTGTATTGTACCTCAGTGTTGCTGCATCTGCTCCGTATATATACAAAAAACCAGCACTTGACCTTTTGTTAGGACATAGTGGGTTAGAAATCTTTTTTTTCTGTGTCAACCTGTGGCTGCTCACATAAAGATACACACACCCACACATAAAATATAAATGTGAAGTTTGATCCATCAGGTTATACCAGGTTAAGGCAAATGGCAATTCTTTGAATATTGAAGCAAAAATACTCAATACTTGTCTGGATATGTGTAGAATTTCTTAAAACATTAGTCAGTTTTACACGTATCTTTTGTCTGCTTTGGAGAATAAACAATTGTCAACCTGTTACAAAGATGCAATCTATTTAAAGCACTTACTTTATATATATACAGTA
>JAABNY020000119.1:12656412-12674029 GCA_015164015.2 Brevimyrus niger | reverse complement strand
TATATATGTACACACACACATACCCAATGGTATACGTAAAGTGAATTAAAAAACATAAAACATCTGCTTATACCACTGCTGGGGCATTTGAATTGACCGTTTAAATTCAGCTGAACTGCTGATGAAGTCAAGAACTTAGAATAAAACTTTTAGTTATATTTACGTTTTAGGAATTAATTTAGTAAAAAAAATTATCAATGCTATAATACGTCCTTTACCAAAATCACACCACAGCAAACTTAAAATGTGCAAGCCAAACTAGCAATGGCTATATAAATATGCAACAGTAACAGTCTAATGCATGATATCATACACTAAAAATCTTGAACAGCTTTTGAAAACTGAAGAACAAAATTTAATATTGATTTTAAATCCCTTTTTCATCTAATAAAACTCCAATAACAATAACAAAATTAATAATCTAATAATATTAAGAATAAAAATCAATGTGTACTTTACACATATGTTTCACAAATGTATTCTTTCATCACAAAAAAACAGACAAAAATCCTTGTCTATGTACCTCAAATGTTGTTTTATGCATAATTCTGGTTGTTAAAATAATAATAAAACATATTTAAACAAAGTATACATATAGCCATCGACATTTTTGCATGTTTGTTTCTAATCAGTGATTTTAAAATATATGTAATACTAAAAAGAGTAACATAGTTCCATAGGTCCATTAGCAATAATTGAGTCAAAGGGAGCCCTCCAGCTTAGAAATTGGCTTGGACAGGACTGTAGGTACCTTTACTGTAGGTAAAGGTTACGCACCCAGACCGATTCTGATGGGATTAATGAGCACTTTTTAATTACCGAGGTCCGAGGCCTGCGAAGGCTAACTGCCTGTTGATGTTTATGACCTGTCATGTCATCTGTCGGACTCAGCCTAGCTTTGAAGAACACACACAGACACACACACTGTCTTACACAGAGAAATACAGACTCTCGCATACTCCAACAAACAAACAGATATTCACCAAATATATAGTAATCCAATTATGTTTTCAATGTTGACAGATCACTGTTTTAATAAATTACACAGTCAAGTTTTATTACAACGCACAATAACGTAAACATCTGCCGAAATGTTAATTAATTAGCCTTTCTCGTGCATTCGTATATTTATTCCGCGTATATATAAACAGGGACATATCCAGTGAAATTCACTTTTACTTTTACTCATCTTCGAGTTTTCACCGGCACTGATTAAGTTTATAAACCCCAATTTTTTTTATAAAACCCGTAGATTTATTGTTGGGGATGGTGTATTATTTCGCGCCTCCTAAATACAATTAGTTTGGGATTTAAGAGTAGCTTCTATTCAAAACTCCTTTGTAAAATGTTAAAATATAGCGTGAATGAAAAATTAAAACATCCTGAAAAACTTTTTTAAGACGACTAACTTTAGTATAAGTTGAATATGAATTGTGGTAATATCACGGACATACTATAACATGTCATTTAGGACTATATCAAAATCGAGTGGTAAAAATTAACAAACAGCAATTACAACAATTACATGTCATTACATATTCTACATAGTTAAAAAAGGGGGGAAAAACACACTTACCATTTTATTTCTCATACGCCTGCCACATCATAGATGTTATCTAAATTTCACTATAAGACAAAGAGTCGCTTAACCTTTGGAAAAGTACAACGTAACGTCAGATAGTGATATATTCCGCAACGTGTAGGTCAATTTCGCAAAACAAATGCCGGTCATTTAAGAGTTAAAGGGAGGAGACGAAAAGTGACACGCCTCATTGGGCAGATTATGGGCAGCAAACAAAAAGTGTGTGTCTGTGTTCAATTCAGCCAGTGCATCGGCCCCATCTGCACGGTTATATCAGCGAGAGAAACACAGGGGAGCTTGTGAACACTGTCACTTTCAGATGACAGGGACATGTACTGACTAGACTGAAGAGCTGAAAATAATAGTCTCGTTTTGCAGCCAGTTTACACACAGAAACAACTGATCGTGGTGGATTATATTTTTCAAAATATAAGGTAAGTGCTTCCTCTTCTATTGCAATCATTAGAAGTTCGCGTTTATGCAACGGTGATGCGGGAGAGCAGAATCGGGGGAAAAATAGTACTGATAAGAGGAAATGCGCTTCGTCAAGAAATATATTAAAATGATACCTGGAATTGAACCAAATCTTAACGTTAGTGTCCTGGCATAATGAAATTAAAGATAAAATGTCTCACCTTGCCAGTTTTGAACGTTCGTTGAATTCAGACTATTTTATCAGCATTAATTGAAATGCATATTCATTGAGGCTTTTGTGTTGCTTTCCCAAGTGTGAGTGTGACCTTTACACAATGAGGGGGCCTTGCTGGGGAGATGAGATTACTTTTCTGAAAGACGTTGCATACTTAAACATTTACGTTTCGGTCGGGGTAGCAGAGAAGTCTCCACAATGCAGTTTTCTGCTATCTTTTCATAGTCCGACGTGAGTGTGTTTGTTTGTGGGTATGTAATACTTCAACATAATACCAAGCATTTTAAAGAAATATTAATAACACGTTATTTAAATTCCATAAAATGGAATATGGTTATAACTCAGGCCCATATAGGTGAATGCTTTAAATTAGCCACCGAATCTGTGGTCGTACAGCATTACGAAATTAAAGCCAACTGCAAACTTTAGCTTGCGACTAATCTTTGGCAGAAGCACATCATTTACTTTTTGACTAAACATGCACTGACCTCAACTAAGAAAAAAAAATACCTTAAAAGTAGGGACACCATATTTAGTAAAACAAGTTTGTTTTATTTAGCCGTCTGGAATCTGATTACGAAAACCAGAAACTTTTTGTTCTTCGTAGCTGAGTGATGCTGAAATGTAGCTGACATAAAACAATGACATTGGACAGTGACATTGACTGTCCAGGTAATACCCATGAAATATGTCCTTTCATAGCACGCACCCGATTTTGCACGTCTATACATGTTTAAATACTATAGAAGATACAATTCCTTGCAAATTTGTTATCACTGAATCAAACAGCCATGATTTTGCAGCAAGTACCCTATAACGTTTTGTCTTGACTGGAATTATACTTAAGAGCGTCGTAATTATTGCGCGGTACTAATGACGGTCATTCAATTAAATCGAAAATAATACTTATTACAACATATTCGAATAGCCTTCTATCTCACGTAAAGTAGTGTGATTTTTTTTTCTTTGTGAAAATTCACCACGGGATTTAATCAGAACAATATTTATTCCAGCTAGTGTGTTCGCGTTCCTTTTTGATGAAACTCGTTGAACAGCCAATGAATAGCTATTCAGTAAGGAGTCACTAGTATTTTACCTTTATATGGAAATCTCAATTGCTTCGTTTGAACTCTGCCAACAGATTATGGAGGAATCCAGTCCCGAAAAACTGGGGTGCGATGGGAGCGCCAAAGCTGTGCAACAGTGCTTGACGGATATATTCACCAGCGTCTATACAACTTGTGACATTCCAGAAAATGCCATTTTTGGACCTTGTGTTTTGAGTCACACCTCGCTGTTTGACAGTATTGCTTTTATTGCTCTTAAATCCACGGACAAGCGAACAGCACCCTATATATTCAGGGTAAGTATAAATGCTATTTCTAACTTTTTGATTTAACAGTAGCTGTTTAATTTTATTTGTGGAGGAGAACACTGAATATCTTGATATTCTCTGAAAATATAAAGACTGGCCTATATTGCTACTTGGCTTTCAAAATATCAGTTATGGCACCGAGTAGAGTACATCCCTCTAGTTTTTAAATAAAATTATTTATTAATCTAAAACACGGCTGGCTTTATAGTATAGGCCTATGTAAATTATGAATCATTAATACAAGGTATTCTTAACTCTTTCTATAAAAACCGTCGATCAGGTGAAAAAAATGTATATGAACGTGTCATACACTTTTCCTATTTTTAATTATAAATATTTCAAATGATAATATAGAGAAAGTCGCGTAATCCAAGTAATGTAGGCTGTATATTTTTAAATACCGTTAAGACCGTCGCAGAGATGACAGCCTACTGGATTCATTCTTATCGACTTTTTTGTCATGGTGGTGCAGGTTGACACTTCTACAGCGAGCGCATCATCCGACAGCTTAATGTGGCTGCGACTGGTCCAGTCGGCGAGGAACAGCGAGGAGCAGAACCTGGAGGCCTACGTGAAGAACGGACAGCTCTTCTATAGGTCTCTGAGAAGGATTGAGAAGGACGAGGAGCTGCTGGTGTGGTACGGAAAAGATCTGGTCGAGCTGTTGCTTCTCAGCTCCGGCAAAGCGGAGGTGAAACACAAAGGTACGCGTTTTGGAGTCGGAACATCAACGTGATGAACATGCGCTTTGCTTTGCATATCTAACCAGAGCAACTATAAAAACAGAAACGAGTTCTATCAAGTCAATTAGTTATGGTTTTCTCATGTCCACTGATTAACATTAATGTGAATGCAACGGTAATATTTTCTTAATGCGATTTAATCTTTGACAACATTATCGTCTATCCATGTTCTAGCCTACACAGCAGCAGTCACTCCATAAAATTATAAACGTCCATATCATCAATTTCCCATTATAAACGTTTAAACAAATCGTTATAATCATTAATTGAAAGAAACGTTGAAAAATCTGCAATTCAAAATTACGTCAGAATTAAAACTTAAGGGAACGCACGCTTTAACTGGTTCAATTTTGAAATCACCTTTTACGGGAGACGGGAGTGCTAGAATCAGCTTAGCTCTGAATATTTTGTAATATATATATATATATATATTCAAACCAATTTAAACTAAAGTCTGATGTGTATATAAAAATAGTTTTTACTGACACACACACACACCTATCACACTTTAGTTTAAATTGGTTTGAATCTGTGGTGCTGCCCAACTCGGAGCAGCTGTTAGTATTCCCTAATTTAAGCCTTATTAGGAACAAGAATCATTTCATATTACTAAGATACTGCTAAAAGATGCATTTTAAAATGACAAAACTGTTTAAATGGGCTCCCTTTCTTTATAATTGACTTAATATGAATTATAAAAAAGAATCAATAAATTAATATAACAAATTGTCCTTTATGTGGCGACCTTTTCTGTGTTTTTTAGCAATGATGTATTGCTATATTTGATATATATGTATATATATATATATATGTATATACATCTGCTATTTTTATTCAGAGGTATCTTTTTTCCCCTTTCCATTTTAGGATCCCCACCTTATCTTTGTCCAGACTGCAACCAGCGCTTCCAGTTTGAGTTCCCCTTCGTGGCACATCTGCGGTTTCGTTGCTCACGGAAGCCACAAATCAACGGCGTGGACGAGGTTTCTAAAGACAATGGCGGCAGTACGAGTCCCATGTCCACGCCGCCGAGCCCCAAGATGGGCAGAGGAGGACTGGAGGGCCATTCCAATTCACAGGATGTTAAGCCTGCCACCGACTTTCACAATTTAGCCAGGGACCTGGAGAATAATCGGACATGCCCCCCAAGTGACAAGGAGGCAGAGGTGCGGAGCAAAAGCATCAATAAGAGGAAAACCTCAGACATGGATGAGAGCAGAGCTGCTGGTTTGTCTCGATCCCACATGTCAAAGAACGACGCAGAGATCATGGCCCCGCGATACATGCCGGCATACACTCTAGGGGAGAACAGGCAGGCATTTTCCTCACCAAGCCCTGAGCCCGCTGAGGGCAAGCGGAGTGCCTTCACAGAAGTGAAGAAGAGCCAGATGCAGGGCCAGAAGCAGGCCACCAAGAACCTGAGCTTCAACACCGAGAACAAAGATGGCAGCAGGCCCAGTGGGAGCCCCCCGGAGAAGCAGGCTCACATCCGGCCGGTTCTGACCGAGACTCAGCCCCATTCTCGCATGGACGACTCTTCTGCAGGCAGCGCTTTCATGTCCGTGACCCAGCAGATCACCAGTTCGGAAAGGAAAAGCGCCTTCAGCCAACCGGCGCGCTCCTTCTCGCAGCTCTCCCCCCTGATGATGACCCCCAAACTCCTCCCCACGGTAGACTGCCACCCCGGCGTGGGGGACACCATGTCGTCCACTCGAATGTACCAGTCCGACCCACTAGCCGCTAAGCTGCAGAGTTCAGAACTGCTACAGGGCAGCCTCCCCAAGCACAGCCCCTTTATTTACGCCACGGCCTTCTGGCCTAAGACGTCCGGACCGATTCAGATGCAGATGCCCTCTGCGCTCACCCTCCTTCCCCCCACATTCACCTCCCTCTGTCTACCTGCTCAGAACTGGTGCGCCAAATGCAATGCGTCCTTCCGCATGACGTCCGACCTGGTGTACCACATGAGGTCGCACCACAAGAAGGAGTTCTCCATGGAGCCCCTGGTGAAGCGACGGAGGGAGGAGAAGCTCAAATGCCCAATCTGTAACGAGTCCTTCCGAGAGCGACACCATCTTTCCCGCCACATGACGTCTCATAACTGACAGCTTGTTCATGGTCTTGGACAGGGGATCACGGTTTTTCTGTGTTTTGTTTTGGGAATATGATCAAACTGGAGGTATATCCCTGATGCACATGCTTTCACTTTAAAAAAAGAACCTTTCCTTACCAGATGTCATGTTTTAAGGTATGCAAATTGCATTTTGACAAAAGAAATCTATTTATTGCATAGAGCACTTATAATTTGGGTAAAAAAGGAAAACAAATGATTACACTTGTTTTACTATACAGAAAATAAACAAACATGGAATTGCGTTACAATGCTTTTATTATTTTTCAGGCGTATACAAAATGGTTATACATATTTAAGTCAAATGGGATTCTTACGTCAATCTATATTTGAAAGTGCATGTAATTTATTTAATAGATATCGATTTAAATTGCAGTCTTCAGTGTAAATAACTACTGCTTTGACTGAACTGTGTAATATTTTGTGTCAGTGAGGAATAATTTAGTTACTTTTTTTCTGAAATTACCTGAGGGTTTATCTAATGTGGTGAATGCTTTGACAATAAATAGCTTTATTTTCATCCAAATGTGTGTTTTAATACTGCATTGCTGTTTCATTCAGTAGTGGCAGCTTTTAGGGTTTACCATTTAAAGATTTACATGGCAGGAACAGGGCATAATTAATACAGAACTGTAAAAAAGTTTAAAATTGCATATATAAATGATACTATAAAATACCAAGCTTAATTAATCTGATCAAATTTCAAACCAGTTTCATTGTAAATGGTCTTGAATATATACACCAGTTGTATGTGATTTTTATAGTATATTTCAAGCCATGTTTGACCCACACCATTTACTTGAAATAGTGCGTGTGGCTTACAAATTAAAAATCATAGCAACCACAAACTACACATTAGAATTACAAACTTATACCAAAGTTAAAGATATGGATTACCACAAGAGGATCAATGCATTTAAGCACATATATTTCGCCTAACCACGAGTTATATGAGTAGATGGCTGAGTCACAGATACTGTACAAAATGCAACAATATTGTTGTTTGCAAACCTGACTTTTAATATAAAAGCTGTGAAAAAAGTTGCATATGCTTACACATTATGCCTCAGTATATTCGTCTTTTATTAAACTGCTTTCAATTAAACTATTTGTTTCATAGGATTGTTAAACTAACAGAGAAAGTTTGGCGTTCGAGGCAAGATAAAGCTAAGGTCACTTGGTGTGATCAGTAGTAGCACCATTACTAGTACTATCCTATAGTGCAACGTTACTACACTGCAACACTGCTATACTGATGACAGTATTATTGACAAACTGGGGAATGTGCTTTACATTAATCTCTAGGGCTGATGGCAGACTTCTTGTCTTGTGTGTCAAGTTAGCATATTGTCTGTATGGGGTTCATCCATTTATTTTGGCTTGCTTACGGCATGGGTCACCTGGTATCTTTTAATCATCCTTTGTGTGCATCCTGAAAAAGACTGGTATCCTGTAAAGTGGGTGATGTTTGCAACATTTTAGCAACTAATATAACAAATATTAAATAATTTGCTTAATAAATCGTCATTAATTAAATGATTTTTTTGCATTAATATAACGCCGGCTAATTATGTTTATTGTTTTTTTATTTCCAAATTTCCGAGAGCCTTCCTTAATTTGTAATCTAGTCGGTGTGATAAACTGGAATTCCATCCTGGGTGCCCTGTAGCAGCTCTCTCGGATAGGCTCCCTGCATTGAATATAGGCTAAGTGTTTACAGAAACCGGCGACAGGGGTCAGGGCGGTTTGCATGCTCAGTGGGTGGAACAGACCCTCATATATTCAGAACTGGGAGATATTTCTTAAGTTTTCTGCCACAATCCAGCGGAATGTAGGTGAACTAGTATCTCTAAATTACACATAGGTTTTAAGAGTGTGCATGGATGTGCTTTATGACAGACTGCAAATTATTCCTCTGTTGTGCCCAAAGTTACCTATATATTACTTAAGCAATGCATTACGTTTTAATATGAATAAATCGTTAAGTATTTCTAAACGTAAATGTACGAAACGCGTCTGTACCTGGTATTAGTACATAGAGATTGTTGAAAATTTCGATAAAAGAGTAAAAGAGTGACGCCTGCTGATTGAAACATGAAGTGCTGTTCACGGTGTTTCCAAAACGACTTAACATTTTCAAAAATATTCCTTTACTATATAAATCACAGTTACTTTTTATAAGCCAATAAAAAGGCTGGAAGACGTTGTTCACCTCAACTTGCCACGCCGAAGTCATTCCTTTCCATCCTCTAACCGCGTACCGTGGTCAGGGTGTCGGGGGTCCTGGAGCCCATCCTGAGAAGGCTGGAGTACATTCTGTGCGGGGTGCCATTGTATACCAAGACACTCATACACATGCACACAATCATACTCTCCGGTATACGTAGACACAAGTTAGCTTAACTGCATGTTTCTGGAGTATCAAATTCGAACACGCCCGCAAGGATGTACAACCTCCGCACGCGCACAGGTCGGAACCCCCGACCCAGGAGATGTGAGGCAGCAGGGCTACCGACCACTGTGACTCCCATCTATTCCTTTATAGAAGCGAACTGAGAAATAGCAAATACGTTGCGATAATAATAATATTTAAATATAAATAAAGCGCAAAAGATTTTCTGTTACGAATAAAAATGCTTACGCGCTGTGTATGCATAGTCACGTCAAGTGAAAATAACCATCTTTATAATCCGTGGTAAAACAAAAAAGCGGTCTATGCAACTCAACTTATTACACAGGGTCAGTTAAAAGCTCTGTAGTAACACTGCAATCGGGATCTCTGTTTGCCTAGGTTTTCGTGATTTTAAGAATCATTTTTTCCCCTTCTATCGCGCAACTTATTTTCAGTGTCTGTTTAATCGATTACGGTTTTTATTTCTAATGTATCATAAATTATTGGTCAAAAAGCTGGATGGCTATAATTTTAAACTTCTTTTAAAAATTAAATTATAGTATTATACAAATTAGCATTCTCAATAAAGAAAGTTTCCATCCTCTTTACATATATCAGAGTTTGTCGATGACTATGGAAGGATTGTCCAATTAAAACTATTTTAAAAATAGAACATTAAGACCAACTCGACATAAGATGAATTCCATTTTCAGGATTTCTGATGGACAACTACTATACTACTCATCTAAAAGAAAAAATCTTCGACATTGCATGTTTTTTTTAATGGATGATCGTGTGGGGAAAGTTAGAATGTGAGATCCAAAAAGGAAGAATGCAGTCAGTGACATATTTACATTATAAAAAATATATGACTATGTCTGTGAGCTATTCTCTCCTTTATTCTAACAATGCATGGTTTCCAGAATGAACTAATTTCAATAAAGACTATTCTGCTTATCCTGAACACCAGTCAAAAGTGTCTGTAGCTCAGCTTAACATACAGTCTTCAAGAGGGCTAAATAATAAAAAGTGCAACCAGGAGCATGATAGACCCCCCTCCTATTCAGAAGACCTTAATATGCTGATTTCTGTAAGAGTGTTTTAAGAGGCCTGGGGGAGACTGCAGCTTCTTTGCCTTTTTGCAAATATTCCACTGTCATGCTTAAAGGCCTGTAGGTATTAACCAGGCATAGAGTTGAATTTACAAATTCTTAAATTTATTTGAAGTACAGACACTCTTCTACTTACAAACTTTCAATTAACAAACTTTCAGACATAAGAACAAAGAGGACTGTAGGTCCAAATTGTGTTAGCTGAGCTCCCGTTTCCTGTCCGCAACATCAATGTTTTTTTCTGCTCGCCAATTCCACATAGTACGACTCCTGGCCGCTACTCTCACAGCGCAGCAGCATAGCGTGTGTACTCCCAGCATCGTAGTTCTTTGTTCTTGCGTATACCCTTAAAATAGTGTTGAATAACACTACTAATATTTCAAGTTACAAACGGCCGTTTGGAACGTAGCTCATTCATAGGTAGAGGAGCGTCTGTATTTACGCAACATGCTGTCTTGTAACTCTAAAAGTCAGAAGGACTGTAGCTTGGTATTCCATTAAGGATAATGGACACTAACCCAGTTCTAGCCTGCTATGACTGAGCCTTTGGCCAGATTTGTTCTGTCAACGTGTTGCTTTATTTGTTGCTGATTCGCTGTTGTGTCTTGAACAGGAATGTCTGGGATTAGCTTTGTCTGATGTTGGCAGCTGGAGGTGGGTGATGTTTATAAAAGTGCATGGGATTTTGGAGCTGGGTACAGGTGAGCAGCCTTGCATTAGGTCAGTCATTCCATTCTTGTGTCTGAAGTGGAACCTCACAATATAATCATTTAATGGTACAGTACCATTCAAGTGTGATCAGTCCTTTTACTGTAAAGCAGAGTTCCCCATGTCTGGTCTTGAAGGGCCAGAATCCCACACAGTTTGCAGATTTCAGTTCCCCCACAGAATAATTTGCTGAGCTGGTAAGGGGGTCCCCATGGTAGATTCTGGGGCCCCATAAACTGCCAGGGTATCCTTGCTTTTCCATTACCCCTGCTTAGTGGCAAATGCCATAAGCTACCACTAGCAAGTAAACAGAGTTTAAGGAATTATTACAATCTTCCTGCTAGTTACAGAGGTAGTGAGAGTGACCTCTAACTCTTTAGAGTATCAGACCATGAACACCTCTGATAAAATGAAGGTCCATGCAGCTTACTGCACACATCAATTGAGGCAAACTTAGTTTAATGGTCATAAGGGGGAGTCATAGGATCCATTGTATTTCCACTGACATGAAGGCTGGGCTGTCCCTCAGCAGAGACTCAATGTCTGTGTCAATGCTAGGCCTCTTCATCAAGCTGTTTGCCTTTCATTATGCCCAGATGGCCAGTAGGAGCTATGGCAAGGTCCTTGGCCTGCAGAGCACTAGGATTTACAGTGCAGAGGGCACAGACCACACATTTGTTGTTCCAAAAGGACAGTTTGCCTTTGACTGAATGATAAAGGATGAAGTTATCAGGCATATGCAATGACCACCCCTGTGTGATGAAAATGACCAGCTTACAGAGGGTGGGGTCTAGGCAAGTTGTGCTGAAGGTCCTGGAGGGACATGATGGCCTTCTACTGGCCTCTGGAGTGAACTTCAGGCATAGAATAATACAGCTGTCATCATTTTGCCTGGTAGTGAATATATAGTGATCTGCAGCCAGTTTCAGAAGTGGCCAACAGCATGACGAGGGCCGAGAAGTCCGTTTGAAGAGTGAAAGCAAAGATATGTGTGGCACTGCTCACAACGTCAGGTGCTGGCCAGGAGCTCCTGCTCTCCCATCGAGCACTTCTCTCAAGCAGGACCGTCAGCGCTGAAGGCAAAGGTAATTGGGATCCGGAGCCCATTGTATTGCTAAGACCGCTTCGTGTCTACAGCAGAGGCATTCGACTCAGATTTGACCAGAGCTGGCAGTGAGGTAGCTTCAAAGGGAGAAAGGAAGATAAGCATGAAGCCCCAAAAACTTTCTTCAGCAATTTTACCAACAACACAATGGTAGCAGTCTACTTTGGTAGAAATTGCAGGTAGCACATGTCCTTGTTCTGAATAAAGTGGTAAAGATTTTTTGTACTGAAATTCTGAAACCCACAAAGAGCAGAGAACACACATTTGTTCTGAGTTTGTGCGCGAAGAGTGGTTTAAACACCTTCAAAAGACACTCATTATGGTCTTAAGCTGTCAGGCCACATTACATCATTCACTTAGATGGCCGTCTCAAAGATTCCTGCCAGAACTGGGAATGTGAGATTTTTCAACGTCAAGCAAAGGTTAATCCAAACTCCATGCATGTGCGCTGGGAATTCAGATGTGCAACTTACAGCTGTTGCAGCGGATCAGAACCTTTACATAAATCATAACATACCAAAGGCCAATTCATTATTGTTCTTGAGAGAGAGGATAGAGAGGCCATAATGCCTACTGGCTTCCAAAATGAAGAGTCCCAAGCTGATTAGCCACAACTAGCCACATAAGATGCAGCATAAGCAAGAATACCTTGTTGAATTAGACTGACACCTAATTAACACTAGATTACCTTTTAATTAGTGTGATTTCTCTATGGAGGGTTTAAAAAGTGAAACTGAAAAGATAGTAGTATCTCTTAGGGAATGTATACTTTTTATTAATTTATTAGTATAAACTTAAGCCAGTAAAATCACAGAATTTGGCTAATATTACTTGGCTAGTTGTACTGGTGCTAAGCCACCTACTTTCTGTTTATGCCGAGCCAGCTTCGGGCAGCTTGGGGAGCATGCATGGTACAGTGGGGCACATTCCCCACATGATGAAGCACCTTGGGATCACCCCTCCCTCCCCAGGCCGACATGTAGTCCAGTCCCACCCTCTGGAAATGGCCAGCTACCCGCTGCAGCCAGCTGTTACCTGGGCGTCCCCTTGGCCTGGTCCAACTGCTTGGGTCCCCAGCAATGCGGATGCTGCACATACCACCATCAGGGAAACGCTCCCTCACAGTGCAGGTAATGTGTCTCATTATCCAAAGCAAGGTAATAAAAGCTTGAAACCTATCCTGGGAACTATAGGACACAGTTAAAGACTCTACTAGCAAGTTAGGGACAGCAATTCACCTAAACTACAAGCCACTAGACTGTGGGAACAAACCAGGGTACCCAGTGGAAACCCAAGTGAACACAGCAACAATATAACTGTATAATACATCATTTAACCACTGTCAACTACCACATCTAGCAATTAAAAAAACATTGTGAAAGCGCTAATCCTAATGGCTTCAAGTGCTGCACTGGGGAAAAAAGATTCACAAGAACCAGAATAATGAAAGTCTAACAACCATCTAGGATAATGAATAAAAATATACGGAAATAATTCAGCCCCATTGCATATAATACTACAATTTAAGCAGCCTTGAAGGCTTTCAAATTAACAAACAGGAATTGTAACATTCTGCTTACATAAACTGCACTGTAAACTGAATAACCTTTACATGCATGACTCCTGGTTACATTATGTAGAAGTGTTTTACATGTTTTTGGTTTTCTATATTATTTTCTGTTACCCAAACTAACAGAATTGCAATAACAAGCTATGTATTAGGATAAATTATGTAGCATATTAACATGGTACCTAGTAAGTTGATTTGGCCTTCATTCATCATCCGTTATTAAGAGAAACTTCAACATGAAGTTGATTCACAGAGTGTTTACTTGTCTGACAAAGCAGATTCCATGACCATTTTTTAATGTGGGAGGAGATCAGAGTACATGGAGGAAATCATAACAAATGGGGGGGATGCAAAAAATCGTCATACCCCATATGTAATAGAACAAAGACAACTAGGGCTGCCACTAATGACTGTTTCTCACTGGATTAATCTATAGACTATTTTCACAGTTGGTCGATTTTTCTTATCCCCCAGAAAATGAAACAGAAGTTTAGTTTGTTTTTTTTGTTTTTTTGCTAACAAAAAACTGTCATTGCAGGGCTTTAGATAATGGACGCTGACTTTTTGTTACTATACAGACATTTTCTTTCACCCTTAATTCCATAACCAAATTAGTAATGTGCCTCAAATATTAAAGAGATGCGTATTGTGGAATCTGATTAAATTCACCGTATCCTTACACTTGTCAAACTCACAGGGCGCCCTATTCTGCTATTTTGGTAAATCATGGAAGCGATATAAGAACCGAAGTGACGGTGAACCCAGACTTAGCAACCGCAACAAATTTTAAAAGAGGAGATATTGTAGATAAACATGGTAGAAAGATGTTGGTGGTGTGGCGCTACTTTTTTGCTGATTAAGTCCAACGTGTTTCACTTTCATTTTTATTTCAGTTCGCGAATTATTTTCTTTTATTTAGTGTTCGTTCGCGGAGGTGGTCCCACCTCCCAATAAGCCGAAAACGAACATACACTCTCAGTCCCTGTAGAAAAGCCCAAATTTTAGCATAAACATTTTCTTTAACACTTATTCAATGGAGATTCTAAGGTAGTAGGTAGCCAATTTTATGGCTTTAATAATGAGTGTATTTAGCAGCTACAAGGGCAAAACATATTAAAAAGCTCTCCGTAATAATTGCAATTTAATAAACTTAAACAGATGACATGGGTTGTTTTGTTTATTATAGCGGTCCATCGTCCGGAATAGTTCTTGTGGGGTTTCTCTTCTGGCGCTCGTGCATAGCGCTCGTGCCCCTGTAGTATGACATCACACTTCACGCAGAGTAAAACCACCTTTTTGTTTTCTGATAATTTGAACTATTACGTACGGATATTAAAGGAACGCATTTGTTTTGATGAACTGAAGCGTTTTAGAAATCTTAATGGTTATTTAATTTAAATAATAATAAGAAAAAAACGAAGCGTCGATTTAAAATGTTGATACCGACGCATTTTCAGCGTCGACATCATCGACCACGTCGACTAATCTCAGCAGCCCTAAAGGCAACATACCAAATATTGAAACTGAGAAATTGTATTGTTTTATGATAGATATATGCTCAAGAACAATGCTAATACTAAAACTAATGCTAAAGTTAAAGGAAATATCTCACAACTAATTAGGTTAATTGGCAAATTGGCAACAGCTCAGTAAGATGATTGGGCATAAAAGGACCCCCCCTCTCCCCCCCCCTCAGAGGGGTGAGTCTCTTTGCAGTGAAGATGGGGAAAGGTTCTCCACTCTTGTGCTTGGGCAAATAGTGCAACAATTTTAGACTCATGTTCCTGAATGTAACATTGCAAAGAAATTGGGAGTTTCATCTTCTATGGAACATAATATCAATAAAAAAATTCAGAGAATTTGGAGAAATCTCTGAATGCAAGGGGCAAGGCCGAAAACCAATATTGAATAGCTGTGATCTTTGGGTCCTCAGGCAGTGCTCCATTAAAAACAGACATGATTCTATAGTGGAAATAACTGCATGGGTTTAGGAATATTTCCAAAGACCACCGTCTGTGATGTGAACACAATTCGTCATTGCATCCAGAAACTACCAGGCATAGAAGGAACCATATTTAATCATGATCCAGAAATGCCCGAGCTCATTTAAGATGGACTGAGGCGAAATGGAAAACTGTTCTGTGCTCTGATGAATCAAAATTTTAAATTATTTTTTGGAAATCATGGACTCTGCATCCTCCGCGTTAAAGAGAAGATTGTTATCAGGGGTCAGTTCAATAGCCAGCATCCATGATGCTATGGGGGTGCATTAGTGCCCATGGCTTGGGTAGTCTGCACATCTAGTTAGGCACCATTAATACTGAACGACATATACACGTTTTGGAGGAACATGATGCCATCCAGACAACGCCATTTTCATTTCTGCAAGACAATGCCAAACTACATTCTGTGCATAGTGCAACAGCATGGCTCCATAGTTGAAAAGTCTGGGTGCTAGACTGGCCTGCCTGCAGACCAGACCTGTCACCCATTGAAAACATTTGGTGCATCATGAAGCAAATAATACATCGAAGGAGACCCCAAAATGCTGAGCAGTTGAAAACCCTATGTCAGGCAAGAATGGGACAACATTTCACTACCAAAACTGCAGCAACTGGTCTCCTCAGTTCCCAAACATTCACAGAGTGTTGTTAGAAAAGGTGATGCAGCATAGTGGTAAACATGTCCCTGTCCCATTTTTTTTTAAATGTGTTGCTGTTTTAAAATGTGATCCAATTCAAATTGGACATATATGTTATAAAACAATATCATTTCATATCATCTTTGTTCTATTATCAGTTAAATTTGGGTTTATATGGTTTGCATTCTGTTTTATTTATGCATTTCACACCACATCTCAACTTTTTTGTAAGCAAGGTTGTATATTTGGAAAGGGATGATGTCTGAATGCATTCCAGGGCAATACTTGCTATAAGGACTGAATATAAAAACAAGAAAATAGTGTTCATTTTTAAAAATTAGTAACGAATTAGTAATGCCATAGCCATTGAAGACTGTGATAAATGGTCTTACTGTTGTTAATTTTTTAAACTCCATTTTTGATTTTGAGGTCAAACATGGAGCTTCAACTTTCCTGGATACCAGCTGGGAGAAAGAGAGAAAAAAACGAATTACTTTGACTTCAGCCATCCGCACAGGCTGTGCTGTGGGAATCTGGGCTGGAGCAGGCAAAGTGTGAACTTAATCAGCCTGCTCCCTCAGGCCAGAGATCCAAGCACAAACCACTCTTCTTCACAGTCTCTTTGGCAAAGCTCAGAATAAGATCTGAGTGGAATGGTGTTCTTTAAGTCCTTCAGAAGTTTACCTTCTTAAGCAGGTGCTGCTGGTGGCAGGTGAACCCTGGAGGGGCTGCAGGTTTCCAGCGTGGCAGATAATTCTTTTGGACAAAAGGTGAATGGTGTCTGTGGAGAGAATGCTGACTGAGTCATCTTTGCTCTGCATTATCCCATGACTGGAGGTGTGTTGTTGCTTATAGGAGGCCGTGGTCACGGCCTTGCAAGAGGCACAGATCTGAAGTTAAGATTTAGCTGTAGTGACTCCCTCCATTTAGCACCTCCGTCAGGCAGCTTCATCCTCAGCACAATCTGTGCTGATCTTTACAAAGCTCTCCAGCCGTGAAACCCAACGTTCTTTGGTGAGCAAGGATTCCTCTGCATTCACAATTCACACTAATAATTTCTCTAGATTAATCCTTTACTGATAATGCCTACAGTTTGGCTCATAATCCGATTTATACTGGGTGCAGAATGTGAGACCTTACGCTTTCTCTGAGCCATATTAAAATGATCAGAGTGGCTGCCAGGACCTTTCAACTATTACCACTTCAGCAGAGTAGGATAAATTTACCAAATCTCTTATTTTCAGGGTCAGGGGCTGCATAATATAAATATCAAATGGAGTGATTGGAAGCAGGAAATGTACCGAGGTTCACAATATCGATCTGTACTGTCTCCCTGTGGCTGCATCTGATATTTGAAGATATCGTTCCTCAGCAGCGATCTTGCCATAGCTGTGAAACGGTTGCCACTCACTTCCTGTGCAGCTTAAGCCCTAATTGCTGCATTTGCAGAATTTGATTTGATATGAAAGAGAATCAAGGATGAAGGTTTGGTTTCAACAGTGGGTGGGACCAAATCAATCCTGCCCCCCCAACCCCCCCCCCCCCCCCCCCCCCCCCCCCCCCCCCCCCCCCCCGCCCCCACCCCCGCACCGCGCCGCCGCCCCCCACC
>JAABNY020000119.1:12638397-12656312 GCA_015164015.2 Brevimyrus niger | reverse complement strand
ATAGCAGGGACAAAATCAGCCCTAAACCCCCCCTACACGCACATAGTACTCCCACAATATGTGTGGGGACATGTCCCTACTACCCATAACCAAATCTATAATGTTACATTACAGAGCACAGAGCATTACTTTTGAATGGCTTATAGCATGAGAAGTACAAAATGCATTACAATAGGTGACTTCCAAAGACACATTATATGTTTCATTAGTAGAGAGGCATAACTGTCATTTAAAACGGAAATCATCACATGACTTCTGCAAGATGATAACAAATTCAGGAATACAGCACAAAAATGAGAGTGAAATTCTTCAAGGTTAACACTTTGTTCATTAACAGTTGTTATACCTATAGCAGTTCACCAGAACAATGTAGTAGGCATGAACAAGTCTGACTGCGTGCATTTGTGTGTGTGTGAGCAGTTTACAACAATTAAAATGAAGTCAAATATTACTTGACATTTTCTTGTATGTTTATCATCCAAATGTAAAGCTCTGATTGTGAATGTAGATTTGCTTTTTATATTAACATTAAAAGACTGCCCACTAGTGTGGTTCATTTAACACAAACAGCGATAAATTTAACTCAATACTGCGCATGTAACACAGACAGTCATAGAACATACTGAAAGTTGCAGTTGGTTAAGGATTATAAGAGCTAAGCAATAGAGCAGCTAAGCTTTAGTTGTAGCTTACTGACACCTGCTGGTGAATAAGATGAAATGCAACTTTTATTCCTGGGCAAACGGCAAGCAAGATTTTTTTTTAACTTTGCAGGTCGTTATTATGTTTTAGACCAGGAGTAGGCAACCGTCATCCTAAAATGCTAGTATTCAGCAGGTTTTCTATCCTACCTGGTGAGTTACTATCTGCATGAGATCAGTCAGTGTGATGCTCTGGGCAATATTCTGCTGGGAGACTTGGGTCCTGGCATTAATGTGGATGTTATTTTGACATGTTCTACCTACCAAAATATGCTGCAGAAGTACACCCCTTTGTGGTAGCTGCACTCCCCAGGAGCAGTGGCCTCTTTCAGCAGAATAATGCGCACTGCCACACTGCAAAAAATGTTCAAACTGAACACCTTGAACTCTTTTTATGTTCTTCAAACCTTTCCAAACTCCTCTATTTGATTAAGCATCTATTGGTGTGCTGGACAATCAACTTTGATCCCTGGTTTCCCCACCTTGCAACTTAAAGGATCTGCTGCTATCGTCTTGGTGCCAGATACCACAGGACACCAACAGAGCTCTTGTGGACTCCATGCATCAATGGGTCGGAGCTCTTTTGGCTGCAGGTGGTTTTTAATGTTATATTGGGATGTATGTCTGTTTGTTTGCATTTGTTGTGATACTTGCCAGCAGAAAACTCTATAAACCCTTATAAACTGTATCTGAAAGTCAAGATTGCAGCATTTCCCATTTTTGAAGTGTCATGACCACAATAATCTGCAAAATAATTTCAGGCGATGTTTTTGTGTGTTCCTCCAACATGCCATTTTTCTGTTTAACAATTTTCCCAGTTTGTTCAGCCAAAGTCCACAGAATGTGCTGACATCTTCCTTGAGACTCATATAAGATTGTTTGTTAAAGGTAAACGTAAAGGAAAATGATCTTATTGGAAATGTGCATCAGGTCCACTAGATGGAACTGTTGCCCAAAGTTTAAAAAATGCTCATGACGTGCATTTCAAAACAGACCTGAAGCCTATGAATTTTAAGTATAATATTTGTACAGAGTAAAGTCAGAGAGATTTGTCTGCACTTTATGTAAAAAATGCTGAAATTTGATATGAATTACAGTACATTTATACATACATTGTTGACGAAAATGTCTCTTGAATAAGTTATACTGTACATTTTCTTAATAATGTCACTACCACTACTATTAATAAAAAGAATAATTATCTACATTCAATTTATCTTCAATATACTTTAGTCATATATTTTCAAAACTTGCTTACAGTCACAGAAGTAAATGTTGTGAAGCGAATAGTGCAGAGAAATGCCATTGGACTAGAAAAAAAAGTTGGTCTTCGGTCATCTGGAAAACAAAAAAGCTTTTTGGCATATAGGGTGGTCTGTAAAGTTAAGATTGCATAAGGACTGAGCTGTCCGATGACAAGTACAACAGCTGTTGATCCACCCATGCGCTGGCTCTGTTTGGATTATTATGTCACACACATGGCTCTCAAATACAAATAAACACAGGACTGGTACTTTGTTCCATCTCCCTGCTGCATATTTACACTGATACACGAATCTCTGCTGAAACACAATGGGCCCTTTGTAGGCAAATGAATGCCATTCTTGTGCTCATAATTATCTCACTTTACATTTTTGCGTATTGGTTTCGTCATTGTCTCCCAAGCCCACCATATTATTTTCATCCATCTTCCAGTATACAGACCCGACCTACCAGCTGGAGGTGTGGAGTTGTTGGTTAAAAATGAGGCCTTCGGCTGCAAAGGTCTGAAGCCTTCTTAGAGAAGCCCTTATTTTTGAAATCCTACAAATATTCATGCTTAAAATGATTATTGTGTAATTTGACTCCTAAAGACAGGAGCAGAAACACCAGAGGGGAATTTTTTTGACTGCAAATAAAAAGCAGATTGTAAATAATTGGACTAGAAATATCTTGACCTTCTATGTAAGTGCAGATTATAAAACTTAGCATTATTTTAACTTTATAATCTCTCAAGGGTCACCGGCAGTCTTGGCTGTGCATAAAAAAAGTAATTTAAACCAATTTGAGGTTCCTTATTTTTAGAGAAGGTAACGTGCCAACTCTACAAAAGTAAATATCTAACATGAAAAAAAACTTGATAAATTATTATGAATCTAATAGGTCAAGCGAAAACCTGTTGTCAAGCCTTGTTTGATGACAAGCTGATATGGACCTGAGCCTGATAATGCATAAACCCGTCCCCAAAGTAACATACAGACTTAGAAAGGTATCCAAACATTTACTGCCGCAGGGTGTTCATGTAACTTTAACTCGCTGTGTTGATTCAAATGGCACAGGTGTGCAAGACTTGCTTTTCATGCCAAAAAGTAAATCAATGACAGTTGATGGAACATAACTAGGTCTTTGCAATATGCTCTATTATTTCCAAAGTGATTGAAAATCAAGTAACAATAAATTGCACTTCTTAAAAATGATGAGATCATTGCTGAAGTAAGTGCACTGCCAGCATTAATAAGGTATTTGATACTAGGATAAAATGCTTTCCATTATAAACCATTCTGGATTATGCAAATTTGTATTATGAAAAGGGTTCAGATATTGGTCAGCTGTAAAAAATCTTGCATCCATCAAAGTATGACTGATAATGGGTCAACATGCAGTGATGAAGAAAGGTGTATGGATCTGATGTGCTTGAATGCCTATTCATGGACTGGACCAAAAAAATAAATAAATCAGGGTAATGTGAACAAACACCAGACTAAAAATTTCAGGTAATTATAAACTGGTTCAGGTCATCAAAAGACATGGATGTCTCTTTGCACCCCTATTTAGCCATGCTTAATGACAGATCATATTGTGTTGGAACACTACTGAAGTTAAATAAAGGGCATTACTGGTTCTTAGGGGGTTCAGAAAAGATGCTGGCCTGATTTCATTAGCTGGGTATTCATATAGACATTTGTCAGTGGTGCAGAAGCTGTTGGGAACTGCAGTTAGTTATAGCTCTTAATTAGTACCGCTGTGACTTTTTGTTGGTAAAGATGCCTTTTGCCAAAACTGGGATGAATCTTATTGGACTGTTATACAGTCATAAAGTACACAACAGAATCCTTGGAAACAGTATTTCTGTGCAATATTTCACGTAAGACTTTTGCTGTGGTCCTTTAATCTCTGAGTCAGAAACTTCAACATTGTAAAACACATGCTTATTCAGTTATTAAATATTAAAGCAATTTTGCCCAAATAATAGCGACCAAAACAGATTAGTGAGATCTTTAAAATAACTTTGAATGCCATAATCTGTATGTTTGTTTTTTGCTAATGTATAATTGGGAAACATATTATTCTACAATCAAGAAGTTCCCCAGATCCTGAGCAGGATTTCCCAATTTACATTGTTATATGGTCTTGGCTAAGAGGTACCTTTGATATCTGCAAGCAAAACTGGGAGTCAAAGCTAAAGTAAAAAGCTGGAGGGGATGCAGCATATGTTACCCATGTCTGAGATCATCAGCAAGGTGGTGAGATTGAAGTTGTTTCCAGCAATCAGCCCCAGAGCATACACAATGGGACAACTCTGTCCAATAGGGCTTTGGAGACATGTGTTTCCCCAGTCTACATTGTATGGCTCTCATAGCATAGCATATACAGACCCTGACCATACCCAAATGCATGGAAAAACAGACTTCGGGAGGAATGTTCCTCATGGGGGTAATAGGGCATCCACATGGGGATTGTCACAGCTATGTTATGTACTTTCAAACCTTGATGGCAGAGTTTCATTTTTCATAGGCTGTAGAATAGTAAATGAGATGTCTTAATGTGATGCATGATTCAGGCCTGAATCAATGAAGTTTAAAATGGGTTGGGTTAAATTAGGTTTCATTCACTACTGAATTTATCTGAAGGCTATTTGCTATGTTGAAAATTCCACTCTAGCTAACGAACAAGGTGTTAACCTTGAAGAATTTTGCTCTCGTACTTTCTGATTTCTCCAAAGAACTGATAAACCAATCTGCCTTTTATCTTGTTTACATCATTTTTTTGCACTTTGTTTACACTTTCCAATTGAGTCTGTAATGTGGAATTTCCATACACCTTTACGTGATTGACAGGCCACATCATGTTGCATAGGCTGGGACTTATCTGGACTACAATGACTGGCTGTAGAATCTGTAATGCTGGTAATGCTGAAGTCAGTTGCTATTGTATCATGTCCACAAATTAAAAAAAACAAAAAAAAAAAACAAACAAGAGTTATTTGGGACTGGATAATTATTAGTGTCACTTCGTTCCAAGGTCTTCTACCTTGGTCAGCCCCTTGAGCATCCAAACCCCAAAGAGGGCCCCTAATCCAGTCCAGAGGCGAGTCCGGCAGCATTCCTGGCCATTAAGTCAGTGCTTTGTGGGGGCCCACTCTGTGTGTCACCTGACTTTTCCCAGTCATTTATTTTACAGACAAATACGTCAGACAGAGAGTTAGGGGCTGACTCGTCCCGGGAGGTGCACAGAAGGAAACACCCAGCGTTATATGTTACCCAAAATCTCACGGGCCATGAGCTGATATATAGCACCATTAAGTGGGCGGAGCTCACACACCACTATTACTGTACTTCCTGTGGCAGTGCATCACCCTTTGTTTGGATTGCACACCTCTTGGGTGATTCTAGTGCATGAAAAACAGCCATTCTTGGGTCACCCTTCACTGTTTTGCTTTGTAGCTATTTAGCTTCCGGGTGGTCCAGATGCGGATATGCTCTGGTCAGCCTCACTCTCTAGAGATGTGTGTGTGTCTGTGTGTGTGTGTGGAGGGGGGGGTTCGCAATGATCCAGTGGTGAGGGAGCGTGAGTCAGGTGGAGGCCATCGTGCATCTCAGGAGGATGCGTCAGGTGACTAACATCGCGTTGATTCATTCCACCTGTTACTCGTTCTTATTGTCCCTATACATTATCATTTTCTGCTGTCACTTTTACAGCAAGCTGGGGACCAGGTCATATGTCAGACCATACGCTAGAATGGCCATCCTACAAGTCGGTTGTGCATGCAGTTTTTCATTTGTTTGCAAAGAAAGTTTTTTTTTTTTTGCTGCTCCATTCCATTACTTCTCCCCCTGCCGCTGAAAAAGTTCTCGTCCATTCCAAACTCCCCCGTCACATGATTCAGGCTTTCCCACAATTGAATACAGTTGAAATAACTTACACTTCCCTTTGTTTGCCTCATTGAAACATTTAGTCACTGCTCTTCACTCCCGGAGGTGTTTTGGTGCTAAGCTGAAGTAGGAATAGTCCAAAACAAAAGAATTTTAATGAAAGTGTAATTTATGTGAATAGCAGCTACAAACTTAGAGCCATAACAGTATCAGAGCCAATGCAATCTGACCCTTCAATTGGCAGTTGAATGTTTTTGATTTAAAAATTTAAATACTTTAAAATGATTTTAATAAAATTATTCTATTATTTTTCCGTGCTTCTCTCCGTTTGAGATCCTACTGATCTAAGGCCCTTTCAATCAAAAAATTAGTAAAAATCCTGTTATGTTATCTTATTTCCCCTGTATACCTATCTCTCATTACTGCAAACTGCATTCCCCAGGTGCTGTGCACTCCTCCAGACCGCATTGAGTTCACTGACACACGATAGCATTGAGCGATTTTTATCATGAGTAAATACTGGTTATAGCGCTGATGTACACATCTTTAAAAGCGTGGTAAATAATGTCAGATTAGTACATACTGTACTGGCCCAATGTGTCACACCCCGTCTGTACACATCTATGTTTTCACCTCGTAGCGTGAAAGCTACAGTTACAGCCGGGGCTATAAACTTCCAATGAATTATGCTGTGCACCTGCAAGCTAGTCGGATTGACTGGGCCGGTCCTGGGAATGACTTTGCCCTTTTGTTTCCTAAGGTCAGTCTTCTGCAGTGGATTGTCATTGCTCAGTGAGGTCTTCACTCCCTCGCAGACTCCCCACTCTCACAGACCTTTCATGCACGCAGGTGTATAAATAGAGCTGTTTTCAATTAGCGCTGACCTTGCCTCTAGCGGGCATCTGATCAGTGAATACCCCTGCACCTGTGGTAATAAAATACCAAGGGAACTAAGACAGTGCAGTGAATGTGAATCAGCCATAGCCCCGTTGTTGCTTTGCTAGGAAACATACCCTTCCACCAGTTTAGCTGTGAATGAGTGTTGCCAACCAAACACAAAGAGACAAGGGAATTGTGCCCTTAGAACTTATTTTTTGGGGAAAAAAGGAATAAGACAGGAAGTTTTATTAGTGTTAAACTTTTGTATGTAGTTATAGTAGGTTTTAGGTGACCCACACATAATCCTGTGTTAAAGTTAGACAGCTTAGTTTATTTTGCACTTTTAATGGTTTCAAATAATATGAGCCAGCTAATTGTTCCACTATTTTTTCTAATGTGATATTTATTTTAAAAGGTTTTAAGTTTATTCAAAGCATGCTGAGTATTTTGGCCTTTTGTGATTTGGTTTTTAGAAAGTTTAGTTTTGACATACCGGATTGTAGTCATAGTGTAACTAAAATTAAGAAAGTACCAGGTTGTTGAAATTTTGCAAAAAGCAAGAAAAACTAGGTCATGCCCCCAGTTAAATGGCAACAGTATCAACTTTAACAGCACTGTGCTTTGTGATTTTAGGAGACTTCCACTTAATGGTATATAAAGGTATTTTCTGTCATCTCCAAATAATTTTATACGCACCTAAAGCAAACCCATCAGACAGCATTTTCAGTGTTTTATATACAGAATTTAGACTCATTTAGCATCATCTGTCACACAGATTAGTATATTCAGCTTGTTACAAAACAACATGACATTCACCCCTTTTCCTAATCTTTCATTTATTAATTTTTCGTGTACCATCACTGGTGCTGTAGTAGGGGGGTGATGTAAGTTATTGCAGCAGGTTTACTATAAATGAGAGGTATGAAAACTTCAAACCTCTTATCCGCATGCCAGAATGACCAATGTCGGAAATCTTGGTTTATTACTTACAAAAACTAAATGTGCAATATTTGGTGTTGAATCCTACCGCAGCAAACACATGAGACACCCTATGAACAGATCAAATGCGAGTGGATTTCCTCTTTAACCACGGTTTTACTCTTTGTCCGCCCTTCCATACTTTTACAAATCACCCAAGCTCTATGAAACTGTGGCAGTGAGCTAAAACAGTTAAGCTTTGGTGGTCTTCAATTCATGTCATGTCAAGCCAATTGCCTCTGTGAACTTAAAAGCAGAAAAGGGTGGTGCTTTTCCTACCAGCCATCGAGAGACACAAATCCTTTCTTTTTCCTGCCAGCAACCACATCCCAGGCCAGAGCAAAGAGCTAATTTTATGCCACTGCTTGAGGGTGCGGGATTTTCTTATTTTGTGGAAGAGCAGGGATTTGAGCCTGGATTTCACCATCCTACAAGTTAGCTTCAGGGTCGAAGCTTCTCTGTTAGACACACCCAAACTGTAATCTTAAGCCAGGGGGCAGAAACTGCTCTGCTTCTATGACTTTCCTCTAGTTTTCACCCCACTGAAAGTGGGTTTCAGGTTTACTTCGGACTCAGCAGTCAGCAACACTTTCAAGAGACAGGAGAGTGAATGCAGACTGTGAAGCTTGTACATATCCATTTATTTGTCATGTTTGTTGAGAAGCATGCTGCAGCGCATTCCTTTGAATTACATTGATGCTGAGAATTACATTACATGAGAATTGAATTACATTGATGGTATTTATTTAAGCAGGACCAAAGAAACTGAAGCATCACTGATTCACAAATCTCTTGGCAGTGATGAGGATTGTAGGCAATACTTATCTATAATCACAGTCATTGTGTTGACAAAGTCATTTTAAAAACCGCATTTTGTAAAAAGACTTTACAAAGAAACATTAAGATATAAGATGAATATGCTGTAGAAATAGGTCCAGTTTATCTCACAGCAGCATAGCATAAGTAAAGTAAGTATTATGCAACAATACAGATATTTATAGGATGCATTGCGCATGGACTTGTCTGTTTCAAGGTGTTCAATGATATATAAGAACAATAAGAAAAAATGTTGCCTATGCATACTTATTGGTGGGACTAACTATTCCTCCAGTCATAGAGTGGTGTTGTTCATGTTGCAACAACTGCTGTGGTCTTTTTTGAAGATAATTAGGCCAGCCACCAGGTGGTGTGTGTGAGCCCTGATTGTTCCAAGGTATAATAAAGAAAATTATGCAAAAAGGTAAATCACAAGGGCATCCATTACATAATCAAAAATGCTAAACAACATATTAAATGTGGCAAATTGAGATCTTTGTTATGACCAAAAGTAAGAGGAATATTTGTTTTTTCAATTGCAATCTTGAATATGTAAGAAATATAAGCAGCTACGATTTTGCCACAGTTGGATGTTTGTAATAAGTTTAGACCTACAGCATCTCATCGGGAGATATTTCTTATTTCATTTTGTGAACAATTACGAGGTTCACAACCGATTATTTAAACTGGCACATATTTTACTCTTACTACATGACAATACTGTTTGAAGAAAGTGTCTAGTTTTTGATTGAAAAGTGTACTGCACCCTAGATAATTCTAAGCAATAATAAGGAAAATAAAATATCACAAAAATAATTTCATTTGTATGAAATTGTATTCATATAATTTATTCATATCATTTATCAAGTCATATATTAGCTTATTTTTGGATACTTGCTTTAATTATTGCCATTATATTTCATGTCATGTGTATTAAGCTTGGATACTCACATGTACATTGAAAAAATCATAAGCTGCACATTATAAATCAAACTCTCTTCAGATTATAGTCCTGGCCGGCTGCGGTGTGCTTACATCCCTTCCTTTTTTCTTGCATTCGTGTGATGCATGGCCACTTTTCGCAAAAAAAATTATCCTGATGCATCTGCTTTCTGCATCAAGATTTTACAAGAGGAACTTCCCCAACCCTGCCAGTGGTCATCTGTTTCCTGTTCCTTTCAAAGGGGGAACAATCAGACTAGAAATTGATTTTTCCCAATTGTTACAAAACACATATAACATGACATATTAAAAATACGGCTGGCTTTCTATTATGCACTTAGTTCTATTATGCACTTAGTTCTGAAATATCTGTTAAAGTCAAAAACACCATCTACACAAGAAAGGTTTTGAATCTGACCAAAATCAAAGGTTAATTTAGATATATACATACATATATATACACATATATATTTCCTAAAAACTTGAAATGGAAAAACACACGACCAAGACTTCTCAACCACGGACATTACATTGCAATACAGCCATCATCAGGTTATTTTTAATAGCTGTCAAGTGGAATTATAATGCTAAATGCTAAAGTCTATCTGTACATTGCAATAAATATTTAATTGCTAACCCTTTGATAATTTTATGAATAGACTTTGATTTAACTTGTCGAAGGAAAGAAAGCATTTTTTTGTCTTTGGTGTTACTGGGGTATTATTTTTTTGCTGACAATGTGACGATTTATGTCGCAGTGGCTACTGGTCAGGCTGCCCTTCTCACTGGCTTCCTCAACACCTGTGTTTACACTGGGGCCTCAGCTTCCATAACCTCCGCAGCGATCCCTCACTCGCTCAGCTTCCATAACCTCCGCAGCGATCCCTCACTCGCTCAGCTTCCAAATATGTGCTGTCTGTGCACTTTCACAAACATGTGACTCCTCGGAGCCTTTCATTACGGGAGCTGGCAATAGTGTAGCGTAAATTGCATTCCAGCTGGAAATTCTAGTGTATTCCACATTAAAAGGTGTGCACGCTGTTCCCCATTATTGGAATTTAAAAGTAATAAGTAATCTTGAGTCAAGTTGTGCTTGTGATAGTCATGTGAGGTTCAATGCAACAAGTTTTAATGCTTCATTAGGATTTGGAAAGGTTGATTTGTCAGTGGGAGTGTTATGATTGTAGTAGCACTCATGGTATATTGGTTTAATAATTTATTATTGGTTTAATATTATGAAGTGCTTATTGTGTGTTTGTTTTTTATTTGCAAATATTTGTTATCGAATCTTCAAAGTTTTATCAGGGTGTCCCAGGGATGTACAGTGTAGAAAATATCCATTTTGATACAAGGATGGAGAACTGGATGAGGGATTTAATTTCACTCCACTTTTACTGAAAATAGAGTGATGTTTCATTAAAGCAGGTGTACTACCACTATTCTTTTTTAAAATGTGTTTATATTAGTGCAAAGATTATTAAGTTCATGAACAGCTGTGTTAGACAGCATATTTTATTGCAGAGATCAACACTGATCAATCGGTGTCCATGTAAAGCGATCACCAGGAGCTGCATCATACTGTGACTGAGATACGGACAAGGAGGGACGTTCCTGATGGGTGCAGAAGTAATGCTGGTGTGCCACTTTGGCTGACGACCATATAAACTGCTTTGGACAGCTAATCCCAAGGACTTCGTATAATAAGTGTGTTCTTTCATCTTCTACCTCTGCATGTATTTTGCATGCCTGTCCATATTACCTCTTCACTGGAGGGCTGGACTCCATTTCAGGCAGGTTTCCCCAACTTCCTCCAGGGTGTCCCAGTTCATTCATCTGTTTCCAATGATATGCTCCAGCTGTTCCTTAGCCTTCTACATTTCCTTGTACCTTGTGGACTCTGGTTTCTCGTCCAGCCACACTTTCGGTCTTATATGATTCTATCTTCTTGGCCTTGTTTTTCTTCCCCCACACACAGTTCTTTGTTTCTGAAAGCATGTCACCAGTTTATTCCCAGCATGGTACGAAGAAGCTTGATTACTTTATCCTTGAAATTCCAGAATGGCTTTCATGTTAAAGGTCCTGCTCTTACCTTGACTCCCCTTTCTTGGGGGATTTTTGTTTTTCCAGAAGACCATCCCCACGTCACGCTTTTTGGTGGTTTTCCCTAATTGTCTCCATGTAGATGCTGAAATGTGCACAACGAAAAAAATAATTGTGATCACAGCTTTCTATCCTGCCATTATTGCATTTAACTTGAAAATAAAAATGAAAGCTTTGTTTTTGAGCTGTGGTCACACTGAAACTTTTTTCTTTTGTATTTTTTGCCTAATTTGTTCCCCTAGAAAAAAAAGTAATAATATATTAATATGTAATTAAATATATTGAAAAATGATTAAACTACCAAAAATGCCATCTGCTGACAATTTGATTGTAATTGGTGAATTGAGGAAAAAAAACGTTGTTTATAACTTTTTTAAAATTCACATTACACTTTCTGTGATTTTTAAACTATATTTGTATAGCGGGTCTAGAACTCTAGCATTAAAGTAGCATTTAAGCAAAAAAATACTTTCATTCTTTGAAAGTGCTTATATATATCTGCTGATTTATTTAGACATTCACGTTTAGATCTAAGAGCTAGTAATTTTTCATAAAAGTATCTGTTTTGAATATATACAAACTGTTATTTGCAAAGTGCACTTAAATGTTCCCTCAAGAAAATGCTTTGCTGTCATAAAATGTAGAATTTGCAACAGTAATCTTATTATATTATATATATTCTAATACTGTTTTGATGGTCAAGAGAGGGTGTGGAAACTCTGGCTCCTAGCGATTGTAAGGTGCCCTGGTTTGTGTTCAATCTCAGCTTTCAGCTGTGACATTATTTAGACGATAAATTACATCAGCTGCTGTTTCAGGTGAAAATCAAGTACTAATACTATCTAACTTGCCGAGAACCAGAACTCATCCACATAAATTATGCCAATAAAGATACTAAACATGAATCAAGATAAAACATGAATACTTTTATTGGTAAGCATAAAGCTTTACACCATTAACTTTGGCTCTAGACCTCCATAACCTTGAATAGCACAAGTAGAAAATGGATGGAAGGATGGATGGATGGATGGATGGATGGATGGTAAACATAAATACAATACTCAATATAACTTAATCATGAAAGAAAAAACATCTGAATGTTTTCTTCTGAAAAATGACAATTGTAACATACTGTACTTTGCCTGTAAAATAAAGCCAGTGTTTTCAGGCTTATTAGTCTACCTATGAAAAGACATTCTAACAAATGGATAGAAAGTTGCTAAAGCATCTTCAAGTATTTATAAGGTTTGCATTTTAAAGTCATTAGTATAGTGAATCAGTAGAAACATGAGAGGCCAGATATTTGGTTAGTTTTAAGCAACATGTGTGCAGCAGGCAACCTGAGGAGAACCCCCCCCCCCCCAGCTGGCCCTGGGGGGGCCGCTGGCACCATGTCTCATCAATGCAGTCATTCTCAGGTGCAAATAATTATTATGATTCTTTAGAAAGAGAGACCTAAACAGATACACTGTGCCTCTGTGTTCGGACTAAACCAGAGAATCATTATTGTTTGCTGTTTGAGCTATAATTTTGACATTGTTTGCATGTGCCAATAGAGGAAATTCCAGGATGAGTTGGTTTTTGCCTTGCGAGGTTAAAAAGTCAGGGCAGGGCACTGTTGGCAACTACGCACAGCTAAGGAACGTGTGTTTAGGGGTTAGGGTGGTGCCACAATTGCTACAGGTAGCATAGTTGCTAAAGATATGAATTTGCCTCAGGCTAATAGATTGCTGGTAAGTGCCAAGGCATGTATATTTAATAATATGCATGTGTACAATATGTCCTTTCACAAATCACCAAAGTGTAAGCTATGCAAGTTGCTTTGTTTAAATGGCCATTAGAGACAATATTTCATTGTCTGTGATTCAAAGCAGGGAGCGATGGGATTGGTTCAGCTATACTGTGACTGCATGATTGCCAGAGTGAGCCGACTCTGGTAGTTGCTCCATGCCCTGTATTCTTCATGTAGACATAATTTTGGCCTATATGTTACAAAGGCATTCCTTAGTTATTAGCGTAAGCCTTTTCCAAAGGATTAGCTGCTCAAGAACTTGAGGAGCTATTAACCGCTACCCAGATATTTCTAGAGTGTAAGGCAGCAATGTTACTCTCATCTCCTTAATTTTTTTGCTGCTTAATCTTCCGACGTTAAGTACAGATACTCGCTGTGTAGTTTGCTATAAGCTCCTCGGATCTGTGACCGCATCTTTTATAGGGTTGGGAACGCTGGTACTCTGTGAACTAGGTGAGCCATTGGCAGGAGTGTGGGTGGAGGCAAGCAGAACCTGAAGCCAAAGCTCATTTTTTTGCCTATGGGGTAAAACACATCATAAATCAGATGTGAGGTCTTTCTGTATTGCATTACTCCTTCATAAATAACTAAATGAAGGATAAATCAGGAAACCAAATTATAGTTCAACTCAAAAATGTCTCATGGCCTGTCCACCAATTAGAGTTCCTGGAGGTTCTTTTTATATAATTAGTTGTTCAATTGTAATGAATTGATCAGGTGCTTCAGCAACTCCAGTCTTTTTGGAAGTCTAGTGCTGCTGATGACCTTTGCACTAGGATTTCTTCTAAAAACTAAATCAGTGCAGATTTTTTATAAAATGTAAAACTGAATGTAAACTGGGTTTGTTGATGATGTTCCTGCTCATGTCATTGGAGTACTTAAATCCAACTTTATATAATCAGACTATGAGCTGTTAAATCAACGGCCATTCCCTTTTAGAAGTATGACTCCCTAATTAACTAGGCTTAGTCTCGTGCTCTTCAAGTTGCTCAGGTTTATTAAGTGTTTTGTCATTACTAGTGTTGTGTTAAAGACAACTTGGTGAGTATACAGTCTCAGTGTAGAATTCTATTTGTTTGACAAAAATTAACGGAGAGAGAAAAATGGTGTTGCTATCTTTCCTGTGTTGATGTGTTTTTCATGGGGACAGAAGAGAAAATGGAGCTGCAGTGCGAACCATGAAATGTTCCTACTACCCCCACTGGGATTTGAAATTAAAAGATCATATAAGGTACATTGAAAGAGTGTGGTAGAGCCTGTGGACCAAAAATACTCCCACAGAATATTGACTGAGGTCCTTCCGGCTCTCTAAAATCCATGGTGTTCCAGAAGGTCACAGCTGGTTCCTTTCACAGATATTCAAAGAAACCACTGTACCTGAACCACCACAGATCAAACAGGGTCTAAATGGCAGCTCTTTTTGTTTTCATAATGAACATGTATGGATTTTTTAAACTTTTTTGTCTTCCTTATTGCTTATTCCTCATGCATCATTTTCTTCCAAAAAAATCTTCCATTTAATCAACACCTCCATCTTTATTCGTCATCCTTCATCCTGGACAATAACCAGCATTTTTTTGTTTCATTGATAATGTTAAAGAGTCTGATCCCTTTTAAAACTGATGGAATAGATTATCCTAATGACGTAATAGTATTTATTCTTTCATACGAATTAAGATATATGATTGTTATAATGTAATATTGATATTATTATTATCTACCCAACCATTTTTTTGTGACTTGTTATCCAAAGGTTACACAAAACCTGGAGTTCATCCCTGGGAGCCCCCTGCCCCCTACATGAGGCTGGGACACACCCACACAAACAAAGACACACAATGGGCAATTTAGAGAAACGCCAAGTGATCTGCATCATGTGATTTAGGGATGAAAACAAGAGACCCAGAGCAGAACCTGCACATACAGCTTGGTCAAGCAATTGAACCATAACTCTGCCTTCTTCTTCATCTTCCTCTTTTTCTTGTTCTTGTTCTTGTTCTTCTTCTTCTTCTTCTTCTTCTTCTTATTATTATTATTATTATTATTATTATTATTATTATTATTATCTCCGTTGGTAATCCTGCTAACAATAATGGCATGAAATCACAGTGGATGCGAGTAAACTCTGCAGACCTTAAAAACTATGGCCAGAGCTTCACATGCAGTAAAATGGTTCACTGAGTGCTCTAATTGTAAATCAGACACTCAGCTAAATTTTTCCTTTGACCTATGCCACATTTTCTGTGCCCCAGATATAATTTGTTTTATTGAAGACCAGCTGGAATACTGTCTAAATATTTCCTTATGACAGTATTTGACAGTTTTAGCTGTGGGCTGTTGGTAAAAAAAAAATGCCTCTTTCACTTTTCAGTTGCCCTCATATGACAAGTATCATTTTACAGAAACGCTACAGAAAAAAAGTCTTAGATATTTTGACCTGGCCATTACATAACACCATAGTTTACCAGGTTTAACATTTTCATAACCATTAATTTACTGTTTACATCGAAAGTTTTGTATTTCTATTTGAAATAACCCTCTGGTCTTGTAACAACTTAGCATAGACCTACCTTTTTTATTCATGGTTTTATTGTGCAAGTTATACTATACATACTAAATCTCAAACAAACAATGGATGCATCTAAAGAACATTAGGAGTATTTACCCTGGATAAGAAGTTAATGTTTATGAAATACAGGTGACTTCTGCTAAAAGGCTTAATCGCACACATTGTTGAATGGGCCCTTTTAAAAAGTAGTCTCATTGTCAGCCTACATAAAATTATTCTATTCCAGACCAGGCTTGAAGTTCTGAATTAATTCATTTGGACTTGCCACCTGAACATTGCTGATAATGGAGCAAGTGCTAATCACAGAATTTCAGAAATTTCTATTGTGAGAGGCCTTTTCCTTTATAGCACAAGACATGCACTTTGAAGGGTTAAATGGGTTTTGATTTGCTTGTAGATCTCTTCCCTTTTTCTTACAAAGGTGGTTTTTGATTATTGACAGCAACAATGGTTATTGAAATTTCAAAAATATTGCGTGTCAGACATCCATCCATCCATCCATCCATTCATTAATTTATCCAGTACAGGATTGCAGGCCACAGGGAGCCTATCCAAGGAAGTATGAGGGCTAAGAAAGGGGATTCCAAGCCATCACACTCAGAAGCAGAAGACTATTATGTCGAAAGCACCTGTGCCACTCAAACACATAATCACATACTATGAGCAAATTATATCTGGGGTTAAAATCACATCCATGGCACTGCAGGTGTCAGACCCAGTACTGCTGGCGATCTGTAGTGTCTACATAAAATAGTTACAATACTTATTTTATACTTAACAACAGCTTTTTAGCTTTGAATATTTAAACTTCCTGCCTTTTTGTGGTTTGGTAGTAAGCATAATATTACTGTAATGATACTGATCGAATGTGACCTGCTTTAAAATGTTCTCCCTGGTACCATAAACTATGAAAGCAGGGCTGATTGATGTCTCAATTTCTGAAGCTGTCTGGCTTGAGTACAGATGTATTCCTCTTGAGAGAAGGCTGGTTTTATGCCACATAATGTAATGTCACATAAACCCATCCCTAAATTTATGGACATTTGCTATCTGAATTTTCACTTATCCATACTTGAGATGGTCATAAAAGGATTTCCAAATAGCATCTTCATTTATCACAATCTAACCACTTACCTCTCCTATCGCTGCCTCCTGATGAGTGAAGGACATGATCTGAGGATAGTGGGGGCATGTCCCTACAAATATCATGGGATGCATTTAGGGGAGGGGGTTCGGGGCTGATTTGATCCCCACCAATGCTGAAATCAGACCTCATGATGTAACATGCTGTAGGATGCTGTCATGCTTTATATTAATCAATTCCTGTCCTTGCAGAGAGTGCTTTCCCAGAAATGTATGCAGATTTTAACAAAGTCGGAGTTCTCCTGGAGTGGTCGGGGAATCTCCAGCTTTTGGTACAGCTCTAGCAGCAGCACCAGAGTGATTTTCTTACATTGTGTTTCAATTATTTCTTTCTGTAGGACTGTGTTCTTATTCAGTGTCGAATGGACACAAGAGGATGCAAAAGTCCTTTTCAATAACAGCAAAATGCTAAAAGTGCTTCCTTGTGAGTAAGATGCTAACACAATTCAGCACTGTTTCTTTTCAAGGAAACACCTCGAAGCTATACAATAGCTAAATAATGACCTAATAAAAAAACACAACTGGATGAAAAAAGTGTCCAGTTTGGCAGTACTGATGTTCCCAACTGTAGTGAGTGCAGCAGGTATGTTAGCTAGGATCAGGATCAATCACATCTTGGTTCCAACTTGACATTTTGAAGATGTTTAATTAAGGTCAATTTAATACTGTATTATGAAAACTGAAAGATGAAACTTTAAAAATAAAATAATAAAATTGTGCCTTGCTATTCTTGCTAGTGAGCCATCACTAGCATAAATTAAATCTTAATATTATATAGACCCAATCAAACTTTTAATGGATGAAAGAACATGATTAAAGATTTCACCCATAATTATCATTTTTTTCTATTTTGTATATATATA
>JAABNY020000119.1:12623932-12638280 GCA_015164015.2 Brevimyrus niger | reverse complement strand
AGAAAGTACTGTACATAAATTTCACAAATGAATAAAAACAAATGACTTTAAACTAATGTAATCTTCCACAAAACAATGCAGTGTCGCATGCAGTGATCTGCCTTTAACGAGGGCTAACGAATAAGCCCCATATAAAACTCAACAGGCTGAATGGGTCTTTTAGAGAGAGAGAAAAAGCACATAATATGGCTTTGGCCAAAAGGTTCACGAGGAAACACAGCCAATTGTTTCACCTTCAGCCATACATACTCTTTCCCCTTCAGGTTTCCCTTTTTATTGTCTGACTTGGCCTGGTCCAAGTGGGTTTGCACCGCAAGCAAGTGGGAACATTGTGGGCAGGACAAGTGAGAGAGGATAGGCATCAGAAAGCTTCACTGTAGTTGACCAGAAAATGCTAGAGGGCTGTAATAAAAGCACCCTTAAAATAATGTAATGCAATACTATATAAAGGGCTTTAGTTTTACAAAACTGCTTCACAATACTAAACATTAACTGCAGCCTGACAGTTACTGTGATGATTGCCTCACATTAATGCTCCCAGATGACAACAATATATCAATATTAATACATTGATTCACGTCCATTAGATTTAGATAATATACAGTACATGTCTGTATTGGTTTTCAGAATAATTACATTTCAAAAGAACAGTTGTGAAATTCTGTTCTGAAACAACTAGTTGTTAAATCAAAAACATTGTTTTATAGGTTTGAATCATTTGTATAAATTATTTGTAACGTATATGGCATGCATTTTTGCACTCTAAATCGTAAACCCGCAGTATTCCAGAGATCCCGAGAGGAGCATTTTGAGGTGTTCAGTAATGAAATTGGAAATTATGCAGCTCTTTCCTGGCCCACAGTTTGAACTCTTCTGTTTATTATGTTATTGACATTGACTGCCTAGAAAAACCTCCTTAATTTCCACAATGCTCTATACGGTAAGTACCAGCTGCTACAGCTCTAAGACACCTTTTAAAATATGTGCTGGGATATTTTCCAAACAGTTGAAAAGGTGATTCAATTAATCTCATCTTTGCAGCTGCCGTTTGTACTACAGCGTTTTTAACATTCTTACATATACAGCTGAAATTTTGATGGACGATTCATGCATAAACATATGAAATCCAGAATTTACTCAGGATTAGTTTAATTAATAAATTAATTTGTCAATTTTAAAGAAATATGCAGCTTTGCCAGGTAATTTGCCATTATGTGTAACTGCTAGACTTCGCAGGTAAATTACTGTGTCACCTTTACTGAATTTGCTCCAATACAGTACAGATGATATTTGTTTCAAAATGCGTTTGAGAGAGAATATGACTGCAAGATATTGCAAGTATATCCATCTATTTAACCATCCTGTTTGTCCAGTATTGGGTCAGAGTATATACTGTTGATGATAATAAAAAAAAAACCAACACATTAATAGTGACATAATTTATTATATATACAACATTGTTTTGAGTAGTGATAGCTATCACTAATAATGATCTAAAAATAGCAACCACTAAGCTTCAGATATGGAAAACACACACAAATATATATAAACTCATTTGACATTCTAATTAATTTGATAGCTTTTAAGTTGACTATGAAAGTGATTGAAAGCAATTTCCTGTATTTGATGTGTCATCACCTATTGAGATATTCATCACCCAGCATGACATTTACTGTGAAAGTATTTGAGGTTCAGCAGTAAATACTTTTACTTTTTTCTGTGACATCACACTCCTTAGTGATGTATGATTTTCCTTTAACAATGTAATATTTTACAGTCAAACAGCATTTTATATATTCCGTCATAAATTCCAGGAATTTTGTCTCTAAGACCAAGTGTACAAGAGGAAGGATCTCAGGGAAGTTGTAAAACTTGTTCAATTTCTATGCAATGTTTCATGGACTGCTGTACGTAAAACAGGTGATAGGTGATGACAGTACACCTAACATCTGTGTGCATTGCTGTCAACAGAAACTCTCTGGAACTGTAAATGTGTGATTAAAGATTTACTGGCTGGAAGTTGCTGTTTGCCCTTTTTGAAACAAAATGTAGATTTTCATGGCAAGAGTCAATATTTAAGTTGAATATAACAAAATAACAGATGTTTATTTGTCATTTGGACCTTCTGTTATTTCATAATGTTTTACGATATTATTCTTTAAATCTTAGCCGTATGCTACAGTATTGCTTCTTAGGTCTGTTTTCCAAAAAAAGCATAGTTGCTAACTGCAGCATGTATGGAACCATGTAGCTGAATGGGTGCAAGTGTGCAAGTTGCTAACTGGTGCGATTGGGAAACGCACTGCAGGTGGAGTCATTACACTTGTACCTTTCTTCTTTACTATAGCATGTTGGGTTTGATGTGTGTTTTCCACTGTTTTTCTCGTTTTTTTCTCTCTTCTTGATGCCAGCAGCAATCTGCGTTTGATATTTGCCGATGACATCATCACCAGAGTGATAGTTCTCGGGTTGGTCTCCCCACGACCAGAAATCATTTACAGCTTGCCGTCCTCCGCACCTTTCATCCCCTGCCATGGGAGAACTTCCCGGAGCACCTGCTCATCTGACACCGAGGTGGAATCCCGACTCAGCCGACCACGGACATCAGGATGTTGTTATTCTCATGACTCCCATTCATGGGCGTCATTCATAGGAAGACGCATGACATGTGTGCCTGCAAGTGTGCGAGGAATTATCTAACCTTCGCATGAAAAGGAAGTGTAACACTCCATCGCATTTTTTCCAAGGAATGTACACCTGCGGTATCTGAGGCTGTATGTTTTAAAGGCTGCTTATGATGTTCAGACCCTGAAAAAAAGACTCTTGAGAAGTTGCGGGGTTTCTCGTGTTGTTTACTTCATTTATGAAGAAGTGCCGTATTTTTGTATTACTTTAGAATATTAAAAGATTTGTAGCACTGAGTGGACTGAGGTATTGCGAGAGCAGCGAAGGACGAGCTGACTTAGTTGCTGGGACAGAACATGCTCTTTATCATCGTCCTTAACAGAACTTTAACCGGCGGGCAGGCAGGAGCAACTTCAGAACACGCTATGCAGGTCCAGTGCGTCTTTGATGGAGCGGATGGTCACCCGGGCATCCCCTACACATCTGCTGCTGGCTCTGGTGCCAGCTTCTGGGCAGTGGCATGCCTGGTGTCCATCTTTCCTGCAGCACCAGCAGACAAGCCAAGTCGTCCTTGTCCAAGAAGCCCTGCTGCTTCTTCTCACGCGAGGATCAGACAGGGTACACACAAGACACGGGCAAATACATGTGCGACAGTAGGGAAATAGTACAACAACAATATAAGGGCTGTTTACTATGACATGGGCCTTGTGAGGCATGACAGGAAGCACAGATCTCACCAGCACTACAGTATTTTTCTAAGAGAAAAATTGGTATGGTGTTTATAATAAGTTTCAGCATGTAATTCAGCATAATGAATTGTATATAAATGAGTTTACTGCCCCCCCCCCTTTTTTTAAGAAATTAAAGGGAGAAGAAAGGGGATTATTTAAGGGAGAAAATATTTATTCTATCTATCTTGAAGAGACAGGGTGGAGAGTGCCCAGTATTGGAATGGTTGTGGATCTGCCCCACTGCAGGGGTGCAGTGAATGAGCCAAGAATAATACACATGCAGCAGTGTGGTAATTACTATGATATCAATCACAAAACACTGCAGCAAAGAGGCAAAAAGCTGAATTTCCCCAAAGTTGAAAGGAAGAGTAAGTAATGGATATTCTGGTATGTAAACTAAAATGGACCACCACCATGCTGATGTTTGCAGATGTGTCTTGACTACATATGTTGCAAGGGAACAAGCACCAGCAGTGCAGATGGCCCCAAATCCAGAAGCTCATACCGCCTGATCAGATTTGCATCTTGTTCTTTCCACTTCAAATTACTGACATGCAAAAAGCTTCCTTTCAATTAACCCACACCTCGTTTTCAGGCATTCAGAGCTCCAGTCTCCATTAATCATTCTATAGAATATGGACACATTCTGGTTCACACTAAGTAGTTGCACAGCTTGTGTACAATAACATCAGCTGCTATTTAAATTGTTTATCCACAATATTCATCAATCATTCAATCTGGATCAGAGTCTCTAAGGAATCCGCATTAAAGCAAATCTTGAAAATAAACCTTCTTAACCAGGACCAGGTGCTATAAGTCAGGTTCTTTTCTTCCTGTGTCTTTCGATCACTGTCACACATACAGACACATTGGTTGCACAGTAGAACTGAGACTGTACACTTCCACTCGGTCAAAACCATTCATTTCTGCTTTTATGCTCTGAAGGAATAACTTAAGTTCTTTCCATGGAATGTTCTTTGTTTCATCAGTACGCTTAGTATATAAGTGATGTATCACACCTGAATCAATAACATAAAATCTTTCTTGTCTTTAGGGCCATAGTGAGGCCTTTGGTAACCTTTTGCTTTCTTTAGGAATATACCCCAGATACCCACACTCCACATTCAACTTATAGTCTAGTGTCTGCTTGCATGGCTAAACGTGCAAAATTCAAGGCATATTTTAATCTTGCCATATTACACAATGAACAGGTGTTCACAGGTTTTGCCAAATATGGGGATAAATTGAAGGAGATTTTTGGCACAGTGTGGTACGAAACTGATATTTTAGGATGTCATATGATATTAATAAAAACTTGGTATTTGTAGGGTTCAGTTAATCTTCTGATCTGACAAAGCAAAGAAATGTGGTTGTAAATCACACATGATTTGGTAGTCAAGCCTGAATCTGTGTAAATATGTCTCAATGTATGATCATTACATGAATACTGGCAGATTCACTTGTATATGTAGCACATAAATTATACTTTAAGGTTACATACCATCACTGGAAAAATGCACTCTGTAACCTCACCGTGCTCGGTGGGTATGTTCTTAATGTTTTATAAGTTAGATATAGTATTTGATTTCTAATAAGAGTTTTTTAAAGTGGAAAAAAGTTATCTTGAGCATTTAAAAACATAATTTAATCATTTAGAATGCATGCTTTTGTTGTTTGAAGTATATAATGGTGTTGATTTCTTGTAGCATATTAAAAATTCTTATATTTGATCTATGCTTTACAATGCTTGTTCTTAAAATGTTCAACACACCAGGAATTCTGAACTGGGGGGGTCATATAAAAATTAGTATTTCTGTAAGTACTCCACTTTAAGGGTAAGTAATGAAAGCCTGCTAGGAACAATGATGTCTCTGTCGAAATAGGATTGTGAAATTGATTCTGATTACCAGAGCTAACTAAAAACCAGATGCAACATCCTTCTTCAGTATATCACCAGTAGTCAATAAGAACATAAAGTTATCAAAAGCCAAAAATTTGTGTTTATTATGATAATCAAATTCTCAATGTTTTGTTTTTTACAGCATCATATATGTTCAAAGATAATCAGGGCATACTGGGCAGGAATAATGTTGTTTATACAAAGGGGCACAAATATCAGTTTAAGAAATTGTTTAATGCCCATTTAACATTTCATTGAATGTTGAAGGGCCATTGATCTAAGGCTCTTGAATGTAAGCCATAAACATCAGTTGTCACTCCCTTTGTTTAAAATTTACTTTAGATTTTCCATCCACAACTTTATATCTCTGCAAAATGTTAGTTTTTTTGGTCTCGGCTTTAAATTCTTGAACACGGCATTGTCTGTTCCAACTGCTGATTGCATTGTAAACAACAGAAAGATAACTTTTTGCTCAATGGCAGAAGTTTTATTGGATAAAGAAAACGTTTTTTCCACAAATACTGCAGTGCACATAACTTTGGATTAAAATTCAGAGATATTTAGTGGAGCCAGTTTTCAGAAAGTGATATAGCGCCTAATGAATTAGGGCCCTGACTAAACCAACATCCCTCTGAGGATCAGGGCCTTGCTGCACTGTTTCCCAACCTGGTCCTCAGGGACCCGCAGTTGCTCCATGTTTTTGCTCCCTCCCAGTTCCCTGCCAGACAGTGCCCCTTCCTCACTCCAGGGGAGCAAAATGGACCAGATTTGAAAAAACTGCCTTATTGTATTGGGAAAGTTTGTATGTTAGACTATCCATGGTGCTAAGTTGTCTGGAGTTTGAATTTCTCTTAGGGTTTCCCTTGGCTAGCAGCTTTGTGGGAAGACGTCAGGGGTAACTAGGATCTAACAGAGATCTCCCATGAAAGACACCAAGGAGAACCAGCATACCCTGCTCTGAATACGGATACCGAGACCCACCCCTGGAGTCAGGCTTGGGGGTGGTGTTTGCTGTCTAGATCCTGGTGGCTGGGCCACCCACGACAGCCAGCCAGTCAACACCTGCAAGATAAAAGGTGGAGGTCAGGTGCAGTGCCATTTGGGTGGCAGGCATGAGAGGGAAGGCCCCAGACGGATTAAACTTCAGCAATAGACTCTGACTTTGGGAATGTGGAATATTGCCTCACTGATGGGGAAGGAGCCTGACAGTGTGGGAGATAGAAAGGTATCAGCCATATATAGTCAATCGTACCTCTCTATTCTCCGGATTCAGACCTCTTGATCTGTGGTGGAATCTCTCTTATTCTGAGGTCCCCCATTGTCTCAGCTGGGTGTAAAGATACTCAAAAGTCTCATGCTGGGGGCTGTATAGCTGGGTTTTCTTTTTTAGTACCACAGATCGCCTCTGTGGTACTGCAAGCTGGCTGTTGCTTGTGTGTATGCACCAAAAAGTAGTTCAGAACACCAATGTTTCTTAGCGACAGTGCTTGAGGAGCTTGAAAAAATCCTGCCAATAGACCAGGATGAACCAGACTAGTCAAGGTATACAGGGAACATCTGCCTGAAGCTTCTGTGCGAGATGAATTTAAATAATAATAAAAAAACCTTGTCCCACATGCTGAGCAAAGGTGGAGACACTGGGGCCCTATTTTCCACCAATGCAAAGCACGACACAAAGTGGTTTTATTAAAGTGTTTCGTACCAGCGATTTGCTTATTTTCACGCCATGCATGCACATGGTCAAAATATCAAATGATTGTGGGCCTTATGCTTGTAGCAGGGGTACATTTTAGATGAGGCGTGGCTGGGCAATTGTAGTGTGTTGCTGTTTTGCATGTTTCCATAATGTAAAGCCCTCAGCAGGATTCTTTGAGGCATGTTGTATGTTGCGTAACATTGCATGATGGATGCCTGTTGGACATAAATGAGGACACATTATAAGACTTTAGAAGGCGTGATGCTGAACTGCATGTGCCGATGCCAACAAAGGAGTTAACGCTGGCAGCAGCGCGGGCAAGGAGGGGTCAGCTGGCAGAGGAGCTGAATCGTCTGTAGCCTGGTAAGGAATCTGAACTGCGAGAGTAGAAAAATAACAGCCTACTGCCTTCCATTTGAACATTTTTAAACACCTTAAATGTAGGTTGTGTTTTGTCTGAACAAATATTGCACTTTTATTTATATTTTGCAAACTGCAGACCCAAAATGAAAAAAAACAAAACAAGCATAATTAAGTCCCAGCCACTGTGAACGTTCAGCAGCGAGCTTCCGTTTTCTCCGGAAAATGAGGGCAAACTCGCTGCTACCACAGCCCATGCCTGCTTCACCTAGAAAGGCTCAGGAGTAGTGCTGCTCCCGTAGATTATGTCACCTTCCGCACACTACATTCGTTTTCTCGGGCAAATAGCGATCTGGTTGTTTGGGCAAACACGCCACGAAGAGAGTTAGGACAACCTTTCTGTGCCTTTCCGGAGTCAAAATAGCGAAATGGATTTGGACTTGCCCATAAATGTTAGTTGCACTGCACTTCACTCTCTGCGCTAGATCATCGAAATAGAGCACTTCGAGGAAGTGGATAATCCAGTGGATATGCCCTCTGATTACGAGGCAGTGTTGGAAAGTTCTCAGGAATCAGTCAGCCACTGCAGTTGAAGTCGCTATGGAGGTGGAAGTCATGGATGAGATTCATGACCTTAAAATCTGAGGCTGCGGTACTCTTTGAAAAAGAGAGCGATTTGCCCCATTCAGATGAGGGTGAGACAGTACACCCTTCAGTGAAGGAGTTAACCTTGGGTGATGGTAAGACGGAACATGACTACAGTTTTTCTGGTTAAGTGGGAGTTGAGTTGCAAGACAATGATCACAGGCTACTGGTTGGTCTACGTTCGTAATGACCCAAAGTAGAAGGGTGCAAGAATAAAAGGTACAGTAGTGAGATTTCTGCACTCACTCTTGACAACAGGAGGAGGAGTTTAAAGACCCAGATGGGCCTCAAGAAGTAGTTGTTGCTCTATCAGCTTGAGCCGGGTAAACTGACATGATTTGAGTGTCTTATAGAGATGCCACAGAGTAGCTTCCAAGTGAGCTGTTCTGGGCATAGCCCACTAGGAAAAGGTCCCATGTAAGACCCAGGATATGCTAGAGGCATTATATTTTCCAGCTGGCTTGGGAATGAGCAGCGATCCTCCAGAACAAGCTAGAGTCTTTGGCTATGGAAACAAAAGTCTGGTCTGACCAATGGCCTGTACACTGTTAACCTGAAAGTTCCTTTTATGCAAACAGTTTGAGTAAATATCACTATAAAGAATTAGTTTTGTTGCATTATTTAAACTGTATGAGTATATGGAGAGTATATGAGACAGTCTTTGGGTGTACTCATTTTTATAAGTTTAACTAACTTAAACTATCAAGTTTTACCTCAGGTAACAGTGCTGTCTGTTGTGATTGGCTGAAAACTCAAGACAAGTCTGTGCTTGTCCGTTGGAGAATACAGAGAAAGTTGTGCCATTTTCTTATTTTACAGCACAATTTAAGGTTTTTGCATTCTGCATGCTCCTTGGACGACACAATTTTCTGACTACATTTGTCACACATTTGTTTTTCTCAAGTTTGGACCCTTTTAAAGGAATTTTGCCCGCAGTAAAGAGGATAATATTTTCTGCATGAACAACGTGAGTTGTTTTCTCTATTAAAATACTACTAATTAGAAACTATTGGAACTTTTGTAGTTTGAAACGTACACTTGAATGTATGTAAATTTGAGGTTGTCTTAAGTGAATAGTGAGCATTTGATAATTGCAACATTCAGTTTTTAGAGCAGCTCTGTACTTTGTGTTCCCTACAAAAGTAATGTAGAATTCAAATTATTTCAATGCAGGTTTGAAAGCGTAAATGCCCACTTTTAACATTTTCCATTTTTGTTGCAGTACTAGTTTTGTTTAAAACCACATTAAAATGATTTTGAAATGCAAGTACTGCCCTGCCATCTGCGAGAAGAGAGCACAGCTTTTTAAACATTGCAGGCTAAAAAAAGGAACTTTTGCAAGAATTGCGCCCTTTCCTTGCTTGCATCAGGATTGTATGTGTTCATTCAAGTCTCTCAATGCACTCCATAGCCATTTATCCCGCTTTCACACCAGAAGCCCTGATCAACCGCAAGCTGTAGATGCTCAAATTAAATTTTGCTGTTTGTCATGTGAATTTCTTGAACCCTGCACTGAAATGGAATACTTTGCTCATCTGCGCAATACCCACATAAAAATAAATCACAGAGTTGATTGTCCTTATAAAGATTGTAAATTTCAGTGCAGTGTATACTCCACTTTCAATGCACACAAAAGAAAAACACATAGAGGGAATACCTGGAAGAATTTCAAGTCTGAAATAATTGCCAGTATAACCAATGATGCTTGTCATAAAGTGGCCCATGAAAGTCAAGGTGAACTAGAACAACTGTCAACTTCTGACACAGACCTTGAGGTCATGGAAGAAGCCTGCCATGTTATTTGTGGTTTAGAAAATCTAGCATCTCTGTTATTGAAAATGCAAACTATTCTGCATATCCCAGAGAGTGCTGTACAAGAAGGGATACAACACCTTTGGCAAATACATGACCTGTCACAATCATTACTGTACAGTAATGTCACGTCAGTACTTAAGAAATATTATCCAAATGTGGAAATCATCTGTGCTTTTTCAGAAAGTAATGTGATCACTGTGTGGCAAACGTAGATCTCTAGGAACTGTAATAAGGAGGGCAGTCTAAGTCAGGAATAAGTTTCCCCTGGTGATGCCCATAGTATATGTTGTTTAAAAAGCTTCAAAAACAGTTGTATATGTTTCCAAACAATACATGCTACAGAAATTGTTAAACAACAGCAACATTTTAGATAACGGAATGTCACAAACGGTGCACGTTCCACATGTATATAGTTAATTTGCCAATGGAAAGCACTTTGAGGAAAATCACCTTCTTTCAATGGATTCACAGTTGCACTGATTCTTTATCTAACTGACTTTGAAGTATCAAATGCTTTGGAAACATCAAAGCAGAATCACAAAATGTGCGCAGTGTATTGGGTTATTGCTAATATACTTGCAAAGTTCAGATCAACACTAAATTCTATTCAGCTTGTGCTACTCCTCACATGTCACGACATGGAAGAGTCCTATACACCTATACATGAACACACACAAAATAGCTCTAACAGCTTTCTTACAGTATCTCAAAAAGAGGGTATTCAGGTTAACAGCAACTTGTATACAATCAGCTGTGTAGAATTATTTAATATTGTGATTTTTATAATTCAATGTGGTTTTATTTGTCTTGTTTCTTGGACTATATAGAGTCTTACTGAGGAAGACTCCGTGGACATTCCAGTGGGAATCCTCTGCTATGAGGACAACAGAGCTGCAAGCCCAGCAGGGCCGCAGCTCAGCCTCTCAAGAGTAGGCATCCTCCTAGAGGGCGGCCTTGGAATGGAAGCCCTCACCAACCTACCCCAAGCAATGTGCCTCTTGTTTGGCTTTAGCTACGCACTCCACCTGCAGTACCACGACGTGCTTAAAGAACACTTTTACCTTCATTCAGCAGGTAATGCTAAATTTAGGTTGAAGTGAGCTGTCTCCAAAACATCAGAAGCTGAAGAATGATCTTGCAGTGTAAGACACATTTATGCTTATGGCACAGCTCTTCATGTCTGTGTCTGGATAGTTGCATAATTACTTTACACTGAATAGCGCAAATAGTCTCGCAGTTGCTCATTTTGTATCTGATTCTTCCTGTGCTAGATGTGTCTAGTATTATTTATTTATTTTTTACCAACTCTGATCCTCACTGCATAGTTGTTGTTAAGGCTGATGTTCTTAATGCCTGTTTTGTTGTGTTTGCATGACACAAAGAATACCGTTTTTTTTCTTTTGCACTCGCAGTACATGCTGCTACTGCATGGTCAGTATATGTTGTATGGTCAGTGTTTTTTTCTTCCTCAAACTTGAAAATTGTTCACAGAGCAAACAATTAAATAACTGTGCTCTGATTGTATTTGGATTGAAATCGTTTAACATTTCAATACACACGTTTTATTTGCTGCATCATAGAGAGGTACTGTAGTACAGTAATATCTGCAGAAAAAAAAGTAAGGACATAATGTTGTAACTGTTGGCAAAAACCCATTAATAACCCATTGTTATTTTGGATTTTCATCTGGTATTTCACACAGAGCATCATTGTTAACACATATTTGTTGGTTTGTGTGTTTCAATAAAATTTATTAAGTACTGCATTGTGTGGTCATTGACAAAAGAATAAAAAAAATTAAAATTTAATATATTCATAAGTAATAAAAATAGGAATTTAAGTGTATTTGACTTATAATATTAAGTTCTGACTATTGTACTTTTAAGTAGCCTCCAAATTTAATTTCTATTGCTGATTACCTAAAACATGTAAGTGTATTTTTCTACTGTCAATAACTTAAACCATTTGAGGCAATTACTTGATGAAAATTTTTTAAGTACAACCAGCTTATCTGGGTTTACAGTGTACTACGAAGCAGGGTTAATGGCTTATCGGGGTAACTTGTCGGATTTAAGGTACCACAGTTTAAATGGACTTCATATTCGTTCACTTACATTTTGCCCAGACTACCTTAAATCCGATAAGTTACCCCGATATGCCAGTAACCCCGCTTCGTAGTACAGGCCCCTGGTCTACATGCTGCCACTATGACACTCACCAGAAAAGTGCTGGGAAGATAAGATTATATGAGATAGGATAAATAAACAAACAAAGATGCGGAATTCAGGACCTTGTTAAATAAACAAGCTGAGAACAAATCTGAGAGTACATTTATCTTAAAATGGATGGCATTTTAAATGTAACTTTTTACACTATACAGACACCACTGGCTTGGTCAAAGGCTGCAATATTGTATTTTGACAAGTGAAAATGGAAAAATATAATTTGGTTTTATTGATAGAGTACATAGTTTTTGTTAGCTCATACTTCAGTAAAAAAACTCACAAGAGACTTCTAAATGTGCATGGGACTTAACATGCATTTCTTTTTCAGTTTCCATAATGAAACTCCCATATGTTATGCTAGCATAGTAACGCATGCTGATATGAAACTTATATGATATGAAATGTTGAAGAAAATTTTAAGCATGTGATTTTTACGCTATTCATAGTAGAAACTATGCCTAAACCAAAATGATGGGTTTCGTGGCAAGCTGAAGGAGAACTTCCCAGTAGGCAAGCAGGCCAACAAAAATAGAATCATGTTTGAACACCTTTTACCACTGGAAGCAGATAAACAGAAGTTTAATCGGGACCTTAAAACAAATTATTTCTCTAAGGTTCATGATGGTCATTTATCTTTGTAGTCTGGTCCCAACGACTTATGTCATCCCCTTTGAACTACAATTCAAGGTCCTAATGTGGCAAAAAACATATCACCCCTTCAAAGGTTCTGCAGATAACACAATCCAGAGCCTGTGATATAGTCCTAAAAAAGTTGTATGTCCTCATCTGAGAGCTGCATTTGATATCTCCTTTTTTGTGTAAATAGGGAGCTGATCATTTTCCAGTGTCACAAACATTATAGTGTGTCTAATGAGGCACTGTGAAACGGCAGAAAATGTCCGTAAAGTAGCCCCATGAAATACAGGGAAAACAATATTTGACTTGGATGGATTCCCAGTGATGTGGCTATTGCTGTTAGAAACACCCTTTCTGGCAGGTGTCATGAAGAATTTCTTTAGTTAGAATAATAATAATACAGTATGTTGACACATTGGGACTAGCATGATGGTAAGATTACTTGTAACAATTAAGGAAGTGCAGTAAACCATTTTTTAACTAATATCTTGGTAGAATGGAAATAATCTGTTATTTTATTTTCTATCATTATAATTTATGACATTTTATTTTAAAAAATTGAATTTTGATAAGACAGCATTTTATTAATCATTTAACACTTGGAATCATACCTGCAAGCTCAACGGGAAACCATTAGGAAGGTCTACAATGCATAGCCTGCATTTGCTTTCCAGCTTTATATCCAGGTCAGAGATCAGGGGCCCTATAGCCTATCCCAGGCAGATCTGGCACAAGGCTGTTGTACCCCTAGGATAGAATGCCAGTCCATCACAGACTACAATCTCATACACACTCCATCATATATATATATAAAGCAATTTAAGGATATTTCTAGCAGTCTAACTGAATGTCTTTGGACTGCCGGTGGAAACCAAAATACCCAGTGGAAACATGCAGACTTCTCGCACCCTCAGCGCCGGAGGTAGGAGTCCATGATGCTACCCTAACGCCTGTCAGCCTATAAAACATCATTCGAAAAACAGGTATAAGTGTAATACTTATATTTCTGTTATTCTAGTGTAAAATTTCACAGATTTAGCAAGAATATGTTTCAACTGTGAATTGAATAAAACATAAATTTGAACTGTTACTTTTGGGTAGAGTTCCGCAGAGACTTGCTGGGGTTGTGTTTGCATAAAAATGATGATTGTTGTTAGACATTTCTAATACACGTGTTTATATATTTTGCCCTGTGACACATCAAGCTGCACTTACTTGAACTGGCCCCAGAGCTACTTGCTTCAGGTTTGTGGATCATAAACTGTTCATTAAAAAGGCCCTCTAAGTGAATTTACGATAATGGGTTGTAAACCAACTGTCAAATTACAGGGAGTGACGGGAATTCTGTTTTGTATCCTGGCACACTGGTCATTGCGTTCCTCAGCTTTTACTGCCAGCACATGCAATATGCTTTGCAAAGGTATCTGCTTTTCTTAACCCTCAGTTTTACCACTTATTCCTGCTTCCTATTCAACACATTTTCTTCCAATTAATTTGCAGTAGTTTAAATTTCCATTTACTCTCTAATGGCTTCCAAATGTCTGTCAAACAGTAGTGTGCACATGCTTGTAACTCCTCAAATATCATATGTAAAGTTAAGTATGTCTTTATGCTTTCTTCATTTAGTGCACATTCCAAAGACATAGATAGATAGATAGATAGATAGATAGATAGATAGATAGATAGATAGATAGATAGATAGATAGATAGATAGA
>JAABNY020000119.1:12599288-12623832 GCA_015164015.2 Brevimyrus niger | reverse complement strand
AGATAGATAGATAGATAGATAGATAGATAGATAGATAGATAGATAGATAGATAGATGCTTTATTGTCATTGTAAGTACAATATTTATGTAGACATGCAGACAGGTGAACTAACATCTCTAAATTGCATATAGTTTATAACTGTGTGTTCTTATGTTCCAAAGGCATAGATTTGTGTAGGAGCGTAAGGGACGTTTCCCTATCAATACTGTTGCAGCACCATGTGTGTTACGGGGAGGAGAGTTTGGGGCTGATTTGCTTCCTAGCAATGTTGAAACCAAACCTACACCCTTTGTGTCTTCCCAGCAATGGACAGGAATCCCAGTGGTCTGCTCCTATCTTGTGAACGCTATCTGCAAGATGATGATGAAAGCATTACACACACTGAAAGTGACCACACTTCCATGCTTTTGACTGTACATAAATGAGGAAAGGCAAATGTGTCTACAGTCTTCCTGAGTGAGCCCAGTATGCAGAATATGCCAGTGGATGAAAGCATATTTTTACCATGATTGAAAGTGTTTACAGTGAATGAGGCAGCTACAACTGTTGGCACAGGACCTTGTCACCACTGACCACTGGCATTTCTTTTTGTTTTACTAATTGCATTGAATTGGTTCAGTTTCTGTTATTTACAGCATCACATGATAGACTGGTAGGTGTGGTTGATAAGGAGACATAATATCAGAAATGGTTTCACGCATTAAAATCTAATGTATTTTAATGTAGGCAAACAGGTTTATAACTTGTTTATTTTTTCAACTCTTTCTAAATTCATGTCAAATGCAAACAATGCAAATATGTTCCTTTCTTGTTCCCTTGGCATTTTAATTTAGGGTAAAAGATGGAAGTCAATAGTCCAGTGGTCAGATATTTTCATTCTAAAATTGTTTTGATGTATCAAAGATTTAAATATTATAAATCATTTAGCGCCCCCTAAAGGGCTGGCACCCACATCTTAAAAAAAATAAAAAGTAAACTTTTGATTTTGTTCAATAACTGTGTACATTAATGTTTAATCTTCTATTTTGAAACACACACATTTGGATTACTGAATTAAAACTATGACCTTCCTGGAGGCACAACTGTGAATGTGTCACCTTCATCCGTGTATCTGTCAGTTCTGTATTTCGAGCATAAGCAGGACAGATAAGGATGGCTTTCAAAAAGCAAACTGTAGCGTCCCTTAGTATTAGCAATTTTAGTGATGTGACGAAAAAGTCAGACTGTTGTCAAAGACCGTGGCAGGTTTAAAAAGTGCACAGTAGCCTACAAAGGCTGTCAGTACAACTCAAGCAAACAAATGGAAGTACTTAAACTGTAATGCTTTAAACAGTGACATCCAAAGGGGACACTGTTTAAAGCATTAAATCTTAATGTTTGATCTCCATCATAAAGTAACTTGACCTATTATGTGCTGGGTTTCCACATATCCCGATGCCAAGCTCAAGAAAGGGGTGGGAAATCCACAGTAAAGAAGCTATCATTACTACATCTTCCTAAAAGAACAGGAAACCTCTGTACATGTGTACATTTCGACTGGATCTGACAAACGTTTCTGTGCATTTTATGTTTCCCTTGAAGCTGTTTAACATGGTTCACTTTGCACTAATTTCTAAGGGAGGGTCCAGAAAAGAGGAAGAGATTCCTTATCAGAACAAAGAGGGATAATTGGTCTTTCCTTTTTTCTGCTGCTGATAAAATTGTAACTGCTCTGAACTGGGCAAATTTGATACATATTCTGTTTTTCTATTTACCAAGTTCTACAATTTCTTAGAATTTTTATACATAACTTGCAGACACGCAACAGGTGTTTGCTGTTTTCTCGACACAACCAAATCAAAGGATTATAAAGAAATTAATACCAATAAATGCTTGGAACAAAGAAAAATAGTTGATGAATGCCATCAAGCCAAGGTTCATTTGAAACAAGTCAGCTAATCACATGCTCAAACATGTATTAAAGAGAGTTCATTACTTTCAAACAGAGAAGACATGAACTCTAAGAGTTGAATTTTCACCATTCATTCACTTGTCCTGATACTTTTCAGGTCCACAATTTGGCTAAGTACTTAAACAGAACAGCCACTTGTCATTTTAAATTATTTACATTCTTTGTCAGCTTTCAGTGTTAGTGTTGTCTTTTCAGAGCCAACAAAGGGGGTTTCAAGGTTTCTGGTAAAAGGCAGAAATGCCTTATAATTTCAAGTAGGCTTCTTTCAGGTCAAAAGAATTAACCTTGTATGGTGTGCACAGTTAAAGTGGGAAAAAAACCTTGCAGAAAGCATGATATTCAGGGTTTTCAAGCTATGTTTTAGGTTATTCATTGCTACAAATGAACCATTTTACAAGGTCGTTCTTTTGTACCGTATACGTAAAATGCTCAAGAACTACCGTTAATCTTGGGTAATTGTGAATAGGTACATTTCAACAGCCATGTGTAAGATCTGAAAGGTGAAATATTTAGTAGACTGTGCCGATACTGACCCTTAAGAAAGCTTTGAATGAAAACACAAACAATTGATAAAATAATATTCTTTATAATAACAGAATGAAGGAGGTGTCTTCAGTTCCACACTGTATATAAAATAAATCTTCATAAATCCTGGACCAATAGTTGGTTATGTTAAAGCCCATATAGTAAAAAGCAATAACCTGCTTCCTCCTCTATCATGAACACAGGCCATATTTTTGTGTTACTTTTTATAGTTCTTCAAAGGTCTAATCATGACGTTTTCTGTGCAGTGTTTATTTTTGCCAGTATAACCCTTAATGATCAAACTAAGAGTAAGGCTTTCAATGGTCTTTAATTTGTTACATAGTTCTCGACCACTTGAATTACTGTCTTTACTTAGCTTCTCTTAAAATAATACCACATTTGCAAACACTGAGCAATTTCCATTCACATACGGACTTCTGTTTTTCTACTCGTCAGAAATAATTTATGAAGATCTGTAAACTGTAGACTGACTGAGTGGCATATTTAACACATATGGAGCTGCCCTGATTAAAATTACAAATGAGAAGGACTGGGCAGAGTGATGTAAGAGAAATGCGCTTTGGCAGGAAGACTTCAGAGGATGTGGGAGTTTTCTGTTCCACTGAACAAGGCTGATGTATCTTTGGAATTGCATAATCCAGGACCAGATATGACTAAAACCATTATTAGGGCATTACTTTACATTATGTTTTTATGCTTGAATGGGAAATTTATTAAACAAAATGTAAATCAAGGAGTCATAAAAACAATGATGTCTTTTTAGATTTACACATGAGTATCTTTGTGTGGGTCTGGTCATGTTAAGCCACCTGTGTGAAATGTGGGGGGGTTGGGGGGGGGTCACACCTGAGCGGAGGTCAGATAATGGAGATTTGCCCAGGTGTGCTTATTTAAATACCCTTTTTTTCTTTAGTAGCTGCCCGCAACTGGGTCATATGTCTTAGTCAGAGTGTGAGAACCACAATAACGATTAAATCACAAAAATTCAGTCCATTTTTACCTGGAATTTTGTTTTGTTTGTTTATGTTCCGTAGTTGCAGAAAATGAACATTATTAAGGTTATCGAGAATTGTGTTGTATTAAATTTACATGGATAGAATTTTTCTTCAAAACTATATGAGAATTGCATTTTACTTATTAACAAGGAAGGTTCATAGAGGTATCCAGGTCCCATGTCCTTTTGGAGGTCACATTCCAAAAGTTCCCATGTTTCACCCGTTGATGAGGAAAAAAAACAAAGTTTAATTTTCATTAAGAAACTAACCAAAAACTGCACTGGGCTGTCAAAATTCAATTGCTGAAATCTAGAGCATTTTTTTCAGTAATCTTCCAATTACTTATCCTGGGCAGGGCTGCATAGTTCTACTGAATTACAATCTTCAACAAATCGCCTGTTTTAATAATTGTGAATCCTATATTTAATTCATTACTCCCATATACTCAAGAAGCATTAGAAAAAAAACTTTCCACTTGCTGTATATTTCCAGTTAAAGATCTGGTAAAGGGTATATAAATTATATATTTCCCACACTATACAGATAAGTGGCTTATTAACAAGGATATGGATTAGACAGTTAGCAATACAGTACCATTGTATCCTATTTCTCAGGATGCATTAAGTTTTATTTTTATTTTTGTTGCTGTGTTTAATTCTTGCCGGGCACCGCACCTTTGTCCAGAGGATTGTGGGTTTACATCCTGTAGTCGGCTTCAGGCCCTTGGGCGAGGCCCTTAACCCTGACTGCTCCAGGGGGGCAGGGTGCCGGCTGACCCCAGATGCCCCAAAACTTGTAGTCACCTGGATATTCAAGTGTGTCTGTGCCTCTCATGGGGAGCCAGGTGGGATATGTGAAAGCTACCCAATTTCCCTGCGGCAATGGATAGTATCACTATTCATAAAAGCTCAAATGTTGATGCTTTACCAGGCATGACAAGTAGCAATTGGTTCTTTTTGTTTGAGTGCAAAAGAAATAAAATGGTTTTTTTTTCCAATAAAACAAATTAAAAAATATTTTAAATTAATATGAATTATATATAATTTACATTACATTTAATATACAATAATTCATGTTCTATGTTACCGCTGGCTAGACATTAAGCTTTGAAATAAAGTATACACTGTACATAGATGATGAAAGACATACTGTAATTTGTATTCCATGTATTTCAATGTATTTCAATGCAGGAAAGTTTTGAGGTTATTTAAATAAGAGGTTAATGTAGAGGTTAAAGTAAACAAGAGCAAATGTCCTTCCCTCAAATCCACTGGGACACTTTAACGGCCGCACACTCTGTGTGCGAGTGCTCGCGCACGTGTGTGTGTGTGTGTGTGTGTGTGTGTGTGTGTGTGTGTGTGTGTGTGTGTGTGTGTGTTTTAAAACTCCCTGTAGATGGTCTCAGCTTTTTGCAAACTTTTCTGTCAATGCAATGTCATAGCAGACACATTTCTTTTACGTTTATTACAAAACAACAGATTTAGTATTGCATTGACAAGTTATAACAAATATTATGATGACTTAAAAACAGACATACTGTGTTAAATGGATGCATTTGCTTGGAAAGTAGCTTCTCCAAAAATAGCAGTTTCCTATAGAACAGTTACCTCAAAACAAATTGCTGCCAGAAAAACAGAGAAATGGACACACACACATGCCGGGCCCACACTCACCTCAGTACTGCGCCCATCCACTAAAGAACTTATTTCTTGTCGTAGAAAATCCATGTATCTTTTCAAAAGGAACCTCATCTGGGGAGGTTCATTAAGCAACCAGTCAGGGATAATGCTGAAGCGGGTCTATTTTGCCTGGTGTGTTATACAGTATAGATTGCCATGGAAATGTTGTAGTTTCATAACAGTGGGAAATTAAACACAAATGAAAATGATCACATTCAGATTTAAACATAATTGTTATATTTCATGTTTAATTCTTGAATAAAGATGTTTTATTATCAGTCTTTACACCTATCATTTATTTCTACCATACAATTGAGTGTAATACATGACCAGCAATAATATTGTCAAATGTCAAAAGAGTGTTTTAAAAAGTTATAACAATTATAACCTATACATTAATTTCCCGGGCAGCACAAGGCTGAGTTACACCCTGGATGGGATGCCCATCCAAGGCAGGGAACATACTTGCACATTGTCACACAAACATCATGCACTAAGGGTAATTTACATCATGCAATAGGGGCAATTTAACGATGCCAGTTAGACTGACTCTTTGGGCTCGGGTAGGGAAACAGAGCACTCTTAGAAGCCCACATAAGCCTAGGAGAACTTGAAAACTTAGAAAGAGGAGAGTAGTTATTTCTGTACGGAAGAGGATTAAATATTATCTGAAAATATTATCTAAATTCTAACTTTTTTCTCAGAATTCTGACTTTAATCTCAGAGTTCTTACTTTTTTTCTAAATTCAGAATTCTGAGATGAAAGTCAGAATTCTGAGATTAAAGTCAGAAGTCAAATAATATTTTCATGGTGGCCCTAATCCGTTTGCGTATTTCTGCCCGCCCCCAACTAAACACGGTGAAGTGTGAAGCAGCCGTGATGCACGCTGACCCACCATACCAAAGCTAAACTAACTAATTAAAAATATATATTAGCAATTCTATGGTTTGGATTTCAAAATGTGTGTCTGTGACACATTTTCCTCAGCTTACAGCACTGTCTTTAATTTAATTTGTTAGAATGGACTAGTTAAACCTCAATAAAAGGAGCTGCTGGATAATATACTTATAAGGTATTTCTGCTAACAAAGATCCATCGCAGAATTGCATTTCATTATGTGGCGGCTTTAGAAGTTTCTGGATTTCATGTGTTTGGCAAAGACTCACCTGCATGTTCATGCCTGTTGATGGAGCTGAGGGTTCTGGGAATGATATGGGTATAAGTCTTAAATACAGCAAAACTTCTTACAGCAGTGTTTGAGGGGGCTGTTTAAAGGAACAATTCAATTTGGAAAAAAAAAATGAAAAAGGAGGACAATTTTATCTTGATGCCTTATGATAAAAAAATGCTGGCACATTATGCTTCATTTCAGTCCAACATACAACATTTCCATTACAAGATAGGAATGACAACTTCAAAGTCACTTTTTAACCTCTGAATTTTTGTTCTAGTTTTTCTTTAAAAACACCACAGAAATAATATTTAGCCAACCATGAGTGTGCATTTTAATGCATATATTTATTGCTATGTGAATTGCAGTGAACATATTAGTAAGGTATTGCCTACTAATGTTTCCTGAACAAAATATACCAGTTTGTTATTATTATTATTATTATTATTATTAGTAGTAGTAGTAGTAGTAGTAGTAGTAGTATTAAAGTCATTTATTCAGGTTCACTGCGAAAATCAACAAAACAGCAATATTCTCCCATTAGACTTAGCCTAAGAAATTTATCATTTTTATAAATTGACCATATTTTACAAACTAAAATACCTAGTAAACCTAAAAATGCATAAAAATATGATGAAGTACTCAAATTAATTAGTAGAATAATTCATGACGAAATCTATTTAGGTGGAGCTTTCATTTTGTATAATCAACAGATGACCTCACAGCTGATTACAACAAAGCTGGTCATACTATCTGATTACTGGAGTTATTAGGGGTTTGTGGTAATTATGGCCACACACAAGAACTCCTTTAATGTTTTTGCGTTACATGTATTTGTGCAGTGTCCAGAAAGATGTGTATGAACCAAAATCTGACCAAAGATGAAAACCTAGGATAATCAAATTTAATCGAATAAGATAATTTCAAAATAAATTACATAATAACTACGATTTCAGGGTATTGTGCAGGGTAGTACATTACAATAATTTCTATTTATTGAAGTGGTATTTTGGTTGACTTACAAAGATCAGAATACAAGCAAATATTTTAGGCCAGAAACTGAACTCCACCCTATAGAGTAATCCATGCTTTGTTTGGTTTTTGGTTGTTGATTTCAAAACAAACACAAACACCATCGCCGTAAATGCGAATGTCCTTTCATATAAGGTGTAAATTAAAGATAAGGTGCTGAACCTCCTCCAAGCAGGAATGTGTTAGTGACCCACTGCGGACTTTGACGTCCAGGCCGCCCGCAGATGCTGGATCAGCGTTGAATCTGGTGTGGCAGACCTGCAAACCATGCATGCACAACTCCTGAATCTGGAAAGAAAAAAAAAAACAGAGGCCTTTCTTTTTAGCTGTTGCTCTCTTGGGGACAGAATGGTCACATTGTTAAGTCATAGCAGAACTCAGCTAAAATGCTGCAGTTCTGGCTCATAGGATTAAAAAAGATTTAAAGACCTTTATGGAGGAGAGGATAAGTAAATGGAAGAAAGGCAAGATTACGAGGCCAGGTCTTACCCCCAGCTGTTGCTCCCTACAGGTTGGCGAGGGAGAGTTGAGGCCCCAGTTGATCTGAGTGAGAAATGGGAAGTTGACATAATCCAATTAGGTGGAGGTTACTGGATGTCTCTTTGCTGTCACTAAAAGATTGAAAACTCACACATGTCCAGCTGTTATTACTAAACTTTGAGCAGCAAAGATGTCACAAAGAGACCCCTGTCAGAAGTAAAAACCTCCAGACACCTTACCAGCAAATGTTTAAAAAATATTAATAAAGAATTTATAAAGTAGAAATTTGTATGAAGTATTTCTTCATGCAGATAGCATTTTTATATCTACAGTAAAAAGAAGTGCATAAATTAAGGGTCGTCTTTGTAAAATGTAATCTTTAGATTATTATCACTGGCTAAACTGAAAAACTGACCTCATCTGTATGTAGAGCCAGCGAATTGTACATTATTCAGTCATACAATGGTGACCTCATATACATGTAGAGGCATTAAACCATACATTACCTGGTCATGTAGTGATGACCTCATCTGCATGTAGAGCCAGTAAATTACACATTACCCAGTCATGCAGTGATGTTATTTGCTTAAATCAAAAGCCACATTTTTTTCTGAATGCCGGATTTCATGAATAAGGCAGTACAAGACTCATAAATGTTTACAGAATATTGCTACTTTTACATAGATTTTAACTAAGTGAAAACTGAAATGGTTTATTGTTCATGTATCACATGCAAGGAATCCAAACACACAAATGGTTAATAATAGAGAAAAGTCATGTATGTAATGAATGAAAAGTGATACTTGATCAGAAGGGTTTGTCAAGTCAATACCAGTCTAAAAAATGTTTTCCTTTAAGCCTTGGAATAAGGGAACAACACAAATGAATATATTCTTGATTGACATTATTTTAACCCTGAAAAGCATGTCACCATTGCATTAATCGCTGCTCACTTGATATGATGAAATCTGATGCACAGAGGTGAGGGTGGGGAGCTGATCGCTTTATGACCAGCCAAACAGATATTATACTATATGCTGGCCTGCTTATGCGGGTGATCAGCTGTGCCCAAGCATGCTTTCAGGAAAGACGTAGCCAGGCTCTGTTTATGGGAGTGATTCCCCCCCCTATTCCAATAACAGAGGTTTTACTGGCTGAAGATTCTACATGTGCCTTGGGACAAAGAAGAGGTCATATGAGTTCTTTCATTTGTTCAGATTTTCTCCACATTCAATGGACATTGAAATCTATGCATTTCCTTTCGTGCTATTCAGCATGGTATTCAAAAGTGTATTAGTTGCAGGTAGCAATATACATTTTTTCAATTCATAATACACATGTATTGACATGTAACATTTTTATGTCAGATAGCATTACTCATAGTGTAGTCATATTGTCAAAAATGATTATTCCGGTGTTGGTTATAGAATAAAATCATTTTAATTTTGGACCTCAAAAATGAAGTGATATTTGTTAAATGTATGCATGGACGTTAATTATCCAGTGTCATTTGTTTGAGTTGATAATTTAGTGATCAATTGCCATTGCTGACACACCACAGAACAATGAAATGTGTCCTCTGCATTTAACCTATACATGACAATGTGACACAGCAGGGGGCAGCTAATTCAGCACCTGGGATGCAGAGCCTTGCTTAGGGTACCACAGGGGTGCCTTGCTGGTTGCAGATTCGAATCTGCAATCTTTCAATTACAAGTGTGCTTCCCTAGCCATTAAGCCACCTCCCACAGAAAAAACATGCGTTGGCGTATAATAACCTTTTACAAATGTTTATCTGCATTTTTACGTTTATCTCTTAATTAATATATTTATATAATAACTGTCTTTTTATTTTAATTGGTTAAATGCTTAATTTCTTTTAAGTGCTCTTATAGCCATAATCTTTCTACAATGTATGTGTTTCATGAGGAAGTCTGGTCATGTGTAACTCTCTTTAGTTGTTAGACAAATCAAAACAGCATATTCTGGGTTTTTTTTTTAAATTCAGTCCATAAATGCCATAATGGTGACAATAGCTAAAGCCACTGTCTATCAGGAGTCATCCCTGCAAAATAGGAAATCCACTCAGAGGGATACGTTTTGTGTGTGTATCAGAGTGAATTTATCCTTTAAGCAACTTAATAGATTCATAAGTGTAAATATTGTCTCTACATTGAATTGCATTCTAACTACATGCTGTTTATCACCAGATTATGAACCAATATAGAACATTTGAATCTCTATTAATTAACTTTAAAAACCCACTTTAGATTTTTCAAGCAGCTCATAGCATTCCTATGAACAAGCCCAATACATCAGCTGCAGGAATCCTGAACCTTTGGCTTTGCTTTTGACCCACATTGTGAAAAGATCATTGGAACAAGTTGTTAGTCAGTATATATTTAAGTAATTAGGGAAATTTCCTAATGAATAGATTAAGAGATACAGAAACGTAGCAGTAAAGGCCGATCGATATCAGCAGAAATCACATAGCTAATCGACTGAAACTATAAAAATCATGATCATGGGAAGAAAACGTAAGCAGAAAACATCAAGCTGAATGTTTTCAGTCAGTTTGAAAACAAAGTACAATGGCCTGATGTCCAAGAAAAAAAGATACACAGTAATTGCCTCTCAAGGACCTTTAATGTACATTCAGAGGAAGTTAATTTAGTGAGAACCTCCCTCGCCATTTATCGTGTCACTATACTATTTCCCCAACTATTTTCATTTTGTGAAGGCAGTCTGCACCTCTGTAGCTTCTCTGACACTTATCGTGCCATTTGATAGCTCTTTCCTTTGTCCAAGGTCCAGATTTTTGCAATTTTTTTTTCTTCATCCCGAAACAATGTCCCTCAGTCTGTTCTGCCATTTGTGCCGAGAACAATGAGTGGCCGCTGTTATTCACCCCGTGCAGAACAGTTGGAAGCCATCAGCATAAACAGCCGGAGTGCAGCGCCATAAAGAGCCACGGAGACACCGCCTCCTCCTCGCCCCCTTTGTCGGACCACCTGGCAATGCTGGCAGGCCCTTTGAATTGGATTAATTGAGGGAGATTATGAAAAAAACATGCTAAGACTTCTAAAAAAGAAGTGGGCTAATTATAGTAGAGTTAGTTACAGTGGGGTCAGGCCATTGCTTCCAGCCTCTGGAATACGGCTACTGAGCATTCGTAGCTTTATAGTGGATCTTGAAGAGATTTTAGGTAGTGAGATTACCAGACAACCTTTCATTCACACTAAAAGAAATACATACCCCTTAGCTATCATTTTTGCGGAGGGTTATTATAGTGAAGCTCTTTAAACAAAGGAATGCGAACATTTCACCAGTCTTGAATACTTTTATTTTGAATGCTTTTATTCCTCCTTCTCCTCATGTCCGAAGTTAATTGGAACTGTAATTTTGTGTAGAATTATTGCATGCAAAATATTGTATAATATTATGTATAATTCCCCCGGTATTCCATTCATATGCATTTTTATTTGACCACATTCAGTACCTAATACTGGGCTAACTAAACAATAACTGCAACAAGATAGGATAAGGTCAGTTCATAGTAGAAACCTAGAACAGTGAATTCAGTATATGCTAACCAACTAAACAGAAGATACAAATATGAAGATTTATGTTTATAAGACAGTTTCTAGGGAGCGCTGTTCTTTAACTTTTAGAAGCCCATCAATGTCACCTGCTTTGGTGAGAAAAACAGGATGTGTGCACTTATAGTGGAAAACCAAATTCTCATTTTTCCGAAAACATGAGTTTGAGAGGGAAATTCATGCTTTTAATACGGTCCTGTGGGTTTAGTGGGTACTGTATGGTGCATGTGCCATATGCTGAGTGACATAAACAACATTGTGAGAGTCAGGAATGGAGAAGTGCTGGGGGTGGTGGCTCAGTGAGATTTGTGGATATGTACCATGGTTGGCAATGAAGACCACAGCGTGATATCGGCAGTGAGAGTGCAAGAGTAGAATTATGCTGGATTGACAGAGTTAGAAAGCAGCTGACCTTACTAATGGTGACTGAGAGCAAGCAGGTTTCCAGATAAAGCTGAGAGCTGTGGGCCTGTGACTGTAGAGGGGATGCAAGTGTCAAAAGCTGACAGAAAACGAAGGGCAGGCATGGGGGAAATAAAGAAGGTGGAGGGAAGTTGGAAGGGCGCACGGAAAGATAAGTTTGTTTCACATTAAACGTAGAGGGATTTTCATGGGTTTTACATGTGAAGTGTAATATAAAGCAGCTGACAGATGAAACAGCATTTAAGAAAGTGTACTTGGTCTTTCCTAATCACGTGGAAATATGATCACGGTAAAAACAATTCATGATGTTATGAAAATGTTTCTCATAATGTTATTTTATGTTCAATTAAGGCTTCAAAAGAATATGACGCCAATTCTAAAGCATAACAAGTGTTACAATGCCATAAAAAATCCATAAACCTAATATACTCTACATCAGTGCATTATTATACTGTGCATAAATACGACAATATTAAGATTTATTTTTGCTCCTTAATCTGGGACTAATTAAACAATTTAGCAATTCATTGTATATTATTAGTGGAATAGTTCTGCTTTTTGCAGGAGAGAATTTATATATCCTTTTCTAATTAATGTACAGCAAACTTGAGACTAACATATTGATAAATTAACAATATTATTTTGCGCAGTAACATACAGTCCATTTTAAAACGATGTTTTGGTAAAACTGCACAGTACATAGTATAACCTGGGTGGAATTCAGAAAATTTTACAAGAACCTTATAGCCTTGTTATTTGTACGTGTTGGGTCACGTGCCGTTATCCTCAGCCTTTGTAGGTCTCCTCTGTGTTGCAGGTGTCAGTCTCCTTTAATAATGGCAGGCTTTGCAATCACAACATTGTTTTCCTGGTTGGCTTAGGGGAGAGAACCTCATCTGACTGCAAACTGCAGAGAGCAGGCCTTAGCTCCTGGTTTACTAAATAAAACCAAACGTGGCCCACATAGAGACATTCTTTAAAGTTCTCTGTCCTCAAGACCTTTGGAATACATTCAGGTTTTGTGGTTTTTCTCTGAAAAGAAGTCAAATATATAAAATATAAATCTCCTCTTCTGCCACTAATGGAAATTTTCCAAGATCTTAAGTCAGTTTATGGTCTACCAGCTGCATTAGGACTTTTAAGATAATAGTGTACTGTATAACTTGAAGTTTATAAGGCAGTATTATTTTATGTATTAAGTGTTTTAATATACTAACACATTAATTTCTTAGATTATCATATTAAGTTGTGAAAAATAACAGTAAAAATATTTAATATTTAAAGTAGAAATAGAATCAAGATTTATTTACATACCTGCTATTTCAGGTGTAGGTATCAGACATTATCGCTCCTTAATCAGTTCAGTTGTACATATGCTTAAAAGGTCATGCTTGAACATTTTATCAGTTACACTTCTGTATTATTCATGCCCTTTTAGCTAAAGTAATGAAGCATACATAAGCTCCTTAGCCTAGTTTCAAGAGACAACACAACGCAAAAATTGCTGCTGTTAGAGTATCTATTAACCTCCCGCAGGCTTTTGCAGGCAACCTTCAGAACTCTGTTAACCGCAGCACACGTTTGACAACTTTGAATTGCTCATTGATCTCTCTGGCCTTGTTATGTCCTGGTTCATATCAAAGCATAGCATCACAAACCTTTTTTGTGCTTTAGATGTTCTCCATTCTGACATTATCACTGATCTTCACCTCAAACATATGGCTTTGGAAGAAGTTCTATTTTGAATGAGTATATACTTCCTGCAGGACATATCATGTGGAGGAATAGCTTCAGCTAACATCTGAACACACAATATTCAGTTCTTCATTGGAAATAAATTCTTTTGCCTTTTTAACTGACTAGAGCAAAGTATCATATCATGCATTTTTATATGTCTTGCAAAAAAAATGAACACAAAATGCAACGGCAACATTTATGGTTTAACCATCACAAATATGGTAAATTCATTGATCTTCTAACCACATATCCTAGCCAGGGTTGTGGGAGGAGCTGGAGGCTGTCCCAGGTAACATAAGGCATGAGGCTCACACACAGTCATAAACTATGGGCAATCCAGAGACGCCACTTAGCCTAATTGCAAGTCTTTGAACTGTGGGAGTGAACTGCAGTATCTGGGGAAACCCTGAGTGCCACACACTCAACATGCACACCTCACACACCCAACGTACACACCTCACACACCCAACGTACACACCTCACACACCCAACGTACACACCTCACACACCCAACATACACACCTCACACACCCAACGTACACACCTCACACACACAGCTGGAGGAAGGATTCCAGCCCCCAATCTTGGAGGTGTGACACAAACATGCTATCCACTGACCCACCCTTTTAAAGGTATACATCTATGTAAAGCATCATATAATAGTATCATATTAATATCTGGAGGTTGGTTAATTCCTTGCTTTAGTTTCAGTTTTACAGTTTTGTGATGTCATTTATCAGTTACACTTCTGCATTCTGTATTCATGCTACGTTCCTGAAAAATTGCATGCAGCAAGAAATGTAGTACAGTTTTATCCAATTAATTGTTTGTATTGTTTGTATGTAACCATTAATCATAGATAATCTACTGATGACATTTAAATTTAAGATAACACATCCCATTAATACAAATGTCAATTAGTGGTATTTTGGATACTTAATACTTCAATCAAATCTTTGAGCTGTAAATCTGCATTTAGTGCACCTAATGTAACTCCAGAATGATAGAACTAATTTAACATGTGACAAGAAATTGCATCTGCCACTTTTTGATTTATCCCATAATCCATGGTTTACTTGCTTTGGTCAGATGCTAGTAAATTTATAACTATAGTTCCTCTGTCCCTTAGGGTACACCACTGCACAGATGTTGACTGCTAAACTTAACTTTTCCTTCCCGCAAGTAATTTAAAACCAAAAGAATGTAGAAAATTAGCATAGGAGAGCAGCTTGAAGAAAAAATATCTCTGTACTTGTTCACTCCAGAGTTGGAAATATATACCTTTGATTCCTTCGCTGTGCATATCCGACACCTGCCAAACGTTGCTTTTTCTTTCATCTCCCACCTTAACCCTATCCAATGTGTGTGTGTCTTTGACTCATTTCCAGCTTGTCTTGCCATTACCCTAAACTTAAAGTTTTCCAGATATATTCCAGGCCATCTTCACAATCAGTATAAGAGCAAGCAATAGTTATATCTTTCCTAGACTTTCACATACAAATTATTATCTGTATAGTAAAAGTGTACCTCACAGGATTTGAAGACAGCGATATACCCCCTAATTTATGGTATTTCTGATACAAAAGTAATATGACAGTGTTCCGTAGCCATTTAAACATTTATATGAATGCAGCTGTTTCATGTTTCTCCTGATTCTTTCACGCATCTGCACAACAGAGCATATCAGACCGCAAACGGGCAACAAAAAAAAAAAGCGTGATGAAAACATCAACGTTTACTAAAATTTTAAAAGATCTCTCGAATCAGAGGCCAGCCTTTTCTGATGTCAAGCTCACTGTAATTTGAAGTATGTGGGTTGCAGCCACCTATATTTGGTGTTGGTTTTGCTGGTCACGTCTGTGAAAAACCCAAGCCCAACAGCATTCCTCTGCTTGGCAGCTGATTTCCACTCTGCTGCCCGTGGTCGTCTGGCCCTCATGGTTAACCTCAGGGTGTGACTCTCTTATTGGTGTTTGGATGTAGGGTCACCAAGCACCTGGCCTCCATTTATTTATTTCCATATATAAACACCAGAGCACTGTTTATAAATAAAGATGCAGATGCAGAACCCATATAAAAAATGTACAACCATTCACTATTTCACTGCTTTCTTGTTCTTTTAAATATATTTGCTTAAAATGTCCACACAGTTCACAGTAATATTAAAAAAGTAGACAATGATCTTACAAAAACATAAATATTACATCATGTGCCATGTTTTTTTCATTTTAATTTGTTTGTTTGTTTAGGTGCAGGAGGAGAAAGCTTATAGTGTTCAAACAAATACAGACAATACCCAGAGGTTTGGTTTAACTATGGACCACAGCAACCAGCACTTTGTTATAGTTAGTAAACCTTGTGCCAGTGTGCAATATACTGTACCCCACCCCCCAGAGTATGTGAACCTACCATCAACTCTTTTAAACATTACAAAACCTGCAGGCCATTGTACCCAACCTATAAATTTAGCAACAATGACAATGTAACCTTAAATGTTTCTACTGGTTACATTTAAGGTAATAATAGACCTTTTCAGTGTACGCGTATACAGTTGGTGGACAACAGTTATGGAATGTACTGAGAGGTTTCACATCACAGTTCATTACACCTCCTATTTGCTGTATAAATACTGCCTATTGATACAGTGTATTCAGGTGCAGTTAAAATGGAAACAGATTAAATGGAATTGCATATAGGAAGGCATTGATTGTCCACCCTAAGTTCTTTTGTCTGTAGGTTCTTTTCTGTGAACTACTCCCACCATGCCCGACGCTCTGTGAATCCCACTAGAAACAAACACTGCTTCTATTAATCTATCATTATATATTTTTCAGATAAATGGTCATACATACAAATTTGTATCAAACAAGTTAACATTTAACAAGATCCATTCATAGGTCTACAGAGCTCCATCTGTGTACATTCCCAAAGGTATACAGTAAGAGTGTTGAATAGATGCTTAACACATTCAGTGAAAACATCTGGGGGCTCCTGGCTGCAGAATGACTCAGTATAGAAATATGTAATAAAATGTCTTCTTCCATAAGTGCAGTTATGTATTGATTTGTTTATAAATGGGCTTGATGGAGAATAGTGTTTGGAAATGATGGAATGATTTTATTCCATTTTCTTCCATTTTCTTTCATTTAAATAGTTTGTGTTCAATGACATTTAAATGAATTTAGCTAGTTACAGTTTTATTAAGATCTTTGGTTCATAGTCTCCTGTGGAACTCTCGTCTCCTCTGATGTAGGTTACTCTGTTGATTCTACTATGTACACAAACGCCATTCCTGTCAGCAAATTGTGTATCAGATATCCAGAGGAAGTGTAAGACTGGTAGATCCCAAACAAGCAGCACACCTCAACACATCTGGTTTCCCACTGCTGCATCTCCTACACAAGCTTTGCTTTGTGAAGTGACTTCCAAGACAAACAAGCGAGCTCCCTTTTTCATCAAGGAAAACCCAGAAAGGAACTAGGTCTGGGGTGCCACAAAAGCCCCTCAAACATTCCTTTCAACCAGGCCATGTTTTCATTGCCCAAACGTTTTACAGTTATTACTGATGGGCCAGGATACCTCCCAAAGAACAGTTCACCCAATATAAACACAGACCAGCTGACATCCAATGACACCTGCAGGCTCCCTGACACCAAGAGCTCACTCAAAGATAAGTGTATAGAAAACCTTGCAGTAAAAAAATATATTTTCCCTCTTGGGGGGGGGGGGGTCCTTTCCTCCACAATGCTTCGTTTGCTTCAGAAGTGTTGCGATGCATTCATCGGCTTTTTACTGGATACCCACTGTTTCCATCAGACCTGCTTAATCTACATATCGGGAGGGACCACAGCTGAATAAGGAGCATTGTAACCTTGCACCTCCAGTGTGTCTGCTGTTTTGCATGTTCTCCCTGTGTGCATACAGGTCCAAAAACATGTGGTTAAGTGAATTGATCTCTGAATTTCTCATACTATTTAGATCTGTGCATGTTCCCCACAATGTAATAAAAAAGCGATTGTTTTGACATTTTAGGGACCATATTTCAGGTCCCAAAAAAGATCTGTGAATGCGAAGTCGCATATTTTGTTTGGTTAATTATGATTAAGGAATGTTAGGGCTGGAAGGGGTCAAGGTCATCATGTTGTGATTGTGTGTTTTCCCCATAGAAATGAATGAAGAGTCCCCACAACGATATAATCATAAACGTGTGTGTGTGTGTGTGTGTGTGTGTGTGTGTGTGTGTGTGTGTGTATGTGGTATGTGAGCAGGTATACCTTGCCTTATGGGGATGCAATGTCCCAACAATGTGATGGTTTTTTTCCCTTTATAGAGACCAGTTTCCTGGTTCCCATAAGGGAAAAGTCAATTTAATAAAAATCTGTGACTGCACTGAAAAAAGCAAAAACTCTTGTACTCTGCTTGGTTACTCATGGTTATGGTTAGGGCTGGGTAGGGGTTAAGGTGGTCATAGTTAGCGTTAGCATTTTTTCCATAGAAATGAATGAGCGGCCCCCAATAAAGATATGTTTAGCCGACATATGTATGTGTATATGTGTCTGTGAGTGCATATGTGTGTGTGTATGTGTGTGTGTGTCTGTGTGTGTGACACTCATTCAGGATGTCCCCCTGCTTTTTTCCCCCTATATTTTTCAGGCTAATTGGGTCAGTGACTATAGAATATGGATAATCTCCTTATAGAAGACACCCACAGCAAAATGCATTTCCTGTTTATGTAAGTAACTCACTTTAGAAGATACAGCATATCTCAGTTCTAAATCTTGGGCAGTACAAAGAGCTTTGTGAACCCTGGATGTTGACGTTCTTCTATTTCTTAACCACTGAACAGCAAGCAGGAAGACTTTTTATGGTTTGTAGAAACAAGAGAACCTGTTGTCAAAAGTGACTTAAGAATAGCTGATGTCTGCAGTTTTAGGCATATCTTTACTAAGAATATGACCATTTCTTTTGAAATTATTATGAAGATGAACTTGTGACAATATAGTTGTGTACCAAGATACCTATTAACCACTGTGTGGCACGGGGTCGCAAGAGTAGACTTAGTAAACATAAAGCCTACATGAATGCTGTTTTTCTTGGTCTTTTTATGTATTGTGGCTGGCTCAGCCCTTACCCAGCTGTGAAAGTGATAGCATCTGTTTCAAGAAATATAAAGAAATCTCCTTCTTTGAACTCTGATGTGCAAGATGTGCAAGCTGTCTCACCTTTATTAGTACTGTAAGTAAAAAAATCACAGTTCAAACTCCAGGTGGATCCTTCAGTTTTTACAAAACATAAGTATATAGACAGGAAATAAATGTTATAATTTTTTGGGAGGAAATGTGATTGAAATTTCCGTGACACAGGGAGACCCTGCAAACACATTATGATTGTTAAGAATATGAGGACTTCCCAGTGGCACCATAAATAAAAGATAGGGTTAGGATTAGGGTTAGGATTAGAGTTAGGGTTAGGATTAGGATTAGGGTTAGGCATATTGCCTCATATGTTACGGGTCAGACTAATTGGTATCTCTCAGCTGTATGATTCAAGTGTATGATTTTGTTTGTATGTGTGTGTGTGCATACGTGTGCATGCAAAGATGTAGGGACAGGACAGGCAAGGCAGGCAATGTGTCTGTGTGTGTGCCTGTGTCTGTGTGCATGTCTGTGTCTGTGTGCATGTCTGTGTACTTACAGTACTTACAGTCACACCCAACTCTATCCAAAACTACTGCATTTTTTGAGAGACACCACTGGCAGAAAAATATTTTATGGATATTTTAGTAGAATACAGAAATAAATAAAATAAAAACATTTTTTTAAGCTAGCCATTTCCAAATTCCATTTCCAAATCTGCAAATGAGTTTCCTTTAAGAAAGTAGAACAGGATGCTGACTACACTAAGAATTTGTAACGCAAGAGATTTCTTCAGGTTGTGTGTGTGAGGCTGTGTTCCTGTGATTGCATGAAGAATGTGACTTGAAGGATTTCTTCTCAAGAAAAATACAGGTTGCTTCTTTTGGCCATAATCACATGGTCCCCATGCGTGGCTCCTGCAAGGCACCTGTGTCTTTGGCTCCTTTAGCCTGCTGTAAAAATATTTGCTTTACTGACTTGCTTTATTAACTTCTAATATGAAAAGAAATTATTTCAGGCCCTGATGTAGATTAGCGGGTCCCCCGAAGCTCCGCTCATATGGGGGGTTGCATGATATCTTATCTTAAATAAACAGTTAATTGATGGCCATAGTGTATAATTGCTGGGACACAAAAAAAAAAAAAAATCAGTGTTGCGTGCAGATATTCACACGTGGTGGCTGTACTTTTTAAAATTCCATTTTTCTTTTTTTTTGTTTCTTGGGAAAATAAGTTTTGGATATGTGATAATTTATGAATTGTGAGACATGAAGGACACACACATTTAATGAAATGCATTATGGTGACCCAGTGGCCAGCACTGTTGCCTCACATCTCCAGGGCTGGGGGTTCGAATCCCACCCCGGTTCTATATGTGCAGTATTTGCATGCTCCTTCTGAGCCACCTGGGTCTCCTTTGAGTAACCCTGCTTTCCTTTTGCAGTCCAAAGACAAACAGCTTGGCTAATTAGTGCCTTTAAATGTGTAAAGATCTGTAACTATGTCCAGAAGTTTGTGGAGCCAAATCTTATACTGCCTAGGATACACCCTGACAACAATTAATACTTAGTAGATGGGTGCAGTACATTGCATTAATAATGTAATGAATAGTAATATAACTATAATATACTGAATAGTAAACACATTAGTTGGCGAATCAGACTTAATTGCTTGTACAATTAAAAAAACAGAAAATGATTTAATAACCTTTTAGAGATATTGTAATTAATATTTACGCAGACAGAGGGAAGATAGTCAAAAGCAGCATGATAACATCTCCAGTTTTCAAAATCCCACCATTGAAGATGCAGAGTTTGGATGTCCATAGTCAAACAGTACATTGTAATATATCTAAGTAACTAAACATCCTATAATGTGTGATTATGGGCATGAGTGCATGTTCCCTGTGATAGACCACCATGCCATCCAGGGTGTACTCCTGTTGTGCCCTATGCTGCCTTGTATGGGCGCCTGGTATAAACAACCCTGTCTAGGGTAAGCAAACAATATTTCCATACAGAAGAATATTACGCCTTCTGTGTGCTAGTTTTATATAATTCAGTAAACTAATTTGGGCACACATCTTTTTATCTTAACTACGACAAATAATATTTTATTCTAAGAAATCCAACTCATAACCTTTTAACTCTAAATGACAAAAATATATTAATTTATATTTTTCCTTTTTTTCCTTTTAAGAAATACCTCACAGCTGAGTTATTCTCTTCTGGTCGTTTGTGGCTTACAATAACATAAAAGCGGTTAGCCAAAAAAATGCTAATTGGCTTTAAATAGGCACTTAAAATACTAGTAGGCCTAATCCTAAATAAGGTTTACACTGTTTACTGTACAAAATGTTTTTCTCTTTTGTCTTGAAAATAATTTGACTTCATCACAGCTTAAAGATAATGTGAAAAAGTATACAAAACACGATTTTTCTGTTTATCAATCCTTTGCATGATTTTAATGCAGCGTATTTGACTTTGACAGCTGTTTGAATGGCATCTTAATCCCAATTTTCAGCAATATGAACCCTTCAGCATTGCCCAACCAAGGCTGGTTCAATTCTCTTTAACCAAATTCTATGAACATTTGTATGCAGAAATTTTAGGAGTCAGGTCAGAATAATTAATTGCGTTGGCTTTTGACAGGGAAAAATGTGTCACCCTAAAAAGTAACAATGTACGAGCTCAAGAAAGCAAAATGATTAAAAAGCTAAAAACATTTTTAGATATAATTTTTAAATTTGCTATGCTTTTATATTTTACTATATACATGTGTAGTGATTAAGTGCAAGACAAATTATTCATAAATTACATTTTAAGTGCTATGCTCCTATTTAACCATACATTTATTTATGAATGAACTCAAAATGTAACTCGTATATAACCTCCTTATATTGTGTACTTTGTGCCTTTCTTCTGACCCATAACCTGTTATGAATTTACAGTTTTGATGATTTTCGACACTGGCAATGTCATCGCTAGCCGACCCCATCTCCACGGCCTCCTGATATGGATGGATCAGCACGTAACATCATTCATCATTCATTCCCTGTAAATCGGTGATATGTGTGAGGGATGTGGCTGCTCTGAATAACAATTTCACTGAAATGTTTAAAAAGCATTACTTCACCACATATGGATTAAAGAACTCATTGAGGATTAGAGAGTATACTATGTGGTACATTATTTCCCCATGTGAGAAACTTAGTCTACTGCACTAATCCTTTTGGATGGTTGTAGCAATGTGGGTTGGAGGTCTAGTTAGTGTTACACATGACAGTGCTATGTGAAATATTTACATCATTGTGTAAAACTAAATACACTTTTGTTATAAATCTGACAAGCGTGGTTCCTAGAGTAATTTCATAAATATCCCACTGATTCCTTAATGACACAGGCCATTTTCATATCTTAAATCTCACACGCCGACAAATATATCTTTGTACCTTTACGTCATAAGCAGCAGCAGTGTTCTGTCTCTCTTTCAGAGATATCAACGTTTAGCAGCACAATGAGAAAAATGCCGTTTCAGACAACAAGAAATCCATCGTATGCATTTATATGACTCTGAGATACCTCCATTCACGGTGTTTCTTCTGTACATTTACACACCAGGATCTATAAAAAGCACATAAAACCTTTTTGATGAAGCAGGTTTACGCAGCCTGCAGTAAGCACACGATTGCCCATTAAACACCAGATGGGGAAGGTCAATTTCTAGCACATGCGAGAAAGATGGCAAAAACTCCTGCTTTAATCATACCTGAGTGCCCATTCATTTTGCCTACTGCGGTAATGTAATTGGGTTGCCCACAATTAATTTTTGGTCTATTTCGAAACATCAAAAAGTCTACAAACAGAAGAATAAAAAAATTACAAATACCACGATAACCTGGGTTGGCACATTGAATAACTAGGCCATAAGCGAGAAAATATTATTAAATCTCCCCCGCCCCCCCTCCACCCCACACACGTTCCTCGATGGTCTTGAAAGGTATTCCCTTCCGTTCAGGCTGTTCATTCATCAAGTGCTCCTCTGTTACCGAAAAGGACAACATTACAGTGTCTGAGCTCCAGATGTTAAAAATATTGATGCCGGCCTTATGTATGAAGTTTTTCTTTTCTTGAACACTTCAGTTGCGTGCCGTTTCTGTCTGTCATGAAAAACAAAACAGGTGTCAAGGCTGTTTTTCTATGTAGAGCAGTTCATACATTTGGAGAAAGTCATATTTATGAGCTTGTTTGGGGTTATGGTAATACACATTATTGTCTGCTGTTTAGAATTATGACCATGCCATATAAATAAGCTAAAATAATCATATATATGATTTTTTTTTTCATTGTAAAACTCATTCCTGTCATCCACAATAACACATAATTAGTTTTCTCCCTATACAACCATAAACCACTTCATGTCATATTCCATGTAACATAATGTTATTGCCCTTTCCAAAACCATTCTATTGTCTGCCATTTGTAGGCAGAATGGAATTAGGTGGAACTTCTGATTATTGTAGTTGTTTTGCAGATGTATTTACATCAGTAATCATAGTTGTCATTGCTTGTGGTTTTGGTATTCTTTTATTCATTAAAAATAGTTTTGGGAATAAACAATATTGGGAACACTGGAGAAAAATCAATCCAGAAGATTCTGATGAAAATTTTGAAAAGTTGCTGCAGCATAAAAATAATAAGTTACATGTTATTCTGTGCATCTGTGTATCATTTCTTAACTTCTTAACCTAAATTACAATTAAATGGTTAATGTACATACATACATATAATCACCGTATATTGTTTGAATGAAATGCCTTAAGAATATCACAAAAATGTCAAAAACTATATAAAGAAACATACTATATAAAGACAGTAAAGGTGACAGGGGTTTTGTGTCACTTAACCAGTAACATAGGTTTGTTGTATATGTGGATCTGGAGTTTCTATGTGTTGTGAGAATTGTCTTTTATTAGCACTGATACTCTTGGATGAATAAACTTCCTCTCCCGACATCCGCAATCTGTGAATGGGTGTTTCAGAAACCACCCGAAGGCTGAAAACTTTAGGGTAAAAACAAACTTTATTCACGTGTGACCTTCACCATTTAAAGTCTGAGGATATATCTGAGATTATCTCCTATTCTGCAGTTCACTCACACACTAAGGGCACTTCAGAGCTACCAAGTCACCTAAACCACATGTCTTTTGGACAGCAGGAGGAAACCAAAGTGGAGAACATGTGAGCTCCACATGCATTCCCAGCCATGGGAAAAGGAACAACAGTTGTACAGGCCATTTTAAGGTGATTTAAATATGAATAAACACTTTCAGAAAAATATTATTATTAATTATTAAATAAGATTGTGGACTGGGGTGGCATGGTGGTGCAGTGGGTGATGCTGTAGCCTCACACTTCTGGGACCTGGCTCTCCGCAAGGGCTCCATGTGTGTGGGGTTTGCATGTTCTCCCTGTGTCGCCGTGGGGTTTCCTCTGGGTACTCAGGTTTCTCCCATGATCCAAAAACATGCTGAGGTGAAGCTACCACATCGCCTTTAGCTGTGAATGGTTGGCGCCCCATCCTGGGTTGTTCCCTGCCTTGTGCCCTGTGTTAGGTTGGCGCCCCATCCTGGGTTGTTCCCTGCCTTGTGCCCTGTGATGGGTTGGTGCCTCATCCTAGGTTGTTCCCTGCCTTGTGCCCTGTGATGGGTTGGTGCCTCATCCTGGGTTGTTCCCTGTCTTGTGCCCTGTGTTAGGTTGGCGCCCCATCCTGGGTTGTTCCCTGCCTTGTGCCCT
>JAABNY020000119.1:12584634-12599188 GCA_015164015.2 Brevimyrus niger | reverse complement strand
TCCTGGGTTGTTCCCTGCCTTGTGCCCTGTGTTAGGTTGGCGCCCCATCCTGGGTTGTTCCCTGCCTTGTGCCCTGTAATGGGTTGGCGCCCCATTCTGGGTTGTTCCCTGCCTTGTGCCCTGTGTTGGGTTGGCGCCCCATCCTGGGTTGTTCCCTGCCTTGTACCATGCGATGGGTTGGTGCCTCATCCTAGGTTGTTCCCTGCATTGTGCCCTGTGATGAATTGGCGCCCCATCCTGGGTTGTTCCCTGCCTTGTGCCCTGTGTTGGGTTGGCGCCCCATCCTAGGTTGTTCCCTGCCTTGTGCCTATAGGTTCCAGACACTTCCCATGACCCTGAATAGGACAAGCAGGTACAGAAAAATGATGGATAGATGAAAAGCTGAATGACATGATATTTAAAAACTACAGTATTTAGCTGTATTTCTTCAGAAACTCTTTGCAGATTTAAAAGTTCAGCAAATGACTGGACTACAGTATTGATGACTTTGAACTTACTTGCGAAGACTTTTAAGAATACCACAGACCTCAAGGAAAACAAATAAGAAGATTCATGATCAAAATGACTAAATTCTCACATGAAGCACAATCCTTTTTTTTTTCTTAAAGACCATGACGCTTGCAAAAGTTGAAGGTCGAAGGAGGACAAGGACAACTACTAGCAAGATGGATGGCCTCAAGCATCACAACAGGGACATGCCACTGGGAAGCCATCCGACGAGGAGTGCCATATCTATGGTCACAGACACCCCACTCTGACTTGATGGAACCTAATAATGCACAAAATACTTTAGATTTCAACTTTACACTTCATTTGCATATGCAGCAGAGTATTTTCCAAGGAGATTTCCTCAAATTTAGATGCACGGTTCAGTACTAGGCTTTCTACAGTCTTACTTAAGTCTTATCTTTTCTTTAGCTTGTCTAACAAAAACTCCACTTGCTGTCTCTTTCCTAAGATGGCAGAAGTTTCTCAGTGGCCTGGAAGATTGTTGCTAGTCTCAGAAGGAGGAAGACGCTCAGCCATAGACACAGCTGTCAAGCATATTCACTTCAAAGCGCAGGATTATTTACATATCAGTCCCTCAATGGCTTTTTGCAGTCCTGTATAACTGAAAACAATCTACGCAGATCATTTTCATTACAGCCACAAAGCACTCATCAGCACACCAGTCCAATTAGTCTCTCTCACTCTTTTGGCAAACAACCGATGTTGAATCTGCTTAACTCAGATATGCTGAGAGTATAGCCTGGTTAAATCTGGATGCTAAGCAGATAAATTGTATAGTTTCCCAAAGCATTTCCATATGATCATTTCATTGATCTAGTTCCATTATATCAATATTTGTTAACTCAAGTGTCTGAAATGCCAACTTCAGTTGGACCCAGTCTATTTCAACATAACCATTTGTTCACAAGGAAGTTCTACACAAGCAGGAGACGAAAGAGCTTCTCACCCACATTAGAAATTGTTTTTCTTTGGTCGCTTTTTGAGCCATAATACATTCATGTGGTCTATGGCAGCAATTTCCTATTACACACATGAATGAACTGTGCTCTGTGAGAGGAACAAAATCTACTCTGATAGCCACAAATGAAACAACAGATGTTCATATCAAAGCGGAGGAAGATGGCAACATGATTAATTAAATCTGAATATTCTTAAGCAAACTTTGCTCTTAAATGAGACTGCCTTAGCTTGTACCCAACTGCTAAAACACAGTTCTATGTTTAGTAGACATCTAACTCAAAGCTCTACAATGGAAAAGTTAAATGTGCAATGATTCCCCAAGTATATTATGCACGTTAAAAGCTAAAATAATTACATCAATAACAGCCTTATGTGGTTTAATGAAATGTGCTCCTCTTTGTGCTTTACACAATAGGTTCAAACACATACTGACTACATCTGACACAAAACATATGCTAAAGCAGTCTTTGTGGTCCTGCTTATACTTTACTTGACTTTTTCAGACATCCCAAAAAAATATTTTTTGTGGTTTTAACAGACAAACAGACAGAAAGATAGATGATGCTAATCTCAAAGGAAAATGTATACATGTAAATGTGAAGCTATAGTATAATTAAAAGACTATTAAAAGACCTAGCAGAAGGTATATAATGGCAAAAGTAGTATAAGGTAGATACACCAAAATATATAATAAAACCAATGGGTAATTTTTGAGATTCATTGTTTATGATATGACATTGAAATGCTAGTTCCCATGAATCTACTCTCTACAGTTACTGGTACCATTATATTTATGTATCATTTATCCAAGACATTGCTTGTGTAGTCATTTTACATTGGAGCAGAATACTAATTGAATTTATAACAAATATAATCAATATTTGCATTTGTCAGTACTGGGTTCTTTGCAATATGTGTGGTCATTAGATGGGAAAGTAAAGAAAAATCAGGTTTTGTTCTACATTTTTAACAGTCTGACAAAATGTGTATAGGAAACTGAAAAATGGAAGCCAATACCAAACACATACCTAGTACCTCACATCAAAAATATATCTTATTCATTTGAAATGTAAATCCTTTATTTCTCTGAATATCCTCCTTAATTATTGCACATACTGAGACGTAACATCTAAATTCAAGACATCATTCTTTTATCTTTAGTCACCATTGTGACAGAATAAATTGAATGTATTAACAAATATAAAATCTGCTTTATGTTTACACAGTACCTGTAAAAAGTCTGGACACCCCAAGCTACTTATAAAGGGGACTGATAGTGTCGCATCACATGACCAGGCCACCTGACCTAGACACAGTATCGGAGAAGCAGCCAATAAGTGCTCAGCATATGTGGGACCTCCTTCAGGACAGCTGAAAAAGCATCCCAGGAGGCCACCTCATGAAACTGGTGTAGAGGAGGAGACAGTGGGGTCAGCCAGTCCATGGTACAATTGGGGTTAAGGGCCTTGCTCAAGGGACCAATGGTGGCATCACTCTGCCTGACCTCAGAACTTGAACCAGCAATGTTCTAAATCCTGACCCACAAAGCCCCCCCCCCCCTCATAACCCCATATATGTTATTTTATAGTTTTTTATGTCTATATAATTATTCAAAAATGTAGAGAATAGTATTAATAAGCATTGCTATGGGTGGGTGTGTCCAAACCTTCGAATGGTGCTGTATTTAATTGATTTTGTTGTTTATATATATATATCAGAAATTAGACCTGTGAAATAAGTTGAGCATGTTGCCAACATGATATCACTAACCTGTCTTTGGGAAATAATGATACCGTGTTTTGATGATCCCTCGACCTTGACGACGAGAAGCGGTTGGAAGATGAATGATGTTTTGATGAAGCTTGGCTGCCTTGAGGAGCTTAGCATTGACAAAATATTAAACATGTAACGCTGTTAAATTGGAAGATAATTAAACACGACCGGTATGTGGACGGCATTTGATTCCTCTCTCACTCTCTCTCTCTCTCACTCTCTACTCCATTTCGGATTGTTTAAAGGATTTCAGCGGTAAACAAAAATCAAACACCTCAACAACATGCATTGACGGGTCTTTTTGAAGAGCACATGGCTTTGAAAGCACAGCTGAATCTATATGTTTGTGCAGAACTGTAGTCCCAGATAGGTCGGTGCAGCGGAGAAGGTTCCGGTACCGTTATTGAATATTTACCATGAGTGCACTGTGGGACGAAGTACAGCGTCCACATTTTACCGTGCGCAACGTGGTTTTTACCCCGGTAAGCTGAGAAGGACTGCCATTGGCTGGCGATACGGAGATCAGCCCTGCTCGCACATACAAAACCAAGTGAACTTCCTTCCCGAAGTGAAACGGCTGAGAGTAAAGAGAGGAGGATAGGAGCTAAATACACTGCAATACCAGCTTACCCAGGTGTCATTATTATTTCAGAGATAAGAACTGAAAGCTTGCGTGGAAGTCTGACTGATTCCATTACGTTCAGATCGGTACTGGGATTTAACATGGCACCTTGTCAACATTTACTTGTCATTTTTTTGGGATGGATCTATATCTGCAGTGGATATCGCTTTATGTTGGACGAACATCTCCCTGGACTGAAAAGAAAGACGGAAATGGCACAGTTTGAAGAGAGCAGGGATGATGATGGCTTCGCTAAGGAAGAGGGCGACCTTGTCTTACAGGAGACGGTATCAGAGCACATGCAGATGCTGTATGAGAAATACAATAGTGCTGGATTTCATTTCAGGGATGGAAATACTGTTCGCAGCTTCAAAGCACACTGGGGTATGTAGCGATCTTTGTTTTTGTAAATATAATTACTGTTATACCGTCTATAAAATAGTCTATAACTACTTCTAATTTACTGCAAAACTAGAGTTTCAGGGTTGTCATGCAACACTGAGACACCTGTTGGGACAGCTACTGTAATCTGTTGGATGACAGTGGATTTGTGAAAAGAAAGACTAAAGCAGAGCTAACATAGTGTTTTACTGTGAAATTTTAAGATGCAATGCATATTTCCTTTAAATGTTTAAACACATTTCCTTAAGACTTGCATGACATTTAAATCATATTGCTATTTTAGATACTCTTAAATGTACTTATTGAAATATTGTTTAGGCTATTTATATATTGAACTTTAAATATTTACGTCTTTTGTGTTCTTTGTGCGCGTTTAGCTGGTGGAAATTCCAGTTTAAAGTAATCAGTTTAAAGTTTTACCTGAAAGTCTTACGTGGATTTTTGGTCATCGAACTTACCAGTATATTTATTTATGTTTAACGAAGCCCGTTAAAACTTAAGAGTTTCTAACGAAGATAAAGGGGCCTGATATAATAATAATAATTTAAAAACTGTTCCTTTTGAAATCAGAATCAGAAACATTTTGCTGGAATTTAGTTTAAAAACTCAGCTGGAATTTCCTCCAGGTCTTGGGTTCCTCCTACTGGTATATTTTAGAAATTCCAGGTCCGCGTCACGTAAGTTAATTTAAGTAAAAGTATATCTTTTCTAGCGTTTGAAAATATTTTCATATCGCCACTGAAATAACAAAGTATGTAGTAATTTTAAAAATTTTAATTCATAAGTACATTATCAGCTATTAATTATAAGTCAAAACGCAATTGCTGTGCATTAGTTTGTAAGTGGAATTTGTTACTTCTTTATTTAGGTGCAGTTAACAGCATCCAGATGCAGATCTTTAATCTAACTTCGTTAACCAAATCAGAGGACATCATATCTGCCACGTTACACTACTTCAATGGTGGTTTGCAGAATAGCTCCTCCAGATGTCCAAGGCCCCAAAGTTGCAGTCAACGCAGTTCTAAGCAAACCCACATTCAGCTGGGGATCTGGAGTTGTGCTTCTTTGGATAATGACACCAGGACTCTGGGCCATGTTCGTATCAGGGTCCCCGCTGCCCACAGAGACGTGACGTCCTGGCAATGGAAAGATATAACTTCCTTTACCAAGAAGGCGAAACATCACAACGAACTCCTCATTGGTATCAAAGTCGCATCAGATGGACACAAGCTGTGGAATGAGCTTCTGCTCGGCCCTCCCCCTTACATCCTGGTGTATGCCAATGACTCCGACATCTCTGGTCCAGAAAACGTGGTGTCCACCCTGCAGGGGGGGCACAAAGACCCCGTGCGCCCAGGCCTTCACCAGATAGGAGTACACCTGAGTGGCAGCACAATGCCACATCGGTCCAGGCGCTCGGCCGACACCCTGCTCCCGCTCCAGAACAACGAGCTCCCGGGGAGCGAGTATCCATACGAAGCCCCGCGCTGGGATGAGACGGATCCGTACCACCCTATAGACAACAGACCGGCGAAACAGCCCAAAAAGAAGCCCCGAAAGAACCACCGCCACAAGGTGCCATTGCTGCAGTTTGACGATCAGACTATACAGCGGGCACACAAGAAGCAATGGAGCGAGCCGCGCAACTGTGCCCGTCGATACCTGAAGGTGGACTTCGCTGACATAGGGTGGAGTGAGTGGATTATCTCCCCGAAATCCTTTGACGCTTACTACTGCTCAGGATCGTGCCAGTTTCCGATGCCAAAGGTAAGTTCATTCCTGGTTCATGCTCAAAAATGAATCTAATACGAAAATGAATGGAAATGAGTGGATTATAAAAGTACTGCTTCCCCTCAATGACCTAGGAGGTCATATGTAACCTGAGTTCTTGCCATTTAGTGTACCGATTTCATTTATAGACACTCCTGAAAACAGAAAGATAGACATGAATGTCACCTCTGTAATATATCTGGATATTTCAAGGGAAATTACTGAAGTGTAAGTGTACTTATACTTAAATTCTGCTTAACTAGGGTAATGGTCAAATTCAGTTTTGTTTACCTGGTGTCAGATCTGGACATCTTCCTCAATGAATTTGTTAGGCAGGCCAAACAATAAAAAGTAATGATGTTTTGTGAATTATGCAAGCTGTTCTGAAGGAGGAAAGCTTGTATAAAACAGTAAGCAATCGTACACTGTTTATTTTAATAATTGCATTGTGTTTTACTGTGAATTTCTTGTTATGTAGGAAACTTGGTTTTCATTACTAAATGGAAAACATAAGCTGTGCCAAGTGATTAATGTCTTACAGGATATAGTTTTAATTAAAAAAATGTCAGTATTGCTAAGAAGACATTCCTCTGAACGTTCTGTGCCAGAACCTTGTCTAATGTATTTATGTGAGTCTCCAGCAAGAGAATCATTGTTGCTACATGGTCATTCTGGAGAATGTAACAATAACAGCTACATTGCTGAGCTGCCAGTCTAAAACTATTAATAGCTGTGAAAAAAAAATATTTTGAATTTTTATCATTTTATATTGTCCATGTTTCTTTAAAAATAATCATACTCACATTATTTATAAATATCTGTTCTTGTATTTGAAGCTATTGGCTAGCTGTTGGGTATCTTATATAGTCTTCTGTTTATTATTGTTAATAATTTATGAAAGGCTGTGTAATTTTTCCAAAGTAACACAAAATAATGAATATAAATTGAATTATTCTGTGCATTTCACGGACATTCTCAAGCCAGCTGAAACACAGCAAATTTTTTATGACCACCTCACATAGAATCAAGGTGTAGAATAAGTTTTCTTATGCAAAACTTACTCGAGTACATTGATGTACTTTGTACTGGATTACGTCGCTGTATTTCCCAACCATTTTCCTGGGGGCACTTTTCATAAGGCAGCGATTTCCAGCCTGTATGCTGAAGCACACTGCTTTGTCATGGCACACCAAAAACACCGCATTATTGAAAGCTGGTATTTCCTTTGGATCTTCAGTGCTAGTAGCAATAAACTGACAATAGAAGAATTGAAGATAAAGAAGCTGATTGTGGTTGTAGTTTAATACTGAGTTCTCAGTATTATACAGGTGCCAGCACAATTTTTCTGAGTGAACACTTTAACAATAAAGAAGAAAATAAAATGGATCCAAACTAGCTATTGGCTTGGACGTTTGAGATTTATGATGACAGGGCAGTAGGATGCAAGTAGATATGGCACTGGGTTTGTGAAGCTGGCCAGTTAAAACTTCAGAAGGGGCTTGGTATGCTATACCTTCGAGCTGCAAACTGGAGTTGAATTACTGGGGTAAACACATATTTGGCTGTTGAGTCAGTTGTAACGAATGCAAGTGCCTGCTTATCAGCTGATTGATAGTCAAGCAAATACAGCTTAGGATACTGTGGGTCTTTGGACACAGAGTCATTGAGAGGCACCATCGTCATTGTAGCAGGTTGATCACAGAGCTGTTTGCTTATAGAGCTATCTGACTTCTTTCTCTCTCTCTCTCTCTCTCTCTCTCTCTCTCTCTCTCCCTCTCTCTCCCTCTCTCTCCCTCTCTGTTCAGTCCCTGAAGCCTTCCAACCACGCTACCATCCAGAGCATTGTACGAGCAGTGGGCGTGGTACCCGGCATTCCGGAACCCTGCTGTGTGCCCGAAAGGATGTCACCTCTCAGCATCCTCTTCTTCGACCAGGACAAGAATGTAGTGCTCAAAGTTTACCCCAATATGACCGTGGACTCTTGCGTCTGCAGATGATGTCGAAATTGCATTTTGCACTGAAAGAGAAACTAAACCCTGATATATAGCTAATTAAGAATTGGTTCCCGCATCATTTAACAAATTTCCGAAGACTTTATCTTTCTGTTGTGGAAGCTTGAAAGAAACATAATCGAAAATAATATATTTTTGTAAGATATGTAATCTCTTTTCTGCCCCTACCAAAGGAGGTTTTGCTTTAATATGCCTCAGAAATAAAAATTAAATTTCTAACTTTATGACAAAACACTGTCTATCTTTGTAACACAGAAGGATGAACAACCATTGGATAATTTCCCTTTTCAACCAAGAGGTCAAAGACTGAATCACTTGCAGCAAAGGACTTTATTTGATTTATGCACATTCAGGATTGCAGATAATGCAGTAGAATGCTACAGTCTCGTATAACAGCTGAGTAAAAAATTACATGCCTTATACCAAAGTATACAGTACGCTGAACTGTGGGTTTATTTGTATGTCATGGTTATGCCGCATAATTGTCCTGAAAGAGAACAGTCTACCCTATTTTTTCCCATCCCCAGTACTACACTTTTTGACCGAATGTACATCTCTGAGCTCACCATACATCAGTGCATTTTTAAAATATAATTTGACGGTTCAGCATATATTAAAATTGATTTTGTTTAAAATTTCATATGATCACTGTATCAAGATACCTATTATATATGGCTTCCAAAGTCAAAATATTTAAAGTGCCTTTTGGAAAATCACTAATGGTTCTCATTACTATTTGATAAAGGATTATTGCTGTTTGCAGTTAACATTCTCAAATATACAGATATTAGCCAATCACATATTAGCAATTATTAAATGAAGTAACACAGTACCATGCTTTTACACAACTATATATACAGAATTATATCTATGAATGCTTTGAAGCTCATATTCAAACAGTGGTCAGACACACTTCCATGCATTAATAAGGTCATTATTTTGTGCTTACAAAAGGTGTACAGGCATCAGAATTGTCCATGTTCCCCAATTTTCTGTCTCTGTACATTGAAATCCAGATGCAAGTGACTTTAAAGACAACAGATTACTGAATTCATTAGCCATAAGTGTCTTCATCTAATCGTTAGCCTGAACTTAACTTTTATGCTGCTTTTTACAGAAACATTTTCAGCTTTCAAATTGAAGGCAAAAGTTTATCTTGTTTCAGTTTAGATACTAAGAATTTTCTACTAAGAGTAACTTTAAATTAATATTTGTAATTGTACACGGGCTTAACTCATGTAAAAAGGGATTTTTATTTTCATCTCTATCATCTAGGGAGCTATGCTAAAACTGAGCAAAGATTTCAACACAGATTCTTATTGTATGAAATATTAATCAGTATTTTTTTTTCTTTTATACATATATAGTTTATTTAATACATAATTAATAGAATTAATTAGAACAATGGATTTTGATAAGCATCTTGATGCATTTGGCTGGGCTATAGAAGAAGTTTTGTTTCCTTGTCTCATTATTTTCAATAAATGCTTTAGATGCATTTTATTTTTATTCACATTGAGTCTTTTGAAAACAACCTTTGAGTTGAAGCTGGACTTGGGCTTTGCTTTGCGAATCAACAACCTGAACTTCACAGCTACAATGTCTCAAACTGCTGTCGGTGTTTGAATGACCACTTCTTAGAAGCGCTCAGACCCGTTGATAACTGCCTGTGGGATAGGCACACATGCTGTCAACAGGTATAATTCTGTTTCACGCAGCTGCAAAATGACATCATGTGTCCGTTGGCATGGTTGCTCTAGCTACCTGATCAATCTAACCTGTAAACATACCAACTTGCTATACTGTAATGCTTTTTTCTGTAAGTGGTAAGTAATTATATTGTAGCTCATACTACATTTACAAACATACACTCTGCATTAATATTGTGTATGGTAAATGTTGTACCATAATACTATGATGCCTAGAAATGCTTATATCTGTCAATCAAATTCAGTTATTTTTCCGTTTTTTTAACAAGATCAATCTCTCAGCTCCATAGTAGTTTCAAAGTGCAAAGAGATCTTCATAACACAAATCTTGCCTTGTCAAAATCTCGATGACTATTTACTATGAGCAAAATTTAGGTGGAAAAGGGAGGTAGTTTTGTGCATGTCACTGGTGTTAAGAGATATAATGGAACACTTATGTGATACTAAAAGCAGTTCAGCTTATTGTTTAAACCATTTAGAATGAAGCATGGGACCATTCTAAATGCAAACCCATTTTCAGAATGTTGCTATTTTCATAGAATACTGCCAGTAGAGAATTTACCTGCGCATTTAATACAAAGTTTAACTTTTGTGACTGTTATTTTGTGGGGATGTATCTGAACGATGAAGTCTCATATGAGCAGTCAGAGCTTCATCTCAGAAAAATGTACTGATTTAAATGTACAGCGATTCACTTTTCTTAGGTTTCCAAGAAAACTATTACTACTCCCAGTGCTTTAATTAAATTTAGATTGTAACTGCGTTATAATGTATTGTATGGGTGCTATACCAATATGAGACATTTTTAGTATTTGTAGTAACTGTGTTAATGGAAGAATTCCTATATAATTAATATTTTGTATTGCTATTTTTTTCTTCCACGCATGGAAATGAACATCACTTTTGTTTGCTTTGGCAACCACTGCAGTATGTCAGAGAATGCTATGAACGTAGATTCCCCCATACCACTCTGTAAAGTCTGTAAATATATAGCATTAAGAGAAAATGGTATTCTTGCACAATAAGCTTAATGACATTATATTTGTATATGGAATTTAATGTTTAATGATGTTTTATTTATATTCTGTGTATTGTTTAATTTTTTTTTCTCTGATGAGCGGCTATTTTTAAGACATTGCTGATTGACAGGGAGTGTGGAAGAAAGGGTGGGGACGATGCGGAGAGGAACACATCACATGACCTGTCAAGCTGTGAATGGCACTCATTACTACTGATGTATACACTCGCCTCTATGTGAGGACTCCCCTGTTTGAGAGCAAACCTTTCTTATGAACCATTCAAGCAAACAATAAAGCTACATATGCCACCTTTTACCAAATAAAATGTTGTGGAAATTTGTTTAGTTCTAAATGCGCTGGCAACTAATGGACTTAGTAGCTTTAAATGTATTTGCATGTATGTCTCATCAGAATCATTTATAGTTTTTAAGAAGGAAACACCTCCTTCTGTACAAATCATGCATCCATTCAACCATCAATACATTTCCCATAACTGCTTAACCAAGTTAAATATGCAGTACTAGATATGACCAAATTAAAGTCAATTCAAGACAGTAACATCATTACCAATATTTGTGACATCAATATATGTGAATAGCAAAAACAAATCAGGAACAGGTTTCAGAGGAGTGAAGTATGTTACTGTGTACACAATAAATTAAGTATGTTAACACTGAGATTTTCATTCCAAAATAGCTGTTATTGGGTTTGTTTCCAACCTTTACTATTTCATGAAATAATCTCATTGAACCTACAACTATGACCAGGGTAAGTAATTGGAAGATGGATAGATGCATAGGTGGATTTAGTTGTATTATTTGTTGCATTACCAGAAAGATAATTTGATGCATAGAATTTACAATCCTTGAATTGTTTTATATATGCACTGCACATAATTTTTCTTCTGAAAGCCAAAAATACAATGTAAATCTTTGCCTGACTTTTTATGGATTTATCTTTCAAATAATTTTCGAAGTATTTTATTATTGTCCACTCTCCCTAATATTTCAAACAAATCTGAGTCCCGGGAACATATTTTTCAGAACAGTCTTCTATGCAGAATTCCTTTCTACGTTCTGTTTAATGATTGAACTCGAAGGTATCCAGACTATTCTGTTGAAACATCTGGGCTATGATTGGGTTACAAATTCCATCTCTCACCCAGGGAGGTATTTATTTGATGACAGAAATCTCCAAACAGAAATCAGCATTTATGAAGTTTGTTTAAAGTACAATCCTGAATTGAAAAGGAGCAAGTATGAGATCATTTCTGAACTGTTTCCCTAGGTTGATGTGTGGGGGCAGGAATGTGTTGGTCCCTGCGATTTGATTGCCTTGTAGCGTTCTCTGAAGGGTAAGGCTTAAAGGTGTGGGAGTTCTAGAAAATGCTTAGTTTCAGTTGTAACCTCAATTATTTTCTAAATAATCCAGTTAAGATTTGTTTAACATTACCTGGCCCCTTAAAATGAAGTAGATAAAAGGGGAAAATAAATACTAATGTATATAATTTCATGTGAAAATGCACATATGGGCCAAATAAAATCAAATGATAATGCATTATTACAAGTACAAAAATTAGGACAAAAATATAGCACTTTGGTTAAGGTGTTTTTGAACTTTAACCATTCATGCATACAGCATAACTCATTGAACTCTAATAGGCTAATGAAGTAAAGTTTATGAGAAGAAAGGTCAATAGTGAAATAAAATAAAGAAATACGAGCCTATATGCCCTGTGGGTCCCACAAAAAACAGATACACTGACACACAGCTGGACAGGATGAGCACATGTAGACAGGTTTATTGCTTGGGTTGAGAACAAATAATGGTTCTCAAACAGCAGATTTATCAGGTTTGCATAGGTGCAGCAGGACAAAGGTGAATAGATGTCAGTTCAGGTCTCTATAGTCAGTGTATGTTTTCATTTCAGGCCAGGGCCATAATGGAACAGATATAATAGTTGTGTGCTTACCAAGGAATTCGTTCTGTGTCACACAATGTTCTGGCATTGCATTGCAGTGATGGATCAGGTACTAAGGTCAGGTTGCCACTCAGCGGGGGGTTAGAGGAACACACCACTCTGACATTGGAGTAGTTACCACGTTCCTGAAAGACGTGTTTACACCTCAAGAAAAATACGTGCTTAAGACATGAGCTCCTTTCATGGTTGCATCATCTTTTATTTTCTCCAAGGCGTACAGGCAAGGATCTGAAAGGAGAAATTGTTCCATACTGGAAGGTAACCAAGTCTGAAATATTGTTTTTATGTAATCATTTTAAAATGGCTATTAATTCAGTGATGGGAATATGTCGTGTGAAGCACCGTGTGCTGCGGTGATGTACGCATTTAAAAGTCCGATTGTCCTAGATCTTCCACTGGCTTCTGCATGTCAGGTGCTTGCTGACAGCTACATAAAAAGGAAAAAATATTGCTTTGTTTTTGTTCAGTCTTTTACTAATCTTGCTTTCCACTGACAGTTTCATATTGGACACAACCCCTTAAATGTGTTTCCTTAGTGATGAGGTCACACACAAGCAAACAAGTGAGTAAGAAAAAGGAGGCTCACTCAGTGGGTAGCACTCTTGCCTCATACTTCCAAGGCTGGGGGTTTAAATGCTAACGCCGCTGTGTGTGCGGAGTTCACATTTCCTCCCTGTGTCATGCTGGTTTCCGCCTGCAGCCCCATTATGGGGGAGATCCCCAGCTTGGGCTGCCTGGGACAGATTTCAGGTCCCCCATGACCCTAACCATGACAAGTGCTTGGAAGATGGATCAAGAAATAAAGCATCTTTGTATGAACTGGTGTGTGAGGGTCATGATGAACTAACATCAAAATTTACAGAGAACAACATATAAAATAATGACACACAGCCCCATTCTATATTTCCAGTGCATTTATCCAGTCAATTACTACGTTATCCAGTTCAGATTAAGATGATCATGAGTTTACCGTGAAACAGACACAGACCCATTAACAGCAGTTTAATGTCAAAAGTTCACCTAAATCCTGTATACTTAGACTGTGAAAAGAAGATGGATTTCCCACAGGAAACAGCAACACAGGACCAAACAGAAGGTACCACCTAATGCTCCCTTTTGCCACTTATAAGTGGTGTTAAAACTTGTTTATAATTGTCTATAAATGATTTACAAAGTGACACAACCTAATTAATAACCTGATTAATAAACCATGCATAAACCCTTTATAAGGGTAGTCTTATTGTGAAGTGGTACCCATTAGAGCAGTTATACCTGTCAGACAATCTTTCAAGAACGAATCACAAAAAAATTTAGCTATGATAAATTTAAGTACATATTAATACCAGAGGTTAAACCAAGTCCTTAGCAGATATGGTTTTAAAATCGAGCAGGAGCAACAAAAAGAGATATATAAAAAAAAATTGTGCTTGTGTTTTCAAATGTTAATTAAATGTGCAAAAATATTAGTAAAAAACATATTTTAAATATAACACTTTACTTAACGGGGCACAAGTATAGTATTACTCGATCACTTATGTATTAATTAACCACAGACATACAAGTCTTAAATTTGTAGATGTAGATGTAGATTCTTTATTTGTCACATGTAGTTATAGCTGCTACAACATACAGTGAAATGCTTTTTCTGGCAAAAAGTACCCCAGCTGTGCTATACATACATAGGAATAAGTACTAACATCACAGAACAATAAAGATAAAGAAAAAGTGCATATGGTATATATATTACACATAAGTATACATAACATAACATTGCACTGTGAAAGTATAAAGTATAA
>JAABNY020000119.1:12554972-12584617 GCA_015164015.2 Brevimyrus niger | reverse complement strand
TTAGTTATACAATATTTACATACTGATCTCATGTTAATTCATCATTGATGAATTTTAATTGCATGTTTTGTCTCAAGCAGTAACATTTGTTACTATGTCTGTTAATTCTGTAAACATTTCTGAACTACTAAAGGAACAAGTAATATGTGAATAACAAAAATGAAATACTGATCTCATGTTTGTTCATCATTAATTAATAGTAGCGTATATGAAGTAGCGACTATATTCGTTCATGATTTGTACTTCAGTAGTAGCTTAGTTTGCCGTCAGGCAAAGTACTACCAAATATTCTACTAACTCTGAGATCGTGATTGCAAAATGTATAGATATAGTCTAATATACAAAGCTTACGGGATGGTAGTTAGTACTTCTGCCTCAGACCTTTGAGGCTCCGTGTCTGGGGTTTCAATGTTTCCTCTGGGAACTACGGTTTCCTCTGCAGCACGAAAACATGCCGAAATACATCGAAGTTACCAAAGCGCCCGTAAGTGTGCACGTGTGCGTGAATGGCGTGAGCGCGCCCTGCCAGGGATCGGCGCCCATCTTCCGCCCATAGGCTCCAGACCTCCAGAGTCTATGTATGGCATAAAAAGCGATTAGAGAAAATGGATACAGTGCTCACAGAAAGCCTTGAGAACTTCTAATGTAATGTCAATTTCATTTCAAAAGCACGTTTAAACAACCCAAGTTTTCCAAAGTGCTGTAGAAAATTAGCACAAACAAAACATAAATAAAACAACCCTGCAAATAGTCACAATACAATACAACCGACGAGGACTAAAATAATAAAATAAAAACTGTCAACAATTATAACTAAAAGGCAATCTATAAAAAAAATGTTTTTAATTAAAAAGAGAGACTTAAGGGATCGCGTAATTTGGTCAAAATGTTGAAAATTTGTTGATTTTATAACAAAAATCATTACTTCATTTGTTTATACACACGCATAAACATCTGTGCCTCAAATGAGTTCATTTTAATCTTTTGATGTGACTTCCAGAAGTTTCATAATAATCAGATCTAATATTTTCAATTTTATATGTTAAAAATTGCTTGTCAATAGACTTTTGTTTTTAAGCCAAAAAATTTGCACATTATTACAAAACTAAGCAACCGTCCCAAGACTTTCTTTGAGGACTGTATACGACCTTAACAGTGAAGGATTTTCTGTGGTTTGTACGGATGGATCAGTGTTGTTCAAGGGTTTCCTCCCATAGTCCAAAGACACGTGGTGAAGCTAATTGCTGTCTCTAAATAGTCCACATAATATAAATGTGTGTATGTGTGTGTAACCCTCCCATCTATGTACCTGGGATAAGGACAAGGTAGCACAGAGTAAAAAACTGGATGAATGCATGGATGAATGTATGGATGAATTCAATTCAAATTAAATTCAAATCACTTTATTTATCCCCAAGGGGCAATTAAAAGGCACGTGGAGTACCGCAGCAACCAGTCACACATAACAATAAATATAGAATAAAAGGACATACACACATAAACAGCGTTAATGCTATATGTTCTAATAAAGTTCTATTAGTTTGATGCTAAATCACCAATGTTGACAGTTGAGGAGCTGGACAGCTTGAGGAACAAAGGTTGCCCTTATCCTCTGTGTCCTGCAACCTAGACAGCGAAGCTTGCACCCTGAAGGGATGGGAGGATCAATGGTTCTGTTGAATGGATAATTATTGCATTCTAAGGTCGCCAGCAGATGGCGGCAAATAATCGTATCACAGAACCTCAACTTCCATTTCATATGAAGCTCCCGTCCATTATGTTAACCAAGATGTAGAATTTTAATGTTCCCATTGCACAAAATGAAGTGAAAGTTTATATTGTGTTTTGGGCATTTAATTATGTGTATTAGTAAGGTCATTGATATTTTTTTTAAATGCCACACCTATGTGTTTGTATATCGAACTGTATCATCAGTCAGGGCTACGGGGGGCACAGAAGTCTGGAACCTATTGTCCCCTCACCTAAAAATTTCCTCATGTCTATCCTGGAAGTCTCCAGCTAGTCAAAACGTTTTCCCTTATTCCATTTTGGAAGTGCCAGTTCGGGCTTGCACGACTCTATACTCTATGTAAAAATATATAGCTAGCATATAATAATCATATAACAATATAATTACATGAGGTCCTGCAGTGTAACCAAATTCTCTAAATGACATATTGCAATATGAAATGTATAGAATCAATATATAGTAAATAACCAACTGAAGTAATAGAACTAGCCAAATAGTAATATTGTTTTAACTAGATTCAACTCTCTAAAACTGAATACAGAATGTATTCCTGTTTTAAATAACACTTCATGTGTACCTCTTATGAACGCACTTTGGTGGGTTTCATTTTGAATTTAAAGGTGAATTCTGTTTTTAGTTTGAATTGCATTGAACATTGCATCATTCACATCAACTGAAAAGGGAAAGGACACGTAGGCAGATTCTAAAACATTTTATTAATGGTTTTCCGTGTTTTTTTTAATGTACTAAATTTCCCATTATAAAGAAATCACTGCAATGGGATAATGTAAACGTATAAATTATTTACACAGGATACCAACACGTAATTGGTTTTGTATTTGACGTGAGCCAGTGCATATCAACTCCAAGTACCCTGAAAATTGCCACTTAGTGTCAATTTTAAAAACACATTTAAAGATCTTTGCGACATACAACTACGGAAAGTGAAGTCTGACAAATCACCTATTCATTAAATAAGCAAATCACAAAAACCTGTAAATATCTAGTCTTACACATAAATAAACAATAAAAAACAATGACATTATTAAAAAAACAAGAGAGTCCCACCCAATTAATAAAAATCAGTCAGGGTGGAGACTAGAAAATACTGAATCACATCTTCAATATTCAAAACTTATGCATACAAAATGCTGCTCTGCTAATTCACTGTAAACTCTCGCTGCCACCTGACCAGGATTATATGGCCACTTGCGCTATTCTGGTAATCTGTGGGAGGGAGAGGGGGCAGGTAGTCTGCGGGAAAGAGAAAAGCCTCTTCAAAAGTGGATAATCTCAAGTGCTTGAAGCCAACTGTGCTCCAATGAGATTCTTCTCTCTACAGGCAAGAGTCTGAATAATAGTGAACATTAGGTACATGGATCTTAGGCAAAAATGCATCCAGTCCCTGGATTTTGAGATACATTTTGCATAAATACTGGTGAAATGAGGTCAAGTAGCGTCGGAAAAGTGGGAGCATAATTCTAGCTTTAAGGAGTTTACATGGTTTCACAAAGAATAACAATAAATTGTTAAATGTACCCAGTGCATTTAACATACGTTCAAAACCTCACCCAAAAAAAAACACATTGGGTTAGATAACACGGTACTCATTTTTACAAATAGAAAAAAGTATAACAAAACTATAACCGTTGGCGTAATTAATATTTCAGGTCTTAATACACAGTACTGTATACACAGTACACACAATGCTGTAATAGAGTAAGCCAACCAGCAGCGAACTCGAACTTCTTCAAAGATGTATTTCAAAAACTTGAAGCCTGCAGCTGTTAGCCATGCATAAAAGAGCATCCCTTACATGTCGTTTAATGGGCATTTCTTAATTTCATTAATACATTTTTCAAATGATAAAAAAAAAATGTCCTGATATCTTCAGTCTGAGCAGCAGAAAAATCTTTAATATTACTGTCGAGTACTTCAGTCCTTCTCAATACGGTCAAAAAAGAACCAGGCTCTGAAATTTAGGATACTTCACACTGTTCTGGTGTAACAGGACATTATAAATGTTTTCTTTCAGCATTTATACTCTACCTAGTAGAGCAGACCTGCAAAAAAGCAACAAACTGTTAAAGGCAATGCAGATTCAACATATTTAAATGCACGTTATAGGCTTCAGGCTTCGCAACATCATCATCACACCATAACTGATTAATTTAAATCTAATTTAGGAAAACAAATTACATATTCTAAAACTGAACATGCACTTCTGGTGCGTTCTCAGTTAAGGGGCATACAATTTTAAAAAATAATAAGTAAATACTAAGCAAATACCTTTGAGAAATAATCACGCAACTTTGCAATTAACCTACGCATCCATTGTTTAATATAAATGTGAAAAACTTATAATATGTAGAGGGTAATTAGCATTCAAATAAATTCTATACATTAACTTAAGGATTTATTGTACACAGTTGATACAACACAGAGGTAGGCCAACAAGCAAATGATTGATTACACTGCTCTAAATAGCAGCTGCAAAGGGACATTTTTGTAAATTTTGCCAATATACAGTGCTATCTGCATAAATAAAGCTTACTGATTAAATATGGAGGGTAATGTGCTAAACTGATGAATGGGTTTGACCCTGATACACACCTAAGAGACTTCCAGCTGTCCTTCTCCATGTTGTTCTCTGGTCCCTCGCTCTCATAGGAGGCCAGAAACAAGGCTGCGGAAAGGGAAGGGGGGGGGCATAAGTGTCACTATGGCATCCATCCACCATAACACATTAGCTCCTTCCAGACTAATAGGGGAGAACACTGCTCTTTTATAGGGACTGTGTGTAGTACACCTTTCACAGGGGAAAAAATCATTGGCAAGATCATTTAAAAAATAGTTTTTAATTAATTAAATTTAATTAAAAATAAAAATTAATTAAATAAATAAAAAAGTTCTAGCTAGAGTGTGGCCCAAAATGTATGTAGGTATACTATGTTTTGAAGGCATTACTATAATTCAGTAAATGGCAGCATCTATTCTAGTGATAAATACTATGTGCAATTAATGGCTGAACAAAAATCCCCATTAGCAAATGACTAGCCCAGCTTTTCAGTGGGAAAACAAAGTGTCTTTTTGGTTGCTCATTTGCATTATAACGCAAATATTCAAAGCTACAAAGAAGGCAAGCAACGGAATAATAACTTAGGATAAAGGACAGCTACATCTGACAGCTAAGGGGCACATGCCAGACTCAAATCCACAGATCCTACAATAATGGGGCAATTTTAACCATTTACCCTTGACCAGTAAGATAGTACATACCATCCTCACTGAAGACCGGTGCAGTCAGCAGGTATTGGAGGACCTTGCGATCCCTCTCGAAAGGACACTCGACCTGCTTCCACGTCATAAACTCACTGACCTGCTTGGCTAATTCCCAGAATTTCTGAAATGACATCAGATTTGGAAAGATTTACAAACACTGATGAAATCTGTAATCTGAATGTCACACTGAGTATTGAGTATATAGTCATTGGCTGCAAGTTAAAATGGGAAATATTTAAAGAAGATATTTGTTCCTTTGAATGATCTGCTCATTTGAAGTGTGTAATTCAATACAGGCATAATATGAATGCATTTTTATAGCAATTACCTCAAAGTTAACATGCCCATTGGGCAGCAGGTTGGAACATCCTTCATTTAGGAAGTAGATATCCTTAATTAGCAGGCTGAAGAAGGGAATCACAATCTACAAAGACAGAAATTTTCATTATAAATTGTATTAAAGACAAACATATACAACTTGATGTTATAGTAGCAGTAGTGACACCGGAGACTAACAATGCATTAACTCAGTAAAAAGTGGCCGTTGGTTTGCAATAACCTTCAATGTGTTAAATGACAATTTGAATCAGGAAAAACTACTTGCACGGATCGATCATTAGTTGTATGTCATAAAGGTGTGTGAACAGTGGTACAGGTGGATTGGCAGCTGAAGCTCAACCACATGACAGAGGATGTGGGCCTGTAGCCCTAACACTGGATAAAAGGGATCATTTTTATTGACGTTACAAAACCGAATCAACATCAACAGCTCAAAGAGGCTGCATTTTAACTGTGCAAGAACCTTGGAGTAAAACTAGTGCCTGGGGTTGAATTGGCCAAATTTGGTCTCTCTTATAGAGGTTTTTAAATTTATATTCAAATGCTACAAGAAGGGCATTCTCTTCCTTTGCTACTTAAGCTGGCCAAGTGATAGTAAGGAGAAAGGATAGAATATAACTTGGGTAGTATAGAAAAGGGCTCAAATCTTTGCTTTAGTAGAGAAACCACCCTTGTGAAGAAAACAAGGGAGCAAAACAGTTTAATCAAATAAACTGAAATGCCATTTTTTAAGCCTTACAATACTCCCACAAAGTCTATTACAATAGACAATGTACGGTATTTATTGTGCTGAGAAACAGATGCCTGAATGAGCTTACCAGAAACAGAACATTTTAGCTAGCCTAGGGATACTGTCTCATGACTAGAATGCAGTTCAGAATTCAGTGGTGGTGATTTTCTTAAATAACGCTGATATTTTAATGACCTGTATTGCATAACACTGTTAATGTCAGGCCAATTTCCATGGGAGAACAACATATCTAAAACAGGAAATGGCTTTTTATTTATACACCAGTCCCCCTTTGTTGACCCATGAATGTCCTAACCTCTGTTTAAAAACAGTTATGTAATGAAAATACCACTATTTAGTTTGGAGCCTTTAGCATAGTGTGGCTTTTATCTTGATCTTACACATTATACTCGCTATAAAAAATATATACATTTTCTTGGAAGTCGCCATGGTACACAGCACACTGACGCCAATGAAGTGCCAGAAGTTACTGGTTTTCCCCCCATAGTTAATCTGCTTTTATCATTTCAAATTATGTGTGTGTATGAGAGAGAGAGAGAGAGAGAGAGAGAGAGAGAGAAAGAAAGAGAAGAAGTAGTCATTTTCCACACAATTTCAAATAATGAATGGCAAAATAGAGATACGCGATCCTAAAAAGGAAAATAAATCCGAACTCTCCAGCTTGTTTTTGAAAATTATGCTTACCGTCACAGAAACTAAAGTGTTGCACAACAAGCTTGTTGGTCTACACAAGGAGGCTTGTGAGATGCTTGTGGAAATATTGGGGGGGGGGGTGACATGGCACAAACAATGGTCCAGTCGGAACCAGGTACTGGATTTACCTTTTCTCTGCTGGTATGTGCCGTTATGGACCTCTGCATAGCACCACGCAATGCCGTTCGGTAGTTGTAGAAATTGCTGGTTGGGTCCATTTGGTGCTGCATATCAAATGGAACATCAAGCGTGTGAGTTTTTTGCTTTTGCCATGTATACTGCACCTAAAAACCACCCTGGCCTTAAATCACCCTGCAAGGTAAACCACCTAACTTTTTCTGATTTAACAGGATTATTACCGAATTACAATCACGAGTTCCCACTAAAGTACCGTATGCTACTACCGGGAGCAGGGAGGGAGCAAACATCTAGACTGTCTGAGGGTGCAGCAAGGACCAGATTGGAAAACACTGCTGTAATCTACTGACTCGCAGTGTTAGAAAATAGAGTCAGCCACCCTGTGCTCCCATCCCTTGCACCATCTGCACAAGCACACAGAGAGGATTTAATAGGCTTCACACAGATTTCATTAGCATAGGAAGTACATCTCCTCCCTGAACTAGCTCCTCCCCTTTAGAGCCCAGTGCCAAGCCACAGTCCAGCAGCCTGGCTCAGCACACGGGAAATTTACATTTCAAAACACTTCCTGTCCTGTGAGGAGTACAACTCTCCAGAGAGCAGAGCAGTGTGGACTACAAAGGCAACTGAAGACAGTGCCACGATGCCACAACTTATCAATTTCCAGCTCTTTGAAAAAAAATTACAAATATCATCCTCCGACACTCGCTTGGACAAATCCCTTTACAGGTGCTTCTGCGTGCTGCGCTCTATACCTCAGAAGGGCATTATCCAGGAAATTATTTTCTGCCTTTAATGCAAACCTTCATCTTTACCAATATATAGAAGAGGGTTAGGATATACATGAAATTGAATCAAGAGATACACACAAACACCCCTTACAAGTAGACTTAAAGAGAAAAGAGAACACACAAACTGATAAGTACCAATTTTAATTAGCATAGTTAAAACTTTAATACTGCTCACATCTATGCAATCCAACCACAGACATATGCTTAGTCATCATCTGTTACAATAAGACCTGCTGAATACAGCTACAGTTCTCACCTCTAGGATATCGAATTTGGCAGTTTTGACTTTGGCCCAGGTTTTCTTCAGCCGGGAAACTGGGCTCATGTTCATCCCAGCTGAGGAGAGAGGAGATGAGAGCAAATGTCAGCATGTGCAGGACAACAGCTTCCCCTTCCTATCATCCCAGCCAGCTGCAACCCCTCAAACTGCCCTTTGTCTGGCATCTCCCAAGACCCCTCCAGGGAAGTACCCCAGGATGGGACAATGGAACCAGGGCCTGAGTCACATCTTCCCGAAGCAGCATTTAACATATGGTAATAGGATGCAGAAGGAACAGCAGCACAAAACCAGCCCAGTTATCAAAGATGTGACCTCCCAGTCCCTGTGGACTCAGGGAAACCGCTTCGACGGGCCGGCAGCTCCACAACACCTGCACGGCTCATTAAGGCAGGCTTGCTGAAGACACCCACACCCAGCAGTTTCCGATAAGACTTTATTACCGCATATAAAGGAGATCAGATTTTATATTCATGAGTTGCGCTTCCGTCTACTGGAAGACGCAGCTTAAGGTCAACTTCAGAATTGGCACAGGAAAAAAAGCCATTGATCAAATGAATGCTTGTCTCTTTTTATATAAAAACAGATGTGATTCTCAACAGCTTGGTTTAAAAAAATAATAATAACAAAGTTTATTTCATCAATGCTTGCGGAAAACAACTTATCAGAAGAGGATTTTTCAGCACGAACAGGTGTTGGGAACAACAGAAATTAACATGCACTGCAACAGGATGACGTGCAAGACCTTCATTATCTGTGTGCGAAAGCCTGGAGAGGGACATCAGCCATAAGCCTATTCACAGCACACAATGGCCAAGCAGTGTGCTGTAAAACAAACTCAGACAACACTAGCCATTCTCATGACTCGCTTGTTCTTTTTGAGGATACTAATTTCTCTTCTGTCTCTCAGGAGAGGACCCTCTGTACGGCCTTGCCTGTGGTTGTATCCCCAGGGAGGGGTCAGAATAGGGACAGCTGCCCGCCTCTTCTGGCTTCTCCTCCAGGCCTGACTGGCCCTTTCCCTGACCATCTGCCTGCAGGAAGGTCCACCCGGCACATTCCGCCCACCCCCCCACCCACTCGTTGCTGGCCAGCCAGCTGCCTCTCCCATCATCTCCATGCAGCCCCCTCCACCACCCCCATAAAGGTGGACCATCAAGAACATGCTGAGCCAGAGCCCAATGCCAGAGCTGAAATTACGAGCTGGGAAACATTTACTATGAGTATCCCTGTTCCTATACATCCCCTTATCTCTTCATTATGTTTGCTATGCTCGGCTTTAGTTGAACTTAAGCACATTATTCAAAAGTGAGCAGTTGTGCAGGGCACTTGAAACTCTTTAGATTACTGCAGCTTTTACTCAATAACAGCTCTAGTTGGAGATTACAATGCCTAGATTATTATTACCACTATTACTAAACTTTTCGGAAAATATGTTGATTTGGATGAGTGAGAAGAGCTAGTTACAAAACCTCCATAACTCACTGAAGTCCATAAATCTCCCACGGTAATGACAAAAACAGAATCCCGTCATCACAAACCTGAGACGAACAACACAGGCTCTCAAATTTCACAAGAATGAAGCCCCCACCCCAGCCCACCCCCCTCCTCTCGGGGACAGCTACCATGGGACATTACAAACTTCAACACACTGCTGTACTCACAAATGATGGCCATCAAGGAGTTGAAGTTGCCAATGTTAAAGCACTCTCGGGCAACATCAATGAAGAACTCGATGACTCTGGCTCTCTGCTTCTTCTTTACCGGCTAGACGGAGGGAGCATCACAAAACATGTCAGATTTAATAAAGGCTGATGACAAGAGAGAAAAAAAAACTATAAGACAGAGAACGAGACAGAGGCTTACCAAGCATATTTCTGTGGCCACCAGGTAACTGAGCCTGTTAAACCACTCCACGTACACTTCTAGGTTGTTTGCCTTCTTGCGGTCACTGAAACGGCTCTGTGAAAACAAAAGCACGAGGAAGGTTATTACACAATGGACAACAGAATTACTTTGCTTGCCCTCTTTGGTGCTGCAGATCAGATCGCATAAATTCCCATCCAAAATCATATCACTGTTGACCGAGTGGACAGAGACTTTTCCCTAGAATTTACTTTGCTTTTTGGGCAATTCCAGCATTATGGATGCGACAACTGAAATCATACTGGCAAACAAAATGTCTCTTAACATAGACAAGCTTAGTATCAATGAGCCAATTAGCACAAACTTTTCAGGCACCCTCTTGGGTTGAATATAAACATTATTCATATTAAATTTACATGCTAGAAATGCGAAAGGTAGAAAGTACAAATCTAGATTTTGATTTAAACGACTAGGTCCTGTTGTCTGAAACACTGTCATTGCGACTCCTTACACTCAGCTGGTTAGTTGAAATGAAATCTTGGTCTGGATTTTTACTTTCTTATCCTGACCTTCCCAGTGGTGAGAAATGCACAGCATTTCAGAAGTGTTAGAGATGTGACATCAAATGGACCTTTGCATGGAATTGCCCTTTAACATTTGTTACGAAAGTTTAAGTCTTTCCTCCTACTTCCCAGTGTCTATTCAGGCTGTTTCTCCCACAGCTTTTCATTCCGGAACCACCGACGGCTTCCCCACTTAGGGGGGCTCTTCAGGCCCCGGCTTTTTCCCGCCACCATACTTCACAGGTATGCTGACGAACCCAGCAATGTGCAATTACAATCAGAGCTTTGCTCTTAAAAGATGGGGAGTGGGAGTGGAGGGGGGGGGGGGCTCTGAGCCGGCCATTAATGAAGACTGCAGACGGTGAAAAGTGAAGCGTGTCAAAAGACAAAAGCTGTGGCGGCTGGGCAGGCCGAGCGATCGGCATTTAGGGGGAATGGGCAGCTTGGAGTCTGGGTGTGCGGCTGAGTGGCAGCTGAGTAGCGGCAAAGCCATCATTAGCCAATATGTTATTTGCAAATTTAAGCACTTAAGTTCTTTGCATAATTCAATTAAAGACCTGGTCACTAAAAACTGCACTTATTACCAAATCCATTCAATTCCCAAAAAACTTTCACGATGCAACTTATCCAAAATTAGCTGAGATTCAGCCTCACTTTATTAAGTATATGCAAAAAAGGTCATTTTAAAACGCATATTTCAAATTACAGATATATTACCTTATTAACCAAGGGGTCCTTCTGAACAAAGGCTTGTACAAATTCCTCAGGTCCAATGTAACCGAGTCGCTCCTAAATGGAACAAAAATCAAAACGCGTTTATGTCACAGAGAGACATATGGAGCTCATTTCCACCCCCCCCGGTAGACTAACCACTTTGTATTGATGGATCGCTAAACAAGTGTAAAGCGACTTTTGCATGAAATTGCACTTAAGCATCATTTAGCCCCCAGTATAAAATTCCATGTGTAACCTAAAGGAAAGGAAAGCATGTGGGTCACTCACCAGCTCTATGTGGGTCAGCTGCTGGGCCAAACTGAAGGCGTCATTGCAGACGGTCAGCACGTCCCGCTGGATCGACTGCGGCTTCGTTTTCAACACCGTCAGCCTCTCTGCCACGGTGGCGTTGATCTTCACCAGCAGCTCCTCGTACTGGCTGAGCGCGGCCAGCTTGCGGATTAGACCCTGCATCATCTGCTGCACAGCCTTCCTGCAAACCTGGGTAGTAAGGGTGAAAATATTTCACTCTCATAGTGCTTCAACCTCCCCACAAAAAAAAAATAAATGGCAGTGCAATAACAGGGTGGAGGCTAAGGGTGGAGTGTGGAGGATTGTGAAAGAGATTACGATTTCTTTAGGTTTCCTCTTGAGTGATTAATACAGCAGGCATCCTCTATCTGGAGCGGTTCGAGCGATGCCAAAAAACCTGGGGAATTTTATTGTCCCCCATCAATCAGAGGGATAAGAGCAAGGATACTGCCAAAGGCAGACACGTTTTGAAAGAATCTCAATGACAGCCCAACCCCTCCCCCACGCGCCGAATTAAAACTTGTGTAATGGGTGGACAGTAAAAGCTTTATTCAGAATGCATATTGAGATGTTACATCATACCCTAACAGCAGGTTATCATAGGCAGAATCTTAGCAATTTTTTTTTTTTTTTTTTTTTTAAACCAATTATTTGTTCCTGACATTATACTACTTGTCTTTCAAGGACCAACCGGAAATCAAAGAAATCCAACTTTCAAAAGAACCATCTGTTGATGTATTGGGTCCAGTTGCCAACAGAGGGTGTAAATTTAGAAACATATTCCTGGGGATTAGTTGTCAAAATTTCTGGGCCACATGGTGCACAGTTGATAGAATGCCGACGTGTGCCAATTCTGGCCTACTTGGACAGTTAACCCTGGAGGCAGACTGCATCAGGACCTAGCGGGACAGCAGGGCTCGCTGCGTGACCCCGAGCAGGCTGCCCGGTGAACTCCCCCCGCTCAGTGTTTTCCTGGAACTGCACCACCTCATTCTGGTAGCGCAGCTTGAAGCACTTCGGAAGGCCAGCTCTACGGAAGGGGTGCTGACGGATCGCTCACGACTGTGCGTGTGAACCGTGGGGGCGGAGCTCCAGGAGCCGCCCTTGTTTAGGCTCCCCGGTGCCTGCTCCAGTGAGCCGACCACCTCCGCAAGGAAAACCTCTGCAAATTAAGGGCTGTGAAGCAAAAGGCTGGTTTGGAAGTCACTGAAAACAGATGCTGATCTATTACAGGCTTCTGCCATCCTGCCCAAAATTTGTGGCCCATCAACTCAAAGAGCTGTAGTGGTCAACCAAGACGCTGAATCCAAAAACCAATCCCTTTCAGAAGTTTCAGAGGCCCATCTGGGAGCTAAATTTATAGCGGCACCCAAAACTGGTGCACTTGTGTAAATGCACAACGCCTTTAGCAAAACATCAGAAGGAACCATGCTATAATTATTCAATATTGATAATCAAAACTAACTTATCTGTGTAAGCACATACGCCATCAATACAAGAGAGAAACTTCAAACAATTCTTGTTTACCATTACAGTAAAGAACTGACTATACTTGCAACGAACACCCTTATAATGTACAATAAGAGATATGTGCAGGACCCCATCCTCCAAACACACGTCTACAGATACAGAAGGACATCTGACAGGCAGCAGAAAGCCAGTTTGCAGGGAACCATCTCATCTGAAGCAATGTTATGCTTTGGGGAGTACAGAGAGTTCACAGTGTACGCAAAACAACCAGTGCTAAACATAGACCGGCTGTCCTGTAAACACACAAATTTAACATCATTCTGGCTTCTGTCAAAATATGCAGCCAGAGTAAACAGTAAAAAGTATGATTCTCAAAATAGTCTAAATAGCAAAGCGAGGACATCACCACATGATAACCAGCACATTAAATACTTGAGGTCGTATAACCAGATTTTTGTGAAATCAGATGAACTCTAAACATTAACAAGCTCCCTTTGCTCACTGGCACTACTGCTGTCTATGCACTATCATCCTATACAGTTACTTTGTTCCTGAGAGCTAATACTATACACTCATCCAGCTATAGCTGTGACACGTGGCTGAAGTTTGGTTCTGATGATAAAGCAAAGTCCGGCACAGTTCATAAGACCACAGACAGGCACACGTGAGCTGAGCCAGCATTAGGCAGACAATCTAAAGGCTGCCTAGAGCTGACAAAAGCTGCCAGAATGCCGGACAATGTGCCTTTTCTGTTTATGCAGTCAGGCTCAACAAACTGCTTCGAGGTCGGAGAAGAGGGGGGGGGGGAAGCGATCAACCCTCTTCATTTTTTTCCCATCCCCCAATTCCTACTACTGAGGCACGTCTGACTCGCAAGCCATGTGCAGTTTATCATTTTAAACAAATATTGCCCTTTCAGCATTGTGGGAATCCACGAATCGCCAAGGCTTGTGACAAGTGCCTGCTGGGAGTCACAAGAACAACTCCCAAGGCAAACAGGAAATGCTAATGTTCTTAACATATTTCAAGTGTCAGGCTCATGATGCCCAGAGAACACAACTAGATCATCCAATTCCTTGTATATTTCCAGTCTCATAGGTGCTATAGTTGGCCTCATAGACCTCAAACAGATATGCACAGGGCTGTAATAATGCTGGATTGAGGTGGCAAGGCAAGACAAGGAATCTCAACTCCTCTGCTTGCAGCTGGAAGAAAGCAGTGCGTTACTCCTTGCTCCGGCACAGCATGGTAACCGACCTCATCTCCGATGGTTAAGCGGTGGGTCAGCTCCTTCAGGCCTCGCATCATGCGGTCGTCTCTGAAGTCGTAGGGGAAAGTCTCCGTCCACTCGGTCAACAGCTGCACAATCTTGGGCGCGATCTTACGCACTCTGATCTGCAGAACCAAGGAGAACAACCTCAGCATCGTACGTGGTATTTACGTTCAGATCGTCAGAATAAGTAATGAGATGAGGCATTGTAACAGACTTGCAGCACAGATTTACAGATAAGCATAATGGCGTTTCCCAATCACCATAACTTGTGGATGCAGATGCTGTGATATACATTCAAAATTACAGCACAAAACAGGCTCACGCTAAAGCAAGTGACGGGGGAGCTTCACCTTGTCAGCATGGGGGTCGCCGAGTCTTTGGTGCTCCACAAACATTTGGTACACCTTAGACATGAGCTCATAAGGGTGCAGGAACAACCGGGAGCTCAGCAGGAAAGTGAAGATGTACGTCCTCTGGAAGATGGGAAGAGGAGAAAAAAAAAAACACAGCATTTCCTTAACGGCATCATAAAGATTCCTATGACCATCCATTTCAGAATCTCTTTCAAACTGATAAGGAGTTGAAAGGGTACTCACATCAGGATAGTGGTCCACGCTGGGCACTAAATGCTGAATGAGAGCCTCCAGAGATCCAGATACAAGATTGTTGTCATGGTAACGCAGGCCCCCGCAGCCCTCCTCCTTCGACTGGTAGACGTTGTTGTTATAACCAGCGGAGCCAAACATACTGCCAAACGGTGGCGTCTGTGGCATGGTTCCCTGCTTAAAAGAAAAATATATTATACATGCACAAATGTCAACGTTGTGTTTTAAACGGTACTTTAAACAGAACATGACAAACTGGAAGTTAAGCACAACACGGCAAAAAAGTTCTATATTGCAATCGTAAAATACGACTACACAAAAAATGGTATGTTTTTAGTAAGTTTAACACCACAACAGGTATTCAAAGTTATTGTAACTACTACATAGAATTATGAATCACCAAATGCATAATATATCTATTGATTATGAATATCTGATTACTCAAAGGTTCCCAATTCACATGGACATGTACACAAAAGGCCCATTTATACGCAAGACATATGCATGTCTCTCTCTAAAGGCCATGTGACAGAAACAAAGCATGATCCAGAAGCTCACCACTGTGAAAGAGCTGGTCTGCTCCCCAGAACGTAAACAACTTACTCTGGAGATCAAATGCCCATCGGCCGACCATTAATCCCACCTCACTGCCACAAAGACGCACACCCACACCCAGCAGAAAGAGGGAGGGAAGGCAGCCCTTTTAATGAGTTACATCAGAGGGCGTGAGCCGCTGCGAGATCCAGTCAGCACCGCCGCCTTTCTCTCCCACCCTTTCTGGTTGCTGCATTGAGAATGCCATCTACTAAGCAACCAAAAAAAATCCCCGGACTGGCATTAGCGGTCGCTCTTGGGGGCCACGGTGAGGGACAATGGAAACATTCAATGCTCCTGGCATGGGGTGAAAGGGACCTCAAAACAATTGCCAAATCTTCAGCTACCACAAGTCCATTGAGGAAGCAATTTGGCCGATTACACAAGGGCCATAATAATAATAATAATTATCATTATAATTATTATTTTTTATATTATTATTATTATTATTATTATTATAAGGCAGCCAGGGGGGGTAAGGTTGCCAAAAGCCATGCAACATCAATCGCAGCCCCTCCCAAATTCAGCACAGCCGTGAAAATTAGCATGAGAAGGAAGGACTGTTGGCATGTCTGAAATCACTTCAGCACCCATCACATCTGTTCCAGCATGCATGTCCCTATCCCATCGGGACAATGGAGTCAATGGCATGAAAAAAAAAAAAAATAGCCGTGTCAAAAGGATCCCCTCACAAGTTATCTAGGAAAACTGAAAACATTCATATGAGCTTCATAATACAACTATCAGAATACTATCTAAACAGAATAGAGCACAGGTAAAAGAGCAATACATGTTAGTTGTTCAAAACACCCATCATCAATTTACAAGATGCTGAACTAGAAAGATATTAAGCCAAATGCAGCATGATCTTCAGCCTGCTTTCATAATATTGCTGAGCAGAAAATGGCAAACGAAACCCAGAAAAGCTCCATGGAGGACAGATTCCCCCTCCCAGAAATCAATGGAAACGAAACTTGTGATTGTTTTTTTTTTTTAGTTGTTTGTGTGCCATTTTCCCTAACCATAGACTTGGAGTGTGTAAAACTGGCCTAATCGCAGCTTAAAATGTTAGTTGCAAAGGTTTTGCAAGCAGGTGTAGGAGAAAATTCACAGGAAAATGGACAGATAAGCCTTTACATCTCCAGCCATTTTGTCTGATTAAGTGTGGAATGTGTTCACAGCCAAAAAGGAACATAGGAGTCCCGCACCATAACGTATTCAGGAAAACTCAATATTTTCCAAAACCTTTAACAGAAATGCTTAAAGAAATGCACCAAAAAAAATACATAACCCCAACTCCAACCTCAATTCACAGACTATTCTCACTTAGTGAACTTTGCTTACACGTGGATTTGACTCACTGAGAAAAGCTGAAAAAGTAGCCAAATCAAAACTACTGATACAAGTTCATATTTCTGTTCATTTAAACCAAGTTAGGGGGATGGGTCTTTTTTGCGTTTCTATGGAAATGTGCTTAATCTGTCTTCCTCCCTTTGTAAACTGATATCTATTTAAAAAATATTAAGAGAAATGGGAACATTTACAGACTGTGCCAAATAATCAGAGATGTTGACAGCGGCCACCGTTGAAAAAACTACATAAAAATAGACCCAAACTGACATGACTTTGACTCTCAGAATTATGACTCATCTGCGCAATGTCAAAAGATCACTGGAAGCACTGTGTATCCTGACTGGCTGCACATCAGCTACAGATGACTAATGTTAGACACCCAAATAATAATAAACACATGACTGGAAAACAATTCATTCCCCCGGTTCATCACGTATTTAACGTGCAACCAAAACATTGAAAACATATTAATAAAGGAGACAAATAAGGAAATAATACAAAGAACTTCAAAATTTACATGATTTATTTTAAATCTTAATATTTTGAACCCCAACTTGCTATGGGAATTAGATTTTCTAGACCTGGAAGCAGAGAGGTCAAAGTCTCTAGTAAAAAAAGGTAGAATATCAGCAAAAATTACACTCATCCCAAGCCATCACAGAACAGACTGTTTAAAAACTGAAGAAGCCCGTGAGATAACGTTAATCTCTATGAAAGAAAGCAAGAAACAAACCTGACCACGTCAATAAAATAAACAAAAATCCCAGGAAACTATTGCAACACAGATTAAAACATGGAGACAACCAAACATGATGAGTGAATCTTACTAGATAACATTTCCAATCAAGTTACAGTACAATCGTTCTATTAACAATGAACAGACATCATGTGCTGTTTATAAATACTAAGTCTCTTTAAACACAGCATCTAATTTAAGCTACTGCAGCAGGTAGAATAGATCATCTAGGAGTGAAACATCGCGCCTCATATAACGTGGTTTTAGGTATAACAACTATCTGTTAATTATCTATATAAATAGAGCCGAAGTTATGGAATGTCGCATTATCATTGGAATCGTAAGTTTCCGTTCCATGTTTTTCGAGCCCAGATGTCAAGCAATAGGTGCTTTTTCGCAAGACAGTGACCGGAACTATTTAATATATATCCAAAAGCATGGTGTGCAAAAAGAATTATTATATAATATTCTGCTAAATCTTACTGACATCAAAGTTGTTGAGAAAAAAACATGGCTGCAAATTAATTTTTGTCTTTTTTTAAAATAGCTAAACGTGAATGACGACGTAAGATGCAGGGTATAGAAACTTACCGTAAAGGAAAAAAATGTACGTAAAAATCCCTTCTGAGACACGGATGAAATGAGACACAGAGTCAAATGAAGACCACTAGTGTGTACATAGGCAGTATAAATCCCCAATCCTTTCTCGAAAGCACTTTGACAAAATCTTAGAGCAGGGAATCAATCTCCCTCTCGTTTAGCAACTAGCGCTTGCACTTAGCGGAGCAGCCAAATAGCTTTTTGAAAAGTGTAAATCGCCGCAGATCAGGAGCAGCCACACGATGCCCGCCCACCGAATGAACTGAGCGCGCGGCGCGGCGTAGCACCATTCAAACGCAATAACTGGAAGGCCGGGAACGGCCGGCCCCCGCGAGCCCACACGGTGCGCAAGACCGCGGCCCATCAGCCAATCAGAAAGAGGGGAGTGGAAACTACGAACCTCCGCGTCTGTCCTTTTAGGTCAATAGTGCCGCCCAGTTAATTAACGGGAAATCACGAGCCACCGTAGAGCTGGTGTGCTGGGCGCTAGGAATAGATGTGTTTACTATAAATATGTTTTTCTGTTATGCATTAATTCTGGAGTCTTGCTGCATATGCGTTTCACTATTTGTATTTTCTGCAAAAACATAGCTGCACATTTAAAAAATAAACCTAAAAAAGAATTATGGGAATTTTTCGTTCAGACGTTGGCAGAAAGACTAAGCTTTGGTTATGTTAATTATGTTTATTGATTTATTATATTAGTTTAAAACATTTAAATGCGACTTTTCTTTTTTAGGCACAGACATTTTTGAACTTTTACATATTGTGAAATTCTACAAATATAAAGATATTTGAGTAAAGAGACACAGGTAAATGTCTTTATTTTGGACAGCACAGCTGCGGAGTCAAAATAAGAGTTATAAGGTGCATTGCCAAACTACAGCTGTCGTGGTCAATAACATTAGCCTTTTTCTGACAAAGGTCTGGTAGTATCTGAAGCATTGAAAGGGTTTTAACAATGAACATATGCAGTATTTGGGAACCCGCATCAACTAAAAAGATTTTAAATTTAAGTATGCTTAACACTCTGTCTCTGTCTAACCAGACACAATATCTGAATGTGGATCCAGTAATAGGGATTATATGAAACTGTCTGGGTGAAGCATAAATGCTTAACATGTTTATGTTGATATTTTTAATAAATAGAGACCTTTTAGTTCAATTATATTTATTAGTAAAGTAAGTGTCTGTATTTTCATGAAAACCTCATTAAGACTAAGGTTAAGATAGTGAGTACAAAACTTAATCAGCAATGTCAAAGAACCCTAATAAATGTAACAAATACTTAAAGTGAAAAAAAGATCTTAATGTTTTATTTTTAAACATGATAGGCTACACTACACGTCTGAGGGGCAGGCAAAATCAGAATCCTTTGATTGTCACTGAGGAAATTGCTTGACCTTGTGTAGCTACATTAACTCCATAGCAAACCTGTGCTCTTTCATGTGCAGCCTGGGAAATAAGGTTTTATGGCTGCTTCCATTTCTTGGGGGGAAATGGCAATACTTACACACTAATTACACCTAAGTGAACTCCTGTGAACGTCCGTCGCATGCAGGTTGTACACACCTGCAACACCGCTGAATATATTCAATAAATCAGACAGAACGGGGGTTCATTTTAACCAGAATGGGGGTTCATTTGACCTCTCAGCAATACACCATTTATTAGGAGTTCTGAACATGATAGGTTTAGCGTTGTTTAATCTCTGCTGATTTCAGACAGGAAAAATGATCCTGTCGGTGCTTGGATGAAATAATGTTATGTTTAAATGCCGTGTCCACGTAAACCTACAGCTGAAATCTAAAATAAATGACAGAAACTTCATTCGAAATTTGACCTTATGGGTTTCGGAACCATTTCCACTGAAACCTGCTACATTATACAGACACATTTTCCAACAATAGTCCCTGAAAACACTCCGCTGGTGTCCCTTGTTATACAAGAAGGTGCTTATCAACACCCACATTTAACATCTGAAAAGCCTTTCGTGATGATTTCCTGACTGCTTGAGCTCAGTAACAGTTATGTTCGCACCTCCACCCTGAGCCGACAACGCAGAGGCACCAAGCTGCAGCTGGACATTTTGTTACAGCCATTGACACATAGCTTGTACCAACAGTCATCTTTGCACCGCAAACTGCATGTTAAAAAGTAACAAAATGAAGAAAAAAAACTTACTATTGCTGTTCAATTTCTGGCCAGATAAAATACCACTCATAAATATCATGTGTATTTGGCCAGGAGCTAAAGTGATAGCACAAAATATGAGCGACATGCCAAACACATCACTTAGGAAGCATTCCATCTAAGGGTCAAAGGTAAAACTTCATGCTGTACTGATTCTCATATTCATCTATCAGTGTGGTTTTACTGGTCATATTATAGTCAGAACAAAGCAGCAGGCAGGATATTTAAACTACACACATCAACAACAGTTCAGGGGTCAGCTGAGTGCTGTAGCACTAAAAACGCCATAAACCATTCCACAACCTTTTTAATTTGCAGGTTTTTCTCAAAACCCTATATTTAAAAAAGGCCTGCTACCTCCATTACTAATTAACATTTTCATAAGTCTTATCTGCTTTCCTCATCGACGCAGATGGGGGGGACCAGTCAAAGCATGTTAAACTCATTCTATGGAAGAGAAGTGATTACATTTAGCAACATATAGGAAATTGATTTATGTTGCTTTTAGTGCAGAGTTTTCATCGTATTACATATTATGACATCTATCATACATATTCTGAAATACAGCGCCTTTGCTCCTCCAGTGAGTGCATGTTCTTTAAGATGTGAGATCAAGCAGGGAGACTGGGGGTGGGAAACTCTGCAAAAAGGTTTTACTGGGTGGGGGGGAAGGGGGATGTGGAACGATGTTTTGTGACCCAAGGTACAAACTACAATAATGTACCCCAATGGTACATAAATGTCACTCAGAGTCAATTTCGTACAGTTTGGGTACCATTGGCAGACCCTTGCAGGTACAGCCCCAGTGACAAGTAACTGTATTTTCCGATAAACTGAGGATAAGTCCCAACTGCATATATTGGTACTTTTTTCTAGCTGTGCAAGAGACAGCACTGAAGGGACCACAGCTTTCCTTGGGCTGTCCCTTTTCCTTGCATCCATTCCTGTTATTCTGACCATTTTATTTCTAGAAAACACTGTAAGACAAACAGAGGGTACCTGGTGTTACCGTGAGGTCGAGGAAATGTGCAGAAGATTATACTGAAACACTGTCTTTCAATTTATTTTTATAGTCTGGTTTAATAAAGTGGTTTTTCTGCCCTTCTCAACTTTATTCTTTCATTGTAAAATTTTTTTTTTTTTCAAATAATTGCTGGCATTGCGGAACATTTAATTGTTTGACTTAAGGAAACTAAAATCTCTTAAAAGTTGTAGGTATAGACTTTGCTTTACGTTCAGCTTTGGAGTACTCAGCATTTTTGTGAAATTGGTGTAATTAACTGTCAGATACCTTTTTTGGATGTGAAGGCATTCCGTGATTTTCCAGTGGCTGCTATTTCCTATGGGCCTATGTAGACTTTATGGGCCCTTGAATATTCATTGAATTGTAAGACAGAATGCTTCCTCAAACATGTTTGCTTCCGGAAAGTAGGCATTATTTATGCTAGAAATCTTTATTGTAAAAATAAATGCTTTTCATAAAACATCAAAATCATATGTATTTTAAGTTCCAGTTTACAAATTAGTTTTAAGATTGTGTTTCATTGGACTGTATTTTGTCCGCAACAAGGTGCATTGAAAACAATTTCTGAAAATAAAATTAAATTTTTGTATCATTTCAAAAATTTCGTAAAATTATGCATAATTCTACAAACATTATATTTCCACTGATTGCATGTAACCTGATTTGTTTAGCTGATTGGGATATACATATTTTACTACTTTACATGGATATTCAAAGTATTTTAAAGGAGTTTTCTAATGGCTTGTGTTCATAATATTTACCCTGAATCTGCTGAGAATATAACCTCATGAACTGTCTAGTCTGTCTGGTCTGGTTCCTCAGCCATGACAGCACAAGGCTGACATGAATTATATACCATATTCAGGTCAGTAAGCAAAAGAACAGAACTGATTACCATCTTTGTGCACCAGAAGAAGGGTTAGGTATTGTTCATATTGCTCAGAAGCTGCTGGCCCTATAAATTTCAGATCTTCTGCATTTCTCCATTTTCTTCTTTTGTTTGAAGGCTGCTGGCAGCTTAAGATTGGTAATCTGGTTTTGTGGTCTTGTGTTGTGACGGCATTATGGCTCCACCCTTCATACACCACAGGGAGAGCCTGACTGCCCCACACAATCATCAAACATTCCTTCAGAGATTTATGGCACTATGTCAACTAGGCAAAGCCCATCTGTAGCACTGAGGAAATAATGGCTGTAGCGCCACAGAGAGGACAGAAGCCTTAGACCATTATTCTTGTCTCATTCCACGTCAGACTTTTTGGAGACAATGTTGTATTGTTTCCAGTAAAAATGTTTTCAATTAATGTTTGAATCGAGTCATTTTCTGGGGGGGAGGATTATTCCCACACAATCAAGAAAGACAGACAAACTGCTTGTGTGTCACGTGATCACATCATTCAAACCCTAGATCAATTTAAACCTCATTTTTCTGTTTATGATGTTGGTATGAGAAATCACTAACTAATGAGCAAGTGTCTTTCCTTGTAGGGATCTCAGGCCAAAGGTAATGCTATACTCTGCATAAGTGGCTTGTGAAATACAACTACAAAATAAAACTTACGTTATAATAATTTAGCTGGGATTGAAACTTGGTAACTAACCAAATTTATTCTGTATAAATAATGTAGGAATGTATCACAACACATCTACATAAAGCACCGTGGGGTGACACTGGTGTGAGAAACACACACAAATCATTCAGTGGGAGTTTCCCCAGTCTTCAATACAATTCAAATACAAGACTCCCTCTTCTAAAATTCATATTTTGATTGATATCACACAATTTCAAAATTAAATCTATTGCAAGGAAACCAAAATGACTGATGAACTTATCTGAGAAAACAAGACTTTGCTGAAGACGAACTGCCTTCTTATTAGATCCCATTATTAAAAAAAACTCATGCAGTATGATCTTATCTTAATCAGTATAGTAAAGCTTTTGGCTGTCTACTTAAAACTGGTCTGAGCCACATTAATATAATTACTCCCCATCATTTAGCTAATCATCAACAACCCAAGCCAGTGATCATTTTTCTTAAAAACACAGTGTCAATATAAATCATCAAAGCAATTCAACCAAAACTATTAAAACTACAATGATGTAAACTCAGTATACTGCTTTAGGAAAATATGTGTGAATTTTTTCTGTTAGTGCCATAAAAAATGCACTTGTCTATATCCTACGGAAGACAATGTTTACATAAACTGAAACAAAGTGCTTCCTGGGATATGTACCATACTCATTGTAACTATATACTGGATCAACGGTTGTGGAAAATGGATTAATGGAATGATGGATGGATGGATGGATGGATAGAGGGAGGAATGAATGAGTAACTTTCAATAGCTAGATGTAAATAAAAATACTTCCATTTGTTGTTCTGTGCTAAATTGTTGTGTCCTGCCTAATCTAATGAAAAGCAACATAAAAATTAACAATATTCTATATATTTTTTCCATATGTTCCATAATCCATTTTTGTCATTTTTGACCCACAATGTACGATCATTTATACTTAATTTCTGACAGCAGAAGTGAAATTATTCAGCGCTATGTTAGCATTACAAACTTCTGACCTTTATGTATCATATCTATAGCCTTACCCTTATTAATTATAATATGCATGCAAAAATTAATGCAAAATCACATTTCTTATATAGCTGAGATATTCAGCAAATATACTTCACTAATAGTAAATATGCAGGTGCCTTTGTTTGTGGAGTTTCCTGTTGTTTTCTCTTTTGTAAGCCTCTGCAGCACCAGTCATTCACATTTCATCACAAACAGTTTTGACAAAATGCAGCTGCAGTACCTCTGTGTTGTATTGTATGCATGATAAGCACAGCCCCCCCTCCCCCCCAACAGTAAAAGAGAGTGTTCTTGCAGGTGTATGGACTTGTGCCAAAAAGGGAAGCTGCCTGAATGTACAGTATAAACAAGACAGAGCAAAGCGTTTTGTTCATGACGACACAGATGGTACAGAGCACCACCATGCTCAATGTTCCATCAGGAAGAACAAAGATAACTCGCCAAAAAGATAAAGGATCTTGCTGAAACGTTTTATCCTGTTCCACTGGTGCTGACCACAGATTACTGGATAGAGGTCATTTAAGGAGTACTTTAAGGATAGATGTAATAGCATGTGAATATTTGAACCCCTTGAATGGGCATTCTGTCAACATGTCTGAGCCTATATGTCAGTGTTCTGTAACAATACCTGGGCCCCTAATGCATCAAGCATTGAAGACCTTATTTTCTATTCATCCGGATGTTTTGTGGACAGCGTGTGTGACAATCAGTCATCATGAGAATTGTGTGGAAAGCCATCCAGCTGCCCCACCTCAGCCTTTCATCACCAGATACATTTAACCTTCAGTCTGCAGTAAACGGCATTGATCTGCTGCAGCGTAAGTCATCTGGGGCTTTGCACTGATCAGCCTCCCCCTCCCCCCCACCTCGACGGGTAGGTGGATTAAGGGCAGCCTGAGTGATTAGCGAGGACACCAGGCCCACTGCCTGCCTTTACATTTCTTGCAGAGGGGCGGTTTCAACCAGTAAAACAGAGCTTAATTGAGAGGAAAAACTTGGGAGTTATATGACAATACATAAAGAAAGATAAGGAAAAAAGAAATCAAACACAGGAAGGCCCACATTACAGCTAAGAACTGTTTTAGTAACATTTTAACAATTTGAATGATGCATATAAAATATAGAATGAAACAAATACACACATAGAATTTAAAGGCAAAAGAGTTACTGGTGACTAAATTCAATATAAAATTAAAATAACTTCACAGAAATATTTTTTTTTAGAATAATGACACTTTTCCTTTTTCCATCCATTCATCTTCCAACCACTTATCCCAGACAGGGTTTCCTGGAGGATAGGAGTCCCCCCTGAATGGGACCCCAGCCCGTCACACGTCACACACACACCTTTTACAACAGAGTCAGCCCTAAGCGCTTTCCATGGGTGTGATGTGATACATTCCTATATCATTTTTACAGAATAAAACAGGGACTCTCAAGCAACTTTCAAGCTGAACAAAGACAAAAGATTTCAAACCCCCAAAGCCTGGAGATCTGAGGTAAGAACATAAGAAATTTACAAATGAGAGGAGGCCATTCGGCCCATCAAGCTCATTTGGGGAGAACTTAACTAATAGCTCAGAGTTGTTAAAATGTTATCTAGCTCTGAGTTAAAGGAACCCAGGGTTTTAGCCTGCTAATTGAACAGGAAGACTAGTGGTCATACATAAAAATGTAAAGTATTCCTAAGATAATGAAATCCAGTGTTATGTGAAATCCACTAGGATATATTGTCCTCACATGGCAAGTCTCAGGATGTTAGCACCAACATAGCCACCATTAAAACTGCCTTGTTTTACTACCAGCAGAATCTGCATGCAGCAGGGGGTCAACATGCTCCCTGTGCTGGTGCAGAAGTGACGCAGATGCAATTAATGACAGCAGCAGCTGGGAAACAGGGGAGGGTCTAGGAAGTAGAGGAAACTGAGGGCGACGCCCTCACTGGCCCTTTGGTTCCTCCCTGGCTCCCCTCCCTGCCACCCTTGGGAAAATCCCAGTACAATGGAGAGAGTGTCACACATGTCACAACAAGGACGGCCAGCCACCTGTGGAGCAGACTGTTACGGGATCGGCATTATTTGTTTATGCGAGTATAATCTCAGTCAACCTAGGGCTTGCATCAGTCACATGCTGTGGGGATCATATAACATTTGAGCTTGTATAACTTGTATGCCATTATGTATGTAATATAATAAAGAAGGTTTCAAATATAATATAATAAAAAAAGAGTTTCAAATGGATCGTCGGCTGTAATATAAACTTTTTAGGCAACAATGAAAAGTAGATCAAAAACTACAAAAAACCTTCTGGCGTGAAGATTTTTTGATGCGAGATATCCACCCTTCCACAAGTTATTATTTCCTGCCTTGCCTTGTGACCCTACCAGAATAAATAGTTATGGAAATTGGATGGATGGATGGATGAATGGATTGATGGCTCGATGGAGATATCAACTTTTGTAGGTGTACTGCCAGTGCAGTAATACCGTTTCTTTCCTTCTTCCTCTCTTTTTCCAGTATAATCAGCACTTTGCAGTTTATTAGCTACTTTCAGTCTTTTTGAAGAGCTGCTAACATTGTCAGTCAAAACAAAAAAAACTGTTCAAATCAAATTGTGTGCTGAATTAATAATGGAATCTCTTTTTTTTGTCCTTTTTCTTTGACTCTTTCATGACTGAGGATGTACATTCATACACGAGAGCTGATTCTATTCTTGCCCTCTGATCTCCTATTCACAGGCCTCTGCTGGATGTTAACAAAGAAGAGCCAGATTGCACCAAACGCACTTTATTATGTAAGGTCTCCTTTATGTAACACTGAGCAGTCAGTCAGCCAAGTGGGTTTCATATCTCACGACACGCTGGGCCCGTCCAACCCAACAGACGGTCAGCCCAGCTTCCAGCAGCGCTGCTACAGCCTCGCGGCATAGCTGACACAAACGGGCACAGATGGGGAGATGAGATAGACCTGGCACACCGTCTAGATTAAAAAAATCATAACAAAATATACAGAACAGGGTGGGTCCAGATGGATCTGAGCTCGAAATCATGGGCTGGGCCGTGACAGCTTTGAGAAATGCTATTACCTTGCCCAGCAAGGACAGCCCAGTGACGGTGGCAGTTAGAGGCAGCGATGGTCAGGTGTGGCCGTGCCCTTTGCTGACATATGTAAGAATGTCGGCTTTATGTGTGAGAAGAAGCAGGAAAATGAGGCTTCCTGTAGGAAGGGGGTGGTGATTTCACAACCACCCCCGCTCTTGTGACCATAGACCCACAGCAGAACAAATCTCGATGCTTGCCCTTAATTACGTCCAGTTCACCAGCTGAGAGAGTGAAGTGGGGAAGAAATTAATATTCGACTGCAGGACAAGAACACAACTGCTGACAAATCAGTTTGTGTACTGCTGAGAATCTCATTCTGGTTTTCTTCTGTGGACCTTAAAATTTATTTTTGCATACATTGATTTCACAGAATGAAAGGCACCTTACATGTATGGCAAGATGTGTATCTAGAGAGTGCAAAGAGAGTTGAACTGTAACTTAATGATGATCAGTAGAGCAATAAAACAGTTACTTTGTTTTTCCATCCTCCCCGCCCTTGTGGTCACAATTTTTCTGACTCATTAAAGAGAGCAGAGATCATGAGGGATGCGGTTTGATTAATAATCCTTATGCTGAATTAAGTGTAGGATTGTTCAAGCAGCCTTGAAATATAGTAATATCTTTTATTACGTCAAGGGTTCTTCACAATTTTTTCCAAAGACTATAAGTATAATAAATATAGTCAGCTTCTTGTACTTCCTGTAGCTAAAAATAAGAATGCAAAAAATTAAACATCTGACTACAACAATTAAGTAATGCTTCAATATGTCATCTCTTTTTCCCCTTTGTGCCGGTTGCTATTTGACCTGTGTTTCTTTTCTCTGGCACATTGATCACTTTGACCCTTCAATTTAGTTTTCTGGTGGGACTTTGGTTCCAGTAAAATAAGTAAAGCCTTGGAAGACATACTGACTACAAAATATGTGCTAAACGACTCTTATCTGTAGCTAAGACTAAGGTCAGAATTGAAACACAGACTCCCACAACATAGCTCTGATGTAGCGTCTGTTTCCTTGGGAAATCATGAAAACATTAAGAAAAGAACTTTGTTCACTTTTCCAATATCATGTTATCACAGCCCAAACATCCTTAGGCTCAAGACCCTCTTTCCAGAGTCCAGAATATAGGTAAAAAGCAACATTTCTCAGAATAGTTGTTAATGTTGCTTAATTTTAATGAAATGTTCATCAGTTGCCCTGACTTTTGTGTCTTGGATTGCCAGCAGCCTTGACTTATAACTGTGCAGATTTGATACATCTCCTTGAAGGTAATGGGTGGGTAATGTGGGTTGTAGGAAAACAGTAAAAAAAAAAAAGGGGGGGGGGTCCTCAAACTGTGTTTACTCCACCTTTGACCCACATTAGCACATTGTTTACATTAAGGTATTATCTAAAAAAATTATATTTAATAATAATAAAAAAATATCTTAAGAAATAATCATATAGAAAGCTCCTAATGTTAACTTACAGTTTTTATCTTTTGCTTTGGTACATTTCTTGAAACATACTTAACATTCTTATAACTATAAGAGCATTTCTTAATAGCACAACGCTGTAGTTTAGCTGCAAAAGCCTGTCACAAGACCCAAAACAATTCTCATGGCTCAAAAGCAAATGATTCTACCAATGAATTAATCAGTGCCGCCAAAATACAATCAGCAACGTTTTATCCATGAGTCAAAATACTTAGGTATATTGTCAAAATGTCAGGGTAAGGATGAGCTCCACAATTCTGGACAACAGTTGGTTCACCCTTTGTCATTGGCACTAAATAATAATTTTTCATTAGCAAACATACCTCATGTCAGACACTAGTTTCAACATTGCAAGACTGTAAATTAGTGCATGTAAAGTTCACTGGCAAGTAAAAACACTCACATGCACATGTAACGTCTTCAGATCTTAAGATACAGTACAATAGCAAACAAAAAAAGTCACACAGAACTGTATGACACGAAAACAGCAAAATGGCAACACAAGAACAACAAAATCATGCACTGAAACACAACAGTGCTGTATCATTGCAATTTATGGATTTTGTTTTAAACATTTTGTCTATCAGTTACTATAGCACTAAATCTGTGAAAATGCTCTTTACTCAATGCTAGTAGACAGCAGTGGTGTTTCAGACCCTGACAGCACTGACATTTCCCTGCTTTACTGTTAGAGTTAATGTAGCAGGACTGCTAATTTGTCAGGGTATTAGGAAACAAATACTGCCCCTTGGAGCATAAAATTTGGATTTAGAGACAATGTAACTGCAGAGCTGGACAATGGAGGAATGCAGGAAAGGTGCTAATTTTGCCTTCCTTATCTCCTTCCACATCACTGACCTGCTGGCAGGTACTGACTGCCAGATTAGCATGACACCATGACATCACTTCTAACTCACCTCCAGCTCTCCAGCTTGTTTTTGCTCTGCTTGTGATTGATTTCATCTAGTGCATCAATACAAGCCATCGAACAAGCAAAGTACAAGCTATACATACATCGTAAAATCATCCATGCTAAACAATCCACTCGAGACACAAATCCATAAGCTGGCTCAGCATTATACATTGCTTCACATGAATTTCCAAATGTTTTAGTGCATATACACCAATGGTTTTGTACTATTGTCATCATTCATCATT
>JAABNY020000119.1:12518081-12548395 GCA_015164015.2 Brevimyrus niger | reverse complement strand
GGGGGTGGGGGGGCACAGGCAGCTTTGTCATCGCGGCTCCACCACATTCCCTCATTAGTCATCATGCTGTCAGCCCCCTCTGCCTCCTACACCTGTCCCAACTAAATCCACCCCCTCTGGGACAATTAAAGCACAAGTGCCGAGCCTGGCTGTCTTTGTGACCCCCACCCAAAAAAACGAAATCTTCCCTCATTATTGATAGCCGCCAGTTTTTTTGATGGGAAAACTACTGGCATGGACATAGTCTCAGCTGGACCATGTGTAACTAATTGTCATATTGTCAGACTACCACTTAGAAGCATTTGCAGTATGAGACCTTCCACAGGGGACCGACAAAAATTCTAGGAGTTATAATAGTGAATACTAGATAAATGCAACTGCAATATTTTTGTACGAGAAAACATATGTTAATTATAAGCCTTGATTGTTTTGTATGACAGCATACATATTTTTTTCTATTGTAAAATTTAATCACACGTCAACCAAAAACTATAAATCAACTGAAAAAAAATGTATGGTAAATGCTATTTGGCAAAAGCCATGGAATATCCTAAGAAAATAGGAATTTCATCAATAGCTGTGCAATTAAATAAACTTAATTGTCTAATTGAAACAAGTAGCTAGTTATGTGATACAGCTGGATGGTAAAAATTACTGGATCTGAAAGATGTGAATAAACAGTGACACACCAACCCACCCAGAATGCCAAGATTGCTGCCCAATGGTCCCTAAGTCCACTGGGCAGAACACCATAGGAAACGGACAATCGCCATGATTCAGAGTTGCTGATTGGATGAACAGCTCCGGAATTAGGTGTCCAGGAAGAAGGTTCAAGTGCTGATGGCTTGTGGGGCCAGGAAACGGAGAGCAAGACATGAGCACCAGGAGAACTGGATGACAAAACCAAACCTAGAAAAAGACATAAAAAAGACGTGTGCTCCTAAAGAGGCACGACATTAAACTTCTCAGAACAGGAGTTCCTGTCTCACCTGTGCTTAGGAGGATGGAAATAGCATTATGGCACTTAAACATTTCATTGTAAAAAAATAGATGGCCATCTGGAGTAAAATAAAACAACACATTTTAACAAAGAAGGATTCCATTACATCAGTGGTCCTTTACTTGTCTTTATAGCCCAATGACAGAATGTTTAATTCCCCATATTATATAATGGCATTTAATGCAGATTGATATTTGACATAAAAAATCTTATGGTCCATAGTCTGAGATATTGAAATTCTTTTGGTTGTCATCATGGTTGGCAAGGCATGTATAATTTATTATCTGAATACATTATGTCTTATCTAGGACTATTGCAAACAAAGTGGCTATTAAAATTCAACAGTGTGTGTACATATTGGGCTGTTTAGATTTCTTCCACATGACAGAATCAGGAAAGGACTTTCATGTAAGGAGACAAAAACAAGCCATCCAGAAGCACTTCACCAAATGAGGTCAACCCTGACCCTCTGTGCATGGTATATATTTCATAAACCCATTTCTCTAGGAAGGACAGCGAACCTGACTGTCACCCCCTCACCACCCACAAGCTAAGGGAAAGCCCTACTGCAAACGGCTACACAATGCAGTGCACTCCAGTTACTGGCACAAGCACAATACCAAACGCCTACAGTTACACAACAGGCACTTCACCACTGTTCTGATTCAGGTAGAAGACCTGAATGTTGTCACATCAATGATTCAGCCACCTGCTGCTTGCTGAGGAGGCAATGACTAATGAAACACTGAATGACAATCGGTAGAGCATCTGAGAAGTCCAGCTTGGAGTGGGCTGAGCTCCCACACGCCTTATGGAGGAAGCGGCTCATGAGGCGCGTTCCTATTTGAGAAAACTTTTGCTGGATGAATCTTTCGGAAAACTGAATTGTCTATGTAAGCAACACAATTTTTTATGGAGGGAATTCTTGATGTACGGAGTTTTTAAAAAAAGGGATTCTACTTATTTCTGTAGAGGTAACTCCTACTGGAGGAATCTTTAGGAAATTAGCTATTTTGATACAGAGAACCCCCTGTGTTTATTGCAGGATAACACAGTGATATTCTAACAGTATATATGGGTGCGTGTGTATATACACACACACACACACACACACACACACACACACACCCCTTTGTAATTATAACTTTGTGGGGACTGTCCATTTATTTCTATGGGCAGAATCCTAATCCCAACAATGGTAACCTTAACCCCTACCCAGCCCTAACCTTAACCATAAATAACCAAAAATGGGTTATCACATCACTCCCCTCCTGATGCCATGACTCTGTGCGGCCTGAATGCTTCAGTCTCGTGACTCTGTCTGCCTCAGTCCTTCTGTGACTTTGTATATCTCAAAGCTACCGGACCCTGTGTGCCCCAATACTTCTGTAGTGAGTCTATGTGCCTCAATCCTTCTGTAGTGAGTCTATGTGCCTCAATTCTTCTGTAGTGATTCTATGTGCCTCAATCCTTGTCTCATCACTCTTTCTGCCTCAGTCCACATGTCATGACTCTGTGTCTGGCCTTTTGTCATTACTCTGTGAACCTTAGTCCTTCAGTTGTCACTCCTTGTGCCTCAGGCTTTATGTCATGTTTCTGCGTATCTTGGGCCTTCTGTGGTGATTCTGTGTGCTTCAGCCCATCTGTTGTTACTCTCTATTCCTCAGTCCTTCTGACTTTGTGTATCTCAGTCCTTCTGCTGCCTTATGACCCTTTTACAAAGTGTCTTGTGGAAAACTTTCCAAGAATGTAAGAGCATATTTTACATAGCAATAGTCAGCCATCATTACCCAGCCTAGACAAAATATTCATTCCACCACTTTGACTCAGTCACATCTGTATCACAGGCATGGTTCAGGTGGATAGGTGTCTCTCAGTTGCCCATGGTGTACAGATGAGTGCCCTGCGATAGCCCAGCAGCCTCTCGTGTGCCTTTTGCCTTTTTCCTGGTGCTTCCTGGGATAGGCTCCACGTTCACTGTGGTCCTGCGTTGGATAAGTGTTTATGAGAGAAGAGGGTCTGGAAAGTACTCAACAATGAAATATGCAGGTTGTTATGTATGGGCCTTTATTAACATTATAAAGGCAGTTACATGGCTGAATTCGTAATCCATGTATACATCTGTACAATATTCGGAATATAACATTAAGTCAATTAAAGATTCAAATGTTACCATAAAAATTCAGGTCCAGCCTTCAGACTTGATGCAGCTGTATAATGTTATTGTAACTGGGGTCATTGTTTACACAGATTCATTATGAAAAGTGCCTTTAGGTCCTGGAGTTCATATTCACCTTTAACATAATGAGTTTGTGCTAAATTAGTCCTTCAATATAAGGCAAGAAATTGATCATTATGAAAGCTTTCAGCGGTGTGTCTGTTCTTGTTTTAGCTTTTGGGTGCCTGAAAAGCTGTCGTACAGGCTGCTCTTCCAAAGGACTTTCAACTCAAACATCCCTTTTTCTCCAAAATGAATAAATAAATGCATTAAGGCTCATGTTACGTTGAGAGATTTTCCAATTACCAATTCCTGCTGTGTTTGGAAGAATATTGTCTTTTTCATTTCTGGGGTTTGGGGGACACAGCCTGCAAGAGACGGGCCTGCGTTATGCAATGGTGCTTACAGAATGGCTTGCATCTGTTCCGACCTCATCATGACTCATACGTAAATTATTCTGCAAAGCAGTTCAAAACTCAATTTTTGATTCGCACTTACGATATGCAATTGTTGTGAGCCTTATTGCTGTGACCTTTTTACCACAGGTTAACATGTCTGGTTGCATAAAACAAACAATGTAGCCCCGTATGTCAAATGATTTTAGATCAAGGACTATATGTTACTTAATGAAATATGTTTGTCTTGGTTAACATTTAAGATCAGCTGAAGCTTTCTGTTTAAATTGAAATGTAGATGAAAACATCCAGTTATTTTGAAGAAAGTAAAAATAAAGTGTAATTAGTAAAATGTAGTTATAATAAAAATTTTGTATAGTATGTAATAGTTAGATCTTGGTTGTCCAAAAATAACAATTTGTAATAAGCAGATGGAAAGTATAATACAGAAATTATTAGTATAGACGGATTGCTAAAAACAAAGAAGTTATGACTATGATATTTAGAAATTATTTTAAATACTTTATGACAGAATTATAAATATTCTCAAACATCATTACCAAATAGAACACCACCGATTTAAATACATGAGCACACCGGATGATAAATTTGACTTCATATATTTGTATCTATTTTTTAATTTTATGTAAATGTTTAATGCACACAGATGTCCCAGGCAGCACCTTTCACGATGCTGCATGTCAGCTGAGGACAGCAGAACAAGCGTGTTAAGGCCCACATGGATGCCCTAAACTGCGAAACCTCCCACACAGTCCCTTGACCTAAATGCTCAGCGACACATCAGTCCGAATTAATCAAGGCTGTTAGTCACCTCTGCTCTATGACAGACACACCCCACAGTAGCTGTTGCTCCACTCTGGAAAGACCCATCCTGTGAGAGATTTGCTAGGAGGCTGGTGTGCACCGCCGGATCACAAATGAGGCCCACTCTGAGAATTCGCTCAGGACGGTCACAGTCAGCTTTACTGACATTGCCGCTGGTGGCATAATAGAAAAATGTCCACTTAACATTTAAGCTAAAGAGCCTTTGATACCCAGGGACATTGTATAATTAACAACATGACATATTTCATTGTACCAATTAAAGGAAGTTAAAATATAAGAAGAAATGAGAGGAAAATATACTCCCACAGTGAAAAACTTGTGATTTTTTGATTGTGTGTGTGTGTGCGTATGTATGTGAGACAGACTGTGCCCTGCAAGAGACTTGAGGCTCAAGTTACATGCAGTTACAGAAGATGGATGGATGGATAATTTGAATATTTTATTATGAAGGAAATCAGTAGAGGTTTGCAATCTAGAAAACACCCTTAGTGAGATGCAAACATTGAAAGGTGACACTAATGGTGTTACCACAGCTCAGTGGTTTGTCTGCAGCTTGATGCGCTGCCTGCCTAATCTGTTTACTGCCTGATGAGTATCAGTCCTGTGAAATGGATTGGCGACCTTACGTAACATGACACTTCAGGCGGTGAAACAGGACAGCACCAGCAAATCTGCTGACAAGCAACTCTGGTTCCAAAATCTATACTGAAAATGACTGTACCATTCATTATCGAATGATTTAGAGACCAATATCCATGATGGACACGATATAACCAATGCATTCCATTAGCGCATTTATTTAATTAAATTCTGAGTCAATCGAAAATACAGCTAGATTCAGTCTACTCTTTCATAAAGAATTTCTTTTTGTCTCTATTTTTACGTTACAAAGCTATTGGTCATTAGTGGTCAAAGAAGGAGAAATCTGTAAAGGTGCCATCTCCCACCTCAATTATGATTATCAGGCCATGGATTAAGCTCACATAATCATGTGATACTAGCTGATTGACGTGCTGAGTTTCTGAGATGCAAAGGCAGGATGGGATGGCAGTATTCCAGTTTAATATCCACAATACACAACATTAAAATCAAATGAACCAAAGCTACTGTGACTGTGAGAAAACCCAGCAGTCTTTTATGGTTTCATGATGGATGGACAAGCTTTATATTTGTAGGTTTCATTATTGGAGTGGGATAATTAGTTTAAGCTCCCTGCCAGCTGGCAAGCCGGAAAATTCAGTCCCCAGTCAGTTTGGCCATTACTCTCAAAGTGCAGTGAGGCTAATAGCTAACAGCACACCAATTTCCATTGACATTGTTAACGCGGTCAAGCTTTAACTTTGTTTTCTTCTTGAGGGATCAGTCTTGCAAGACACAGCAGGGGAAGTAATAGCTCATTGATTAGTTGTGGTCTTGAACTGATAAGTGTGGTTTAATTAGAAAAAATTTTACTAGTATACAAGAAACCAAAACACATTCAGGAGACCACAAGCAGGTACAAACTCACAGCTTCCAGTGAAGCCATCAGTTTACTGAATACTTGCAAAAAAAATAATAATAAAGAAAACCAGGTCTAAGATACCGGCCACTCAGGACAGGTGGAGCTCTTTAAAAAAAAAAAGAGAGACACTGCACAGTGTGTCTGTTGATCCCGCTGTTAGATCAGTTAAGGCAGTGGACGCTTCCCCTGTCAGAAAGGATATTGCCAGTTGATGTAACCACAAACACAGTCAGCACTTCCATGGAGACATTTTGTGCTGTGGTGCAGTTTGTGCAGTGATGGCTTCCTTCCTCTTTACACCTCGCCAGTTTCCCCCCACACGGAACAAAATGTCTTTTCCCACACCCGGAGACTCCCGAGGGACCGCAAGGGAGCCAAAGGAGCCAGCCATATGCACTGAGTAAATAATGGACCCACCCATTGCAGCTGTCTGTCATTACAAGCCTGTTGCAAAAACCTGCTAAATGTTTTGTATGTAAGAATAATAGTAATTATGTATGGCTCCTATAGTACCAGGTCTGGGCTATGCCAGGTCACTGTGGCAGTTTCTGCAATAGTGTTTTTCATATAAAAAAGCAATATTTAATTCACACTTGTAAATTTTAATAATGATTCATATTTCAGCAGAACATAAGTGATAACCTGATGAACAGTACATTATAAAAATTATATTGCAAATGTATTACTCCAAAAACATGAATCCAGAATGTATTTCCAAGCACCTATCATTTCTCCTTAACCCTTTCATTACCAAAACATTAAAAAGTTAACAAAAAAAAAAGCACATAGATGTTCCAATTATACAAAATCTGAGCTATAATATTAAATTCACTGCATGCTTCTCAAAAAAAATACAACAGTTGATATTAATAAGTTAAATGAACCATTTATGTTATTATATTGGGTCTTGAAAGCTGAAGCGCCAATTAAAACAGCAACCGCTAAACCTAGCATCTTCAACTAAAAAAAAGATTGCTACCAGTATTCCATTTTCCATTAAAATACTTGTTTGGGCTAAATATAGCTAATTATAATCAGCTCCAGTTTTCAAAATAAATGCTGGTTCTATGCAGGTTCATGTCATAAAATCGTACTGTTGGCCCACAAACCCTTAATTTCAGCACTCAATTAAGAATTCAGATATGAAAAGGAATTATTGCATAGAAGAGACAGCCTGCATTTACTCAGCTAGCCAGGTAGCCCAGGATCCAGGTGTGATTTGGTATTTCAAAATATTTTTCCTCTAATTTGTGAAAGGACATCAGCTGATTGCTCTACATGTTGCATTATTTATTTTGTTAAGCACTGGGTCACAGCTGTAGTGATTTACAGAGCAAAAAACTATTTAGCATACATGTATTCTCCAGGGATATGGGTTCGATTTTGATCCTAACTCCGTGTGTGTAAATAAAGGTTGGACCCAAAACCACTTTCACATTTTAGTATCTGTGTAACTCACCTGGGGTATCTCAAATGACTGCTCATACTGGGATTTTTTGTAATGCCGCAGCTCACGCAATACAAACACTTTGAAAACCCCCACATTGGCAGTACTTAACAAAGGCAATCACAGTTTGCTATAGGATGTCATTTGGGTTCACAAATATCACGGAAAAAGTATAACACAGCAATAAACAACGCATGCAATTTTTTACTTATGACTCCTATAACAATTGCATTAAAGAGTGGGAAATGACTATACTGCTATGTCAATGTAATTAGCTGTTGTCTAATTACTAATATGATTGACATCTAACATATAGCAGGTACTATAAAACTTGGTAGTACATTAGGAAACATAAAAAATTACATTATGTGCCTAAATTAATTTAATAAGTTAAGCATAACAGAAAGATGATAAAATTTGCAGTTTTTATTGCCTAAAAATTTAAATGAAAGAAAATTATGAAAAGAAAAAATAAAAATGATAATCATCTTTGCAAGGCAAATGCTGTTGCTTGTTATGTTGCATATTTTCATGTTCCTTTACCTTTCTGAAGAAAACAAATGGAAGTCACATTACCTTACAAGTATGATGCTGACAGAATTTAAAAGGGAAAAAGCCCACTGCTGCTGTACATGGCTGTGCATACAAATGCTCCTTTACACTGTTACCTTAGGGATCAAATCAATCAATAATGTGGCAAATAAGAAGGACATTTCCCCAGCCCTGACATTTGTCAGCTATACAAACACACATACACACTCAGGTTTGTAATTATAACTATATCTTTGTGGGGGCTCTACATTCATTTCTATGGATAAAACCCTAAAGCCAACATGATGACCTTAACCCCTACCCAGCCCTAACCTTAGCCATCAGTAAGCAAAAAAAGATGAGGCATCTTATTTATTGCATTCAGAGATCTTTAGATCTTAATATTTCACCAATTTGATTTTTATGTAAAACAGTCAAAACCCCTCTAATAAGAACAGAATCCTCTTAAATATTTATTTTCAAAAGGTTTGATAATGGCTTTGCTTAAGGACAAGTATTTTCTTTTCATTGCTGTTGCATTTCTTTAAAGTTTGTTCATTTTTATTCTTGCATTACTCATGACTGTTTAGTGATGTAAATATAGATAACTTGGAATGAACTGAAAAGATCAGACTAATACTGAAAGGTGATACAGAAGTTCCATTATTGACCATCTTTGGGTGATTATGAAAACAATTTGTAATGTATTTATTTCAATGACGTCCAAAGCTGTTTGGAAGGTTCAACAGTGCAGGGTAAAAAAAGACCGCAGAGAACGAACTACAGATATTATCAATGAAACTTGCAGTGTGGCATTTTTAACGCAATGAACTCCATTAGAACAATATCATCTAACCTACAAACCTATACTGTTATAGAAAATAAAAATAAAAAAAACGCTGGCTTTCACATCAATCTAAATTCAGACATAGTCACTGCAAATCTCTGCCTGACACATTTAAGTCACTATTATTCTTTAATTAGTAATTGCTTCCTTTTTATGTCACTGTTCAGATCAAGCCATGCTTTTACAGGCAACCAGAACAGGTATGGATATGTGGCTGCGTGCTAAAAGATTGTTACACCAGGCAGAAATTTGGATACAGCACACTGGTACACTAAAACAGTTGGATTAGCGGACTGAAAAAGGAAATTGCATTTATGCAGTATTCCATTTATGTGAAGACTAATACAACAAACATGAATTATGTATGTGAAGAATTAAACTATAAAAAGTACTAATACTGAGGTTCCCTTTTTAAATTAATATGCATCTCTTTGATATGTATTTTTATGGTTTTCATATTAGGCAGTTAATTATAAAAAAAAAATGCATGCACAAGGAAATTTTTATTACACTGCAGGCAAAACACAGCTTTTTATATCATAACCATACATTATGTCTATATAGGGATTTAAGTTGGTTTATTATATTCATTGTAGTTTCTTAAGCATTGAAACTAGGAAATGCTATGGCATCTTTTAACTAAACACTTGTACACATCTGCTTTTGTAATTTGAAAAACAGAATCAATAAATATACAATCCTCTGTTTACTCAAATTTAACTATATTAGTCTGAGGTTAAAAATAATGTTTCTTGGCCTCTTTTCTGGAATGTTTGTTGCACCCCGAAGGTGTAACTAGAGTGAATATTGCTGTGGCGTGATTCTGCATTTATCAGTGTTTAACCATTTTAACTGCTTGCCCTGCAGATCATTGGCACATTTACTCTGCATGGGGCAGAATTGCTGTATTAAAATTGACAGGATAGCAATAGGGGCCAGTAATGATCTTTTTGTGATACTTGATGGCAGTGAAAACACCCAAATGTCCTTGTGCTTCCATTTCATTTGCATGGTCTTCTGCATAAATAATGTAATAAACATGCTTTCTTAGACCTTACCATAAAATAAATGATATTAAAAAATGGGTGAGTTTAAAAAACATAACTAAACTTTAAATAGCTGGGTACTGTAATTTTGAAAATTTTCTTGGACAATATCCTTGTAATTACTGACTTTATGATTCTAAGAGGCACTGCTTATAGGTAGCCTATGTACGTACACCAGATTGTACACCAATATGATTAGTCATTAAGAAGAAAGGGAAAGTACACAGGTCCTCTGAATTTCTTAAAAATAAGCTACCAATAAAAATATATAGCTGAACAATGAAGGGGGAAACGATATAATATAGGATAAACATACAGAAGGAAATCATTCACGGGAGAAAGGAACGAGAAACAATTAAGGGCACAATGTCCAGGTAAGGACTGAAACACAGCTAGAGTTCAGCACTCGTTTGTCTGAAAATCGTTTGCAACTTCATGTCTCAAGTTACGTAACCGACTTCATTTATCAATGCAAAAAGTCACGTTTTTCATGGCAAAAGTATCGGGCAGGGTAAATATATAGGCTTAGAGGGTCCCTCTGTAGCAGCTAAGCTCTCACAATTCATTCTAAAGGGTCTATCGCAACAAGATTTTATCAGTGACATTTTCTGGGACATTGGGGTGAATGTGCCAGAGTTGCGTTTATTGTGACACCACAGTGACAACAATAGCAATTCAAAATTTGTGCTCCGGGTCACCCTGCCCCTAATACCTGCTGAATGCTATTCAGCAGCGAAACAGGAGCCTTTGAAATCACCCAGCACCGTCTCCATTTGACTCGTAAACCACATCAGACTCCATATCCTCAGGCAAGATTTGCCTCAACAGCCACATATTATTTGTGTTTTTTTGTTACTCAGGCTCTCTCATTTGCAAAGGTCTCAAAGTTCTCTCAGATAGAAAAATAAAACACCGGACACCACACACGCATTTATTTGTTATGTTATGAACAGAAAAAGTAAGCGGATCTGTTGTTTTAAGCGGATTCCTGGGGGAAAGAGAGAAAAGGAAATAGAAAGATTGACTTTACATACCCTGTGTTTAGAAACAAACTTCAACCCAATATGAGTCTGGCTTTTGCACTGTGGAGGAAGAGAAAGGAAATATTTTTACACAACAGTGAATAAAAGATTTCACCTCTTACACTTCCTCAATCTAACAACCTGTTAAGCCTATTAAAATCCCTCTGGCTAAATGCATAATTGAGTGCTGTAAAGGACGGTGAATGAATAGCCATAAGCACTACATACTGAGTGGCAACTCCATCAGGAACACCTAGCTGGCAACAGATAGGACCGACATTCATCCCTAACCGCATGAAAGGCAGATGAGACACATTCAGAGAAACCACAGTATTTTTGTGCTTGAGGCCTACAGGCATTTTAGCTCTGGTGATTCTCCTCTGACCTCCCTCATTCACAAGCTGTTTTCTCCCAAAGAACTACCATTGAGTAGATTTGCACCATAACAAAAAAAGAAATCTGTAAACACCGGTGTGTGAAAAACCCAGGAAGATGGCTACTATGAAGACATTGGTACCAGCACATCTGGCACAACAATCACACCACATTCAATTCACCTAAATCATGCATCTTAACCATTTTAAACATTAGCCAAAGTTTTGCGCCAAAAAAACTTCATATGCATGAGTGTAGTGTCCAGATGCTCAACGCATTGTACAATTTGTTACTTTAAAGGTTTTACTCTCTTTTAATTACACAAAAGGGCTATTATTATGAAGTATGCAACATACTATAGTGATAGCAAAGCAATGCCTAGACATTTTGACTGCTGTAATTCTAGAATTCCATCAGTCCATTTTGTGCACCCACTTGTCCTGTGTAGGTTCATTGGCGTCCAGAGCCTATTCCAGAGGCTACGGGTACAACGTAGGGAACAACCCAGGACAGGGCACCAGCCCATCACAGAGCGCACACACCATTTAACAAACATGAAATATGCATGGGATATTAGTCTATACTTTATGCATGTATATATTAGTATATTATTAGTGCATTATTTACATGTTGCTATATATATTTTAAAATCTGAATTTAACCATTTACTCTTATCCAAAGCAGGATCACAGCTAGGGGACAATTCCATCACAAAACAATCACACAATAGCCGATGGGTCATATTAAGCTACATGCGAATTATTTCGCAATTTGTACGTAAAAGCCATTTTACCAGGGAATGTCGAAGATGTTGTGCATTGCTCGGATGCAGAAAGTGTGATGCTTCTTTTCAATGTTAAAGAAAGTTTCATATGAACAAAATTTATAGCAAGTGCTCAGGACCATAAAAGTCGTATTTTGTTCAGGCAAGAGGCGCTGAGCCATTTCTTCATAACTTTTAAAGGAAATAATCACAGTTAAAATATAGTCTAAATACACACACAATAAGGTACAATAACGCTATTAGTTATAATACATGACTTTCCCACTTTGTCTTACAGAGGGGTGCTGAACATGCACAAACTCAAACTTTTACAGATATACACTGAATATTAAAAACATAGCCAGTGGCTATGACGCATATACTGTAATATGCAACATCAAGTTCACCAGTCGGTTCTCCCTTTTACACAGACTCTATAAAAACCCATACATTTCGCAGACACAAATTTACTTTAGTCGTTGGGAACAAAAGAAGCTAGCCTGACATCTCTAATGAAGGCTTCCATATATGACAAACCACAATATGCCACTGCCTGAACATATGCCTGCTGAAACTAATTAGAATGCTACTAGCTGTAGCGGGTTAGCAAGTTAATTCACGAGTTCAAGCACACCACTGTAGTAACGTAGTTTGCTAATTGCTCTATTTTTCTGCCCTATACTGATATTGAGTGAGCAACACAATTTGCACCAATCACCAAAGCAGCCTCTTTCTTTGGATTACTGTCAGTGATGGTGATTGGCTATATCTAAAAGTCTAAGTCTGGTGATGAAGGTTCTTAAAATGATATAAGTATTTAAAAATATTTTAAAAATTACATCAATCCAGCAAAATACAAATTACAAAACACTCAAAAGTAAATAAATACATATTTTAAATACATTTCATTGACATACTGCCTCTCTCTGACTATAAGGCAGGGGTCACCAACTCCGGTCCTGGAGAGCTACTATCCAGTAAGTTTTCTATCCTACCTGGCTTCTGATGAGCTACACCTGGCCCTGGTATTTACCTGAGAACAGGTGTGGCTCATCAGAAGCCAGGTAGGATTAAAAAAACGTACTGGATAGTACCTCTCCAGGACCGGAGTTGGAGACGCCTGCTATTAGGAAATGCTCAGAACACACAACGTGCCACTTTGAAAGCATCATTTACGTTCTTAGCTAAGCTTTCAGTTGCCTTTCCAGTAGTTCTTTGGTTTCTTTGCCTTGATTATTACGAACCAAAAGGTATCTAAAAGAAGCTTAGGATTGGGTTGTTCTTGCTGCGATTGTTACTTGTTCCCCAGTAAAATGACTGCCGCCTCATTTTCATTATTGGGTACTTTGGACAATGACATCAGCTTAATACAACCCATTCAGAACCACATATTCAAACAAAGGGTCTGTGGCAGCAGCACTCGTACAAATACATGCAATTTTCAAACATACAGAGCCTGGGCAAGAATCCCGCACCCACCGCTCTAAAGGTGTGAGGCCACTGCTTACCACTGAGCTATAGTATTGTCTCCCTTGATGAACAATATCTGATTAATTCTGGTTTTGCTAATGTTGCCGTGTTTAGCAATGTTTCAATCCAGTAGCTGATGTATCTTGACATATGTTCAATGCAGACGGCCACGTTTGCACCTGGGCGGCAGAGTGGAGGCTTTTCATGTGAAAATGCTGGGTTCTAATACTGTGAAACACCTTAAGCGAGAATAAATATGGAGCTAAGGCCCCACAACTGAGTCAATAAAGCTAGGCTTAACATTTCTTAACAGCCATGTTAAGTCAGTCCATTTGCAGATAAGATCATGTTTTATTAAATGTATAATTTCTTATATCAAAAAGACATTCTGGTAGCTAGTAACTGTGACCACAACAGAATGTTACTTGGATACCTTTTAGATATCCCTTTCAAAATTAGTCTGACTCAAGTGATGAAAATTATTTATGTATTTATGTATGACAAATGAAACACTTAGGGGGGCCTATTTTGCGTCTTGCATTCCACCGGTGCAAAGTTTTCTTGCTAGTTTTATTCCAGCACATACTTTATTTTCATGCCAAGTGCACGCGTTTTCAAAATAAATGGAATTCTCGGTCGGAGCGGTGTTTTTAAATGAGGCATGGCTGAGCTCATTGTCGTCGTGCTGGTATTTTAAATAATCGAAATGAGGTTATGCCTTTGTCCAACAAAACCCATGTCTGAACCCTTCTTCCGTGGTATTTAAGTGGCATGGTTTAGAAACGTGCGGGTGCAAAACGTTCGTTAGAACACAGGAATGCGCACGGAGACCACGTATGTGTGCGTTTGGTTTCGTGTGTAAAGAATAAACCGTATAATTAAAAAAGTCATTTAAGTTAATTATCGGAATTGTGTATTGATGATAGGCTATGTGACCAACCAACACATCAGTATTTAAACACAGCCGGTTGAGCAGCGAGCTTTTGTTCCCCCCTTCTGACATTATACCGCACTTGATACTGAACAATTCACACTCGCTGCTACCTTATCCCACACCTGGTTCACCTTGAAAGACTTGGGTGGAACAGTGGTGCTCCTGTAAATGATGTGCCTGTACATTTTCCCTATCATTTTGATTCACCGAAAAACCAATCTGGCTACTCATCTGAACACGCCGTTAAAATAGCAATCTGCTGTAGCTCGTACGCCCCCGTCTCTTAAAGATGAGGTGACGTGCAAATCTGATTGGTTTATTGCCCGTTACGCCCAAAACACACCTCTGAATAATTATGATAGTTAACAATAATTTTGCACCCTTACACTGCACGCAGTCAAAATAGCAAAAATTCATTTGGACACGGCCATTAATGTTAGTCGCACTTCACGCCATGCGTCAGATCGTCAAAATAAAGCCCTTAACCCACCCCAAAGAATCAACAGCAGTTCCTCTGAATCACAGCTAGTTAAGCAGCAGTATTTTATAGTGAGCTTTTCCTAGAAAGTACAGGTAGAAGTATTCTGAGGGGGTTCTAGGGCTAGGAACACACACCGTTAGCAATTTAGATACCAGTTTATCTAATTGCATGTTTCATACAGTAGATATCAAATTCTATATTTTTAGCAGTGACATAAAAACAAATTTAGCCATTTATAAAAGAAAATCTATGCAATGTACAGGTCATCGTCGACTGATTGATGGACCGTTCCGAGACCATAAATATGCTGTGTCGCATTTGGGAGCAGGAGTATTGCAGGGTGTATGACAGTTTCCACCTCCACGGCTGGCAGCAATAAACTAAGAAAATGCTTTTTAAAAAGGTTTTATGTCATAATGTATTATATAATATAATATAAATGTGATCAGGGGTGCATTTAACTGGTATGCACATTTGCACTATTATGACAAGAAATGACTATGTATTTTAACCTTTATGTGGATTGAAAAATTGCTGCAATATGAGCACATAATAAATAAGCAAAAGCCACATTAATCAGACATTGTACATCAAGGAGGGACATACTATAGCTCAGTGGTAATTTGTACCTTCATGGAATAAAGGCTAAAATGCACAGTGATTTATTGTCATAACAGTAGAAATGCATATGAATTAAATATGCATTTTCACTGCCACCACAAGAAGTTGCCATGAATGTGTAATTGAGGGGTCCCAAGCCTATGGGTATAACAACGTAGGGTGGGGTACTGACCCATCACAGGGCACACTCACACACACCTACAGGCAATTTGATAACTAATTATTCTCAGCATGTTTTTGGACTGTGGGCTGGGGGGGCACCAGGAGGCAACCCCATGGCGACAACATGGGGAGAACATGCAAACTCCACACATGGAACCCTGGTAGAGACTTGAACCCAGGTGCCAGAGGTGTGAGGCAACAGTGCTGATCACTGCACCAGTACCCAGCATATGAATTTTTGCATATAAAATAAAGGGTCGACTTACGACCAAATCAACTTACACTTGTCAGTTGAACCCAATCACACTCGTAAGTCCACAGTGACCTGCATAGGACCTTATCGTTATTATGATATGAGTGGGCTTCCATGACTATAGCTTGTTTACTGTACTGTTCTTGTACTTCTTTCAAACATCTTTGAGGGCCTGTATTTTGAAGAGTCTCAACATCAAAAAATGAAAGAGCAAAGAAATAAAACTAATCAAGAATAAAATTAACACTGAAGCTGAGATAAATACTGTTTTAGAAAAAGAGAAAAGCAGGAGGAAGGTGGAAAAAAGTTACAATGGCGAAAGATGTGGACAAGAGGATAGACGATACAGACAAGCCCCCGCATACACCAAGGGTGTGTTACATGTTATTAAGAGACCTTATTATAACACTTGAATTAACAGTACAAAAATGTACTATATCAATAAGCTTTCCTTGTCTTAAAAGAATTTGCTGGCCACCCAGAAATTGAGACTGAAATCAATAACCTATCCCAGAATGGAATACAAGAAAATTACTGTGGCCAAAGGGTTCACTCAAGGAAAGGGAGGAAGCAGGGGCCATGGTGAAGAGGCCCCCATTAGCATACCTCAAGCAGGTGAAACCAGAAACTGATCAACGGATCCTACCCTCTGCAACCAGAGAGAGACCAGGGGCACCCAGAGCAGTCTGCAGAGCAGCAGCTCCTGTCAAGAATACATAGACTGATGGGCTACGACCAGTGGAAGGAGGATTAGTAGAGATATTGTGTTGGATGAGGATGGAGCAGGATAGGATAAGGCAAGCGCATCACAATACAACATGCTTACTATTCAAACAATGCCTTGGTAATCTTAGTGTTAGATCTGACTTGGTTTGAGAGTTATACGTTGTTAACTTGATTTATATTTTTCACTCTTTAACATCAATAAGCAGAGACAGATGAATGGGAGAAAGGAACTGTCAAGTAAGAAATAAATAAATAAATAAATAATCAATAACGCATAAATAACGCATCAAAATTCCAGTGTTGGTTCAGACCCAGGGCATGGCACAGGAAGGAGAAAGGTGATGATCCACTTACAGCTCCAGACAAAGGGGTTTATTAAACAAGCTGAAAACACCTGAGAAAGTACAACATGAAAGGAAGCACAAGGGGTCAAAGGGCAAATGGGGGAAAGAATTAACTTAAAGACACCAAAGAATAATACAAAGCAACTGGGCAGAGTAACACAGACTAACCTTCCCTGATCAATATGCAATGACTGACTGGAGAAGAGAGCAGGAGCAGGTAATTAAATACGCAGAAGGCTAACAAGAAATGAAACAGGACAAGTGAGAACCATACCCAAACAACCAATCAATGAAACCACAGAACAACGAGCAACAGGTGGGGCTAATTAACAAAACTAGAGAGCTTTTCATACTCAGTTTTAAGACTAAGAGACAAACTAGACATTAGTACTACAATGCAAAGCAAATCAACACGGAATGATAAGGTACAAAACAAACACCACGACAGAACACAAGAAGGGCAAACTGACGACAGAAACAAATACAAAGTAATAAACACAGGAGAATCAGAAAAACCAATACATACAAATAACAGATAAGGCTGGTATTTGCCAGTCTTGAACTCCTGACCATAGGGTTAACAGTCTGCACACTACATGCAGTTGGCCGGGAAACATAAAAAATACATTAGGGACTATCAGGAAGACAGAGAAGGGAACATGATGGTCAGCAACACCTGCTGGCCAAGCGGGGAAGAGACATGATGGGCAGGGATGTATGGGTGTTGACCCTGACACAGTATTGCCTTATTTTACTTCAGAAAGAGTCTTTTCAATTTTACTAAGAGTTAATGGCCAGCAGTGTTGTTGTTAAAAGTGCCTGTAAATAATGCATTAAGTTTAACTCCAGTGTAACGTGTCGCATTCTGCTAGCTGTCATTCGGCTAACTTACCTCAGCTCGCACACCACTGCTTTATAAATGGTATATAGGCAACTATTCTGCAAATAACAGGTAAAATTGTCAATTGGCACGTGGTACTTAAATTAATGCTAACATGCATTACCAGTTATTAATTGTTTTACTGTATCACGTTATGTTTTTTATAGTTTGTTGCATTCTACTATGCTCACAGCCCTGGTCCATGTGCAGTATTCCGCTAAAAGCTTTGCGGAGGGGTGGGTTGCAAATGCAAACGGCATATTTTCATTGTTTTATGGCCCCCTCATGATCATACGCTATGTTCAGTTGTGGAAAAAAAACATGTTAATGGGTAAATTGCTGATCAATCTGCCAGCACCACGGATCATCAACCTGTCACTACAAGGACAAATGTGTCGGTGGCAAGAATCATCCATGGCAAAATCTTTAGTTTTACAAAAAAAAGTATAAAGTATATAAGAATAGCATTTTGATCAAAATGTCAGAATTCGTCGTGGTGATGACTCCTGCTGCGACTGCAGACATAAAAGGCGAGCAGCCTTTATGTGAAATAATGCCATTTTTGCTCTCATCTGATGTAAATTTCTTTTCACGCCCAGCCATTCATTGAGGCAAATCTATCGTGTCGACTGAAAGGAGCCGGCATTAGATAAAAGAGCAGACAGCGATACATTTCTCCTCAGATCATTCAGAGATGAGTATGTATAGCTAACACTTGTATTCGGCTTTGGTGCATTTTGCAGTCATTTTTTTCTGCACGGAACATTAGGAACACCTTGCTTAGAGTGAGATTCAAGGCAGATGAAAAGTATGTCAAGGAATCTCAGTTGACATTTGATTCGTTCTTATATTCCTTTCATTCCACTAAGCTTAAGTCAAGTAACATTTGGGTTTGTGAAAACGAAGAGGCAGCAATAATGCAGACTGTCTGGGGGTCCCCAGGGACCAGGCTGGGAAACATTCTAAATGATTTCAGTACCTGGGTCTTAAGATACAGATGAAAGTTGCACATACAGCTAGAGATATGAAGTACAGGTCTTTGTTGATTTATGGCCTGTTGGTATTGTTTAAACAAACATCAGTTTTACAGTTTTTCATAGGGAAATGTTGCCAGGATGATAGATTATTTCAAACTAGAATGACTCCTTTTGTGTTTACTGTAATCTGCACTATAAGCCACTGTTTGTGGAGGAGTATTAGTCTTTAGTATTAGAAGTATTAGTAGTGTTATTGGTTACTGTATTTTTTTTGCCAGCACCAATACAATGTTTTACAACACTGCCAAAATATACAGAACACACTTATAATCTTGCTGGCATAGTGCTACTTTTGTGGAACATTTGACAGGTACAGTATACATAGTTATATTACTGTATTGCGTATTCTCCCTATACACATGGATTTCTTTAGAATACATGCAGCTCAGATAATCCAGTGTATCCAGAGTACTCCAGGCTGTCCACTCTGAGCTGTTTGCTTTCCTTTACAATGTAAGAACACAGTGCTTGATTATGTTTCTGAGAAAATGTTAGCTTTAAATGTAAGAATATTATTTATGTAAATGCAGTATTGCCTGAAAATGAAAGAAAATGCACAATAATATGCAATGCAATAAATACAGTCAGTAATTGTGGTGGGATTATGAGAGATACTGCTGCCCCAAACCTCCATTTTGGGGTGGCAAATAGATGTGTGGAGTTTGCTGGTTCTCTCCATTTTGTGTGGGCCAAAGACATGTAGCTAGGTGACTGGGCATTAGAAAATCAGTCATAGAGTGTGTCTGTGAATCTTCCAGGGTGCCCTGTGCTGCCTGGGATATGTTTGGTGCCCCCACAATACTGGATAAGTAGAAGATCAATCATTTCATCATTATTATTTTTTGTACATTTAATTATTGTTATCCATTTTTGACTGATTTTGCAAAAGATGAAAATGGTTTTTTTTTGTTGTTTTTTTTGTCAAAAGGTTTTAATCACATGATCTTTGAATGGCCACAGTCGTTATCCATCCATTCAGAGGCTTGTAATGAATTGCCTACAGGCAACCATACAGATAAATCCTTTTAGTTTTCTTTGTCGTGCCCTCGACTTGTCTTTTGGAGCCAATTTCATGCAAATGTATTCCACGAGTACAATAATATTTTTCTCCTCAGGCAAGAAGAAAGAAAACCTGTCAAAATAGCCCAAGCCCTTGAATGCTGCTAATTTTCAGCAGAAGCAACCAAGAGAAAACAATGTTTATAGCTCACATGATTTCATTTGGAACGCTAACACTGTGGCAGATCTGAGCTCAAAAAAAGGTTTCAGTGTTTGTCGTAGGGGTATCATTTCTGTACCTTTCTTGGTTTTTTGCACTTCCAGTAGAAATTCATCTGCTGATTGTAAGACAAAAGAATTAATTTCCTCTGATTTTGTAAATCCCTTGGCTTCATTTACGGAGCATGGGAAAAATCAGTCAAGCATTGGTATACATTCCCCACAGCAATGCTGGGAAACACTAGTATCATATTTAGTCTCACTCTATTACCCCAGTGTTGCGTATAAAATAACAAGAAAATCCCGCCTTGGAGGCATTAACAATTTTTTATGATGGTCTTCGATACCCACAGGGAATTTAGACTTTTCCAGATAAACAACCATACATTTTAAAGTAGTTTTCCAGGGTTTAATTGCTTAAGAGTGGCATTTCGTTTGTTAAAAGTTTTTTCTGTGACATTCTCTGACACAACATGCTATGTGCCTGTTTATGAAAGGCTTCCTAGAAACTGAGCTGAGCAGAATGTGGTAAATAAGAATAACATTGTGGTGTTGATGTGTGTTGATTCTATGTTCACCAATTCATATTTTGATATATGCTTGACTGGTCTTGGTGACCAAGTCTTTCTGTTGCTGTTATATACATGTGTAAGTCAGTAGAAGGCCTTTTGCACGTATCCAAATTACAATCTAATTAAATAAACAATTAATTAGCTTATAAAATTCAGCATATACAGTACCGGTCAAAGGTCTGAACACACAAACTGAAAACCATTTGTTTTTCAAAAAGATAGCAATCCTAAGCACATCTAATATAATCTTGTGAACAAAGAAAGAAACAGAGTGTTGTGACAGATGACCTGGCCCCACAACCCCACAACCTAACCCCTACAAAGCTGTGGCCTATACTACGAAGTGGGGTTACTGGCTTATTGGGGTAACTTGTTAGATTTAAGGTAGTCTGGGCAAAAGGTAAGTGAATGAATATGAAGTCCATTTAAACTGTGGTACCTTAAATCTGACAAGTTACCCCGATAAGCCAGTAACCCTGCTTTGTGGTACAGGCTACAGGTATTCCAGTTTCCCCCACAGTATCAAAACATGCTGGGGCTAATTGGAGTTACCAATAGTAACACTTGAACCCCAAACCGTGGATGTGTTTGGCAGCAATGTTACCCATTCAGCCATCATAACCCAAAGTGCGAGTATACTTGGCACAATATATACTCATTTAATAATGTTTCTTCCACCATCATGAAGAGTGGAATAAAAAATAGCCTGAAAGACAGAAGATATTTATTGCCATGTATGTAAATTAATAAATATGTATCTTTTATCAATAAGAATAAATATCTTTCACAAACAATTTAGAAAGGTTGCTTGTGACCTAGCAGGCGTTAGACAAAACGGTTCATCCTGAATATGGGCACTCATTGGTGTTCCCATAGCAACTGATAACCAGCCTAGCTCCCACAGAGACCAGTGTTAATGAAACCCAGCTGACTGTAATTTGACTAATTACTTTGTTAGGCCATTGGAGGGTCAGATGGTGCAGTAGGAGATGGTTGTTGTCTGTGTGAACTATAAGTATGTGGGTTTGTTTTTTTGTCTGATTTCTTTGTAGTGGTTTGTTTAGCATAATGTTTTGTAAGAGAAAAAATTAATGGTTAGCTCTGTTAAGCCTATTTAATTTGAGACCCAATGAGCAGAAATGTTAGGAATGAAAAGCATTTTGCGGATTCTCTCTGAATAAATGGTGTATGATGTAGTTTTACTTAAATGATAATTAATCTTACAGTTGGATGGTGTATACGTTCCAGAGTGATGCCATTGTTGAACCCTAGAGTAAGACCCTTAAGCCCAATAGCTCCAAGGATGCTGCCTGACCCTTTCCTCTGATTCACTTTTGTGTGTTTTGGACAGACGCATCTGCTAAATAAATGCAATTGCAGATTCTCAAATATGAACTGCTTTTCTGGGCTCTATTTAATGATAATGGTAGTCTGCCCTTTCGTCATTTGAACCTTTGCTTATTCTCACCTGTGAATCCCTTTGATTTGTCTTCTCAACTAATCTATTCACTATTTATAATGGATGTACTGTAGGCCAAAGCCTGAAAGCTGTTTAGCTGTCAACTATGCAATGTATAATCCAGTACTGTTTACCAAATGTGAGAGCACAGGCAAATTGGTACCTGCGTGAAGTGGGCCCCCCATATGTTTCAGATTTCAACCAAACTGATCTCAATTGTATGTGCCGGATTGTGCTGTAAAAATTTTTGTTTGTGCTGTTTTAGTTTATAAATGTTTGTTTACATGGTAACATCATCAGCAAGTTGGCCCTCCATTTTTGTCTGATTGCCACCAGACTGATTGCAATCGTTTGTGCGGCATTTGTGTTGTTAAAACTGTCCTTTGTGCTGCTTCAGCACAGATATTGCTTATTCACATGTTCACATGACTCCACCGTTAAGTTAGTCCCTCATTTGCCTCCGAACCAGTGTCAGCATTTCGTGCTGTTTTAAAATTGTCTGTACTGAGTTATACCTTTCAGTTTAAGCCTTTACGTGATTGCTGTATAGTGCTCAGGCTCGTGTTTCTCATGTTAACAAAAGGTGGACGGTTTGATGACTCCTACTGTCGTCGACCCAGTATCTGTGCACATTTTTGCAATAAAGACAGGCAATCTATAACTTGACAGCTATAATCAGCAGTTTATCCTACAACAAACTATACTTTACGAGGTGCATGCAGTTCTCGCCAGGCATGCAAAACTCGGCATAACACCGGACGTAACCGGTAACCGGCACAATCTGGCACAAACATGGCACATATGATTGAGACCGGTTTGGTTGAAATCTGAAACATTCAACTTCACGCAGGTCAAATACTTTAAATTACACATCGCACCGCTATTTCTTTTCTCACTATTAACTGCTTTTTTCTTGGCCAAATTGATCACTTTTACTTCTACACTACAAAAGTAACACATGATGTATCTTTTTTTATATTTAAAAAGGTGTTTGGTATGATGCATTGTCACCTCACACCACCAGGATTAAGAGTTTGGATCCTGTCCCCATTGGTATGCTCCTTCTTTGGCCAGCAGATGTCGCTGACCATCCCGTGTCCTTAACTGTTAGTATTTGCCTGTTCTGCTGGCTGCTGTGTGGCTTAATGTGTTAAGTGGTCCTGATTGTTCTTTTTCTGTGGGTTTGTATCAAACCAGAGGCAACTAGTTAATTTAATATTTTGTGTTTTCATGTTTTTTTTGCTGTACTGTGTATTTCAGACAGTTCTTTGTTTTTGCTCCCTGTTCCCTGTTTGTAGTATGTTCAGTTTAGTTTTCCGTGGTGTTTGCACCTTCTGTATCTGTTCATTGACCCCGCCTGCTCCTCATTGCCCCTAGTCTAGTCTCTTGTTTGCAACAGCCCACAACTGCCCCTTGTTGTGTTTGCTACTTGTCTATGGTTGTTCCTGAGTTGCCCTCTGCCTTAGTTTATCCTGTTTTGTTTTGACCCCTTGTGCTCCTTTGGTTTAGTGGGGGGGATTGGGTTTAATAAAGTAATTTTGTTTGTTGGAGCCACTATATGTATCATCCAATCAAACTGAGTATATGATGGATTTTTAGTCACTTAAAAGCATGAACACCATGTCATGCAGTGATGACCTGTGGCATCCCTGCATCTGGAGCAGAGTCCTACAGCAACGTTGGGGAGACGGGAGATCCTGCTGTGCAAATACCTAGGAAGGCAGCTGGCCGTAAAACCTTGAAGGAGGCACATATAAAAAATGGAGCACTGCTAACAGAGGTATTAGTGTTTTTCATCTGGTAAGCTGCAAGGAAATTCATTCTTCTGACATCTTGCTCTGGACAGGGCCACCCTAGGGAACTAACTGGAGTCTATAGCAGGTAGTACAGAGAACAATGCCAGGGTACAGGGTACACACTGGACGGGATGCCAGGGTACAGGGTACACACTGGACGGGATGCCAGGGTACAGGGTTCACACTGGATGGGATGCCAGGGTACAGGGTACACATTGGACGGGATGCCAGGGTACAGGGTACACACTAGATGGGATGCCAGGGTACAGGGTACACACTAGACGGGATGCCAGGGTACAGGGTGCACACTGGACAGGATGCCAGGCCATCCTATGACATTCACACAAATACTCGTTTGGCAATTTAAAGACACAATTCAACCTAACTGTAAGTCTTCAGATTGCAGGAAGAAAGCTGTACAACACAGGGAGAACAAACAAATCCCACACACATGGTGTGGAAGTGGGATCAGAACCTCCAACCCTGGAGATGTGAGGCCGCACTGCCACCCACAATAAGGCCATATTTTGCCTTGAAGGCAAAATCTGTTTAGTTATCAGTAAGCGATGGCGGCTCTGCCTGATGAGGGTGAATTGATTACACATTTATTGCACATTTTTCTGAAACAATGGGTACACTTGATTTAGAAGTGCTGTGCTCCAGTAAGTGGGGTCTATTGTCAAATTATGTCTACTCCAGACCAAGGCAAGTGATTGGAACATGGATGGATGGATGGATGGTTGAATGGACATACAGTAGAGAAAATGTCAGTAAAATACACAATTTTCACAATTTACTCTGATTTCTGGAATGCTTTCATGAAAAACTCAACTGTAGGTATGGATACACTATGATAATAATGTAGTTTTGTCTGGCAGCAAACATTGAGTCACAATGCCTCTTAGAAAGATGTACTGAGGACAGAATTACACTCAGCCTGTTTATAAATGATTTATAGACAGTGTGATTTACTGGCTGATGGACCCCTACAAGTAGAAGGAAATAAATGTCAATTCCTGACCCAGGAACTGAAACAAAAAATAACCAGCCTGGCTGATAAAACACAGTACAGTGCTGCCGCAGTGTGTCATAAATTTGAATGGTGTAGTCATCCCAAATACTGAAGCAGCATGCTATTCCTGTTATCCTATTAACAAAGACAAGCATGTGAAGAATAAAGCACCACTTCTCAATATACTGCACAAGACTGCCTGTCAGAGAAGCACACATAACAATGCTGATGTTAGATTGTATGCTATTTATATTTGTTTGTGATGTCAACAATTTTCCCAGCCAATGCAGACATCTGTCAAATGTGTTTATGTTACACCTAGTCTCCGTGTCTTTACCATACTTACAGGGACTGGACAAAAATAGAAACATACAGCAATATATTAAAATCAAGCACCTTATAAGAAGTAGAGCTATATTTTACCTTGAGAAGTGCTTCAGTCACTGTTTAAGTGCTGTTTATACAGTTTTTACAAATATGTAACTCACTCAGAATTCTTGTTTAGACTCTTTGTCCCATAAGCTGGATAATTTTTTTTTTGTTGTAAACTTCACTTTTCACCAACTGAAGTGACTTGCATCATCCAGCACACCCAATTACTTGCTTTCGTTTGTGGTTCACCTGTTCCCAGTAAATGTAAATAATAATAGTAATAATAATAATAACATATTTATTACAAACCCAGGCAGCATATGTATTTATTTGGGACCATGGGGGGGGGGGGGACAATAAGATTTCCATGAACTTACCTTAAGTCATTAGCATAAGGAATTTTATAACATTAGGGCTAGTATATATATCAGTCATGTGTTTGGGACACAAATGATGGTTAACTCTTATACTTGCAGTTGTTATAAGTCAATATCAGATTGTGTTAGAACAAAAATCTAGATAGTAAATAGGGCAATATAGGAAACCGGGAAAGTGAAAATTGATGAGCATGCCTAATCAGATATTCTAAGTGATCTGAGGTTACTCTGCAAGGGTCTGGGAAATGTGGCTATCCTGGGATACTGAACATTATGGAGGTGTGATGGCTTCAGAAAGATGGCTTTCTTGTGTAAATATGAGGCCACATGAAACAATACTAAGTACATAAAAAATATATGTTTTTAACAGTATTGAAACAAAGAAGTTTTCTAAGAAATGGACACAGGTGGATGTATTTGTCATCCACACTGGAGGAATGCTTTATTTTATAGTGATTCAAAGTGCCAAATGACTTTATACAGACTGGAGTTACAATGTCTTTGCTTTGCTTAATATAAATGCTGGGGATTTCCAAAGCTCACAGATGTGACCAAATTTAGCTTCAGATTAAGGGTACTGTTTTTCCTTCCCCATGTGGTTCATGTCTGCTCTACCTTATTAGAATGGAAGTCATCCATTTTTAAGTGAACACTAATCTACAGATTTCAGATTCTGGAAAGTTGAAAAAATGTCATTGGCATGACAATAATTTGGACAGTTAGTTGAAGCCCACTAGAGTGACACAGAATTGTGTCTGTTCCAAAAGCAATTAGAATATGAATGAATGGATAAGTAGATGTAGTAACTCAATTTCAGAATGAAAAAAGGTAAACATAGGCTATCAAGACAGCAGTCTACCATGACAGAAGGCCAAAGGCTTGAGGCTTGAGGTGTGAAACCATAAACAATGACAAAAGCAATGACAAAATGACAACATTTTCAGTGCACTGGTACAGATTTTAGGCTCTATGAAAGTATATCATACTGGACCCCCAATCCAATAATGTTCCAAATTTTATATGACTCCTGTTACTCAGGGTCATATGGAATCATCCTAACTTCCCCCCCTTTATAGCCCCTCTGGTTGAGGCCACATTAAATGAAAGGAAGTAAAAATGATGACTAACCATTTATATGATACTGTGGTTCCTGGGAAGATGCCTGCTCTCCTAAGAGCCTTTGCGAGCCACCCAGCTGACCCAATATAAACCCTAAAAATCCGACCAGGGTCAGTTGCAGCAGGTTTCATTTACTGTTTTGCTATAAATATAATAACTATCTAAGCGGATGGTAAAAGACACATTTAAAATGTGACATCATTTAGAAGTTATTAACTGATATAATCAAACCTTTTATAATGGAGGTAGGTTTTCACTGCCTGTTGGTTATATCTATTTAACACTACAAGATGAAACTACGCTGTGGGGGTAGATACAAACAGGTGGTCACATGTGTTTTGTTTAATATCCTGAAAATAAAGACACATGTTCTTTAAAAGCAATTTTACAAACAAGTTCTTTCTGCGGTTATCCAATGAATTGCACAAGAGAAAACAAGGTTGTCAACTGTGCCAAATGCAATGGAAATGAAATAGAAAAATTGTAACGGGAGTCTGTCTACTGTAGCAAAATATATTGCTCTGTTCTATATCATCTGAATTTCCTTCAAATACCTACATTTTATCCATCTGCTTCTGTTCTTCCTGGCCTTTATGCTGGCATCACAACACTCCTGCTGAGAAAGAACCTCAGCATTTCAGCTGCAGTAATGTTGTTAGCAAGCACACTCAGGGTACGAGTGAATCTTACGAGACCAATTGGAAACTGCTCATTCCGATGCTTGTCTTATCTGGACTTGCAAGGTGGCACATTGAGCCTACAGGGCTCATGGCCCTACAGGTTACATTGACAAAAAAGAGGTGTCTCATGTCAGACATCCACTGGCTGATAGCTCATTTAACCCCCCCCCCCTCTCTCTCTCAGATAATGCCATAATGGCATGACAGCTTATCTGGTAACCAATTTGCTGATGAGAGGATTTATAAAAACTAAATCAAGGTCAGCTTATTCTGACTCACACTAAACAGTAAAACTCCAGTGTGTGTATTTATTATTTAGTTTTAAAAAGTAATTATTGGTAGAATGATGAGAATTTTCCTACAGATCAATCCCATGTCTATGCCCAGTTTGATGTAAACAAAGATGGAAAACACAGAATCAGCGAGTTAACCAGTATTGAATGGGCTCTACACCTAACAAATCAACGCCTCAAATATTATAGTACTCTGCGCAACACAAGGAGTTGGATGGTATCAATGACAGTTAACTTAAGCATTTTGCATTGATCAATTACATGCATTTCAAAATGATCTTCAAAATATTTAGAATTACTAAAATATAAAAATTGACAATTTAAACTGTAAGAAAAATTTATATAGGTTTTAATGTGTTTAAACCTTTTATGTTACCGGCATAGTCAATAAGCACTTTTTTACATTTTGTAGACATTTTGTTTGTTTATAGTAAGTCTTCAGTGTAACCCTGGGAATGAAGCTTGGAACACACAGCAAAAGCTTTGAGAATATTTTTTGTTACTAAAAAATAAGACACATTGATCCACGTGTTCATTGAACCACAAAGGTTCAGATGAAATCATTAGATACCTGATGCATGGCAAGAAACAAAAGCACATTAGCCTATCAGCTAGTTCAAGTATATCAACTTAACACAATAAACAACTTTTCTCCACACGATGTGTCACTACTGATGTGCTAAATGTAAATCTGGGAACTGTTTGCAGTGGGAAAAGAAAGCTTACAAATGACTTTCAGCTGCAGACATGGGTTGCAAGGATAAAGTAGCATGTCTGAGCAGTCAAACTGAATGATTACCCATGAGTATGGGCAGTAGCTGCCACGGAAAGCCCATGACCCTCCGTACTGCAAAGAGCAAACAAGTGCCTGTCGGCGCTGTGCTCCAGGGAACGAAGATATGTGCTTGGAAAGAAAGCCAACGTACCTCAAACCTCAGATCTCTGCATTTGTCTGGCAAAGCGCATCCCAGCAGCTCGACGAGAAACTTTGCCATATGAAAAAGTTGGGGGGATGTTCCTTACAGCACTTTCCACACAACAGTGGTCTGCTTCTTATGTTGGTACAAGGGGGACTCCTCTTCTCAGCAGGGATGTCCTGAGAGACTTTATCTTCACAGTGATTCCTCTCAGCCCTTCTCTCCCTAAACCTGAGATAACTTTTTGGGGACTTTTTCAGCAGTTCCTAATACTGCAGCAAAATGCCCAGTAAGTGTAAATCATAGGAACTATCCACATGCTTTTATATCTGCTCCTTGCCGCCTTTCCTTCTGAATTTGACCATTATGAGACGGTGATAAGGCAGTGGGGCCCATTGAGGGGGAGTCTGGATAAGCAACACTGGATGGATGCATCTAATTTCTTTAAAATGATGCAAAGACCATATGTAATCTGGATTTAGTGCTATGATGACCCGGTGTACATTTCTCTGCTGCCAACCACAAGTGTGTTTTAATATATAATTCAGGACATCAGTTTTGAAGCTTTTTGCCATTTTTTTCCGTTGGTTTTTGCTGTAACCAGTTTCATGGCATGTTTAACATTAGACATACTGTATGAAAAAATATACATTAATATAAACTTTTTTCAGATATTTCCCTGCTGGCATAGAAACCCTGCACAAAATTCACAAACAAAAGAGAAGTATGGATATCACAATTATACAGAAGAATTTACCAATTCATGTTAATCAGTGGCAGTTTGTTTGGTATCACAGATTCAGCTCTACTATACTCATGGCATAGAGCATAGATTTTTGGTAGTTTATTGGTAATGATAATATACTCAAATATTGAGTAAATATTGAATGAATATATGATAATATTTACAACAAATCCTCTGTATTCCAAACTGGCATACTCCCAGTTGCCACTGAAATCGTATTAAATTGCAGTGATATTCATTACCAGCAAACTGCAAATATTTAATCAGTAGTTCTATACTGAATGCTGCTGCAAGACACAAATGTGTAAATAAAGGATGTAGTACAGCAGCCAGATTGGCTTCTATATTATGCACATGATAATTTCAATAAAAGCCAAGTAGCAATAAAGCAGGCATGTCCTTTCATGAAGCATATAATTTTTATGTTACCCTTGATGCACTCAAAGAAGCCACATACTGCCTCTTAAAGCAGTTAAATGGTAAACCACATTTCAGTGTTGGCTATAATCCTGCACCTAATGCTATTGAGGGAATATTACCTTCATTATTCATCCCATAATTCGTGATGGTTGTTGCTTTACTTTACAAGAATCGAGTCTATCCTCAGCATAGCTCCTGCAGATCTTTCACGTCCTCAGTTCAGAACCAAAGCTGGATTTTGTTTTACCTTTCTGAACACACACAAAATCAACATACACACACAAACGCACATACATCCTCTGCATTCAATCCTCTTTTCACCCCCCAAACCTCAGCATACAGGACATGACAGTGCCTCGGGTCAGCTGTATTTTAATAATTCCAAATAACCTAAAACCAGCTCTTCTGTGGGCCTTGCTTTCATTTGATCAGCAA
>JAABNY020000119.1:12476403-12517981 GCA_015164015.2 Brevimyrus niger | reverse complement strand
ATTAGTGTGTCACTCTCTGCTTTCTGATAAAACCATGCCAGTCCATAGAGTATTTGCTCCTCTCTTGTGTACTTTTCAATAACACAATAAGTGGTGTGATATCGACTAACGTAAGTCTCTGTCAAGATTGCACCCTTGACTCTGGGGTAGAGAGAGAAAAAGAGCAGAAACAGAATCATATCTACAGCTATATCATATATATCCTATATATATGCACACACATATATATATAGAACCATGGAACCATATTTGTTAAAAGCCATTTGATTCGCTGTGCAAGGAAAGATCTGGCACCCTTTGCCGAGACATAAAGCCCTTGCTTCACCTGAACACTTCTCTTCACAGTGGGTGGGTGAACTGCTGTTGAGAGAGTCTTTAATTTGAGAGCGGGGCCTGTGCAGTTTGCTGTGAATACAGCCCTTTGATGTCAGACCTGCCTGCTGTCCCACCTGCTGCTCCCCTCTCATTATTTACATTGGGGAGCAGGAGTCCAGCGTTTCCATGCCGCAACCCTGACGTACTAATTGAATACTGGCAAAGCTAGACATAAGATGATGGAAATTTGGTTGCGCTGCTAACGGTGTCAGGAATGAATTATTCATCCCAAGACAGACATCCATAACATCCCGACGACTTCATGCTTGTCATCCTCCGATTCGTTAGGTTCAGATTCGCGCTCCTCAAGCTCTCCATATGTCCCTCCAGGTGGGAACTTTAGAGCTTTTCATCTCCCCGGTTTTGTTGTGTAGAACACCTGACCCCCTTATCCCACCCACGTTGACACTTTAAGTCAGAACAAAAGTCTTGCCTGATACTGCAGAGAGAAATCTACAGGATGTCCTGCACGGTTTAAAATTCCAGGAGGTTTAACAAAAAGCGAAAACAAGAAACCTATGAAGTAATATAAGAACAGGCCCTCCAAATAACTGACAGTATCAAAAACAATGGCTGTTTTACCCTGTCTCAACCTGCAGCTTTATCCCACACAGTACAGTACACTGTATGCATAAGTAATTATTGCTCGCGACTGAAGACTACAAGATGCTTCACAGTATGGTATATAATTTATTTAGCAGATGCTTTTATCCAAAGTGACATACAATTCAGGAAGCAGGGCCACCCAGTGCCTGGAGCAACTGGGGTTAAAGGTCCTGCTCAAGGGCCCAGACATAACATCACTCAGCCGACCACAGGGTTTGAGCTGGTGATTATAGGCACAGAGTCCTAATCCACAGAGCTGCACATCTGCATGGTCTTTAGTGTGTCGCATGCCTGCAGGCACCCTGAAGAACCATCACCTCAGAGGTTCTGCTAACCATAATATCCAAAGAGCTTAGTCTGATGGCCAAGCTGCCCTAATTCTCTGAGCTCTGCTTTGGTTAAGCAGCCCTGAAAAGCTGCTTTAGCACAAGTCACATTTCCTGCTCTTCATCTAATTCTTATGGCTAGCTTAGCATACGTGGAGGTTATAAATGAGTATTCTAATAACAGTAATAATAGTAACTTTTACTTGTATCACATGACCATTTTAAAACCAGTTACCTAAAATGATACCTTCTGCCTCTATTTGTTTTGAATATAAAAATAATGACACTAAAGTCGTAATGTAAAGAAATAGGTCTGAAATTGTTCTAAGAACCAAGCTCATAATTCTCATCACTGCTCTCCTCTTTTTAAAACAAAGTAGAACCACCAATATCAAATTTAGTATGATCATATTCATTACATTTTACCAACAACATATCAGAAATCTGTTGAAATATCGTTAATAAAAATACTGTGCAAAATGAACATTGATTGAAGTAAAATGGTTTGGCATAAGGGTGGCCAGTTTGTGAGAATCACCAGGTTAAGTGTTTCAATGCACAGCCTTAAATTATGGATTTGAAAAGACTGTGAAACAGGTGGAGGTACTGGACATATACATGATACAGTGACGATGACATGTACAAGATTGCTGTGCCAAAAACAAATGTCCTTCTGTCATTAAATAATAAATAAACATTTTACATGACAGCTGTACCTTTTCTATTCATAGTATTTGATGCCTCTAACAATATTCACTCGTATATAATTTTTCCTAATAAGTCAGACAGAACTGTTCCCTGGGTTTGTCAGGGCTGTATTCATACCAAAGGCTGGATAATCACTGTTCATCAGACGAGAAGTAATGACCAGAGGATGTGTTTGGTGCACATGCTCATTAAAACCATTTCTTATCACTTTTTTCATTATTTTTTATCATGTGCTTTGAATTCCTTAAAGAGATGCTTTGAGAAATGTGACACGTCTAAGAAGACTGAAGATAATTAGCCCATCACCATTCTCCCCTGCTGTACGATCTTCCGGAAGGATCCTTTCAGTGCAGCTGCACAATGACGTGCTTCACCTCTTTCTTTTTCGAGACAAAGCAAAACAACTAGATACCAGCTAATACAAAACAAGATCAGTCTCTAATATGCCTTTTCTTCAAAATTCAGCTTTGGACATCCCCAGTAAATATAAAATGCCACTGGATTAGGGAGGCCAGAATTATTATATGAAGCCTCGGTAGCTGTCAGGCATACAGCGCTTTCCCCTTTGGTTTAATCTGAGGGTAATACCATTTAAACTGCATTTCATGTGTCTCTGTGTATTTATGGTAGTTAATTGTACTGGCATATCGCTTATTTCCCGTATATTGCGCTGTCCTGACTGATTTGTCTCATTTGCACTATATGTACACTGTAGATCCGGACCTTTTCTCTGAATTCTGGTATACTGTGAGATGACAATAAAACTCACTTTGACTTGTATTGACTTGCATTCACATTTGGGACCACATTTGTACTTTACTTTACTGTATGCATACTGTATTACAAAGTTAGATATGAACAGTGCCTCATTATACGGCTATACCTGTTACACTAAGCGATACACCTGCCCACTAGTCCGCTTTCAGGAATCTCTCAGTCAGTGTATATTGTTCACTCTGTACTTAAATGACGTAAATGCAATCATAAATGACTTGATCAGGCAATAACACAACATACTGTACAACAGTAATGTTTAGAGACATGCATGAAATGTTGAGTATACTACACTTGGCTTAGAATAACAGTTTTTCAAATTTAATGTGAAAAGGATCATTTCCCATCCATCTTCCAAATGTTTATGCATGACATGGTTTAGAGGCCTGTTACCTATCCCAGGCAGCATAGAAAACAAAACAGGAAAGCACTCAAGGAGGCCTGGCTGTGCATCATGAGGGACTCACATAAATGGCAATTTAAAGAGCAAAAAATTAAAGTAAAGCTACACATGAGTGGGGGAATACCACACTGAGCGTATACAGAAAAAGGACAATGATGCAAGGTAAGGATACTACCTACCAAGCAAGCATACTGCCCTCAGCAAAGCTGGTCCTATTTTAATGATTATTACAAAGCATACAGAATATTCTGCCATGGATCTAAAGTCTTTATGTCATTGAGTATTATAATATATTTCCATAATAATGGTATTCATTACTCTGCATATACATAATTGATATCATTTAAAAAATCTGTGTTCGGGATTACAAAAAAACATGCACAGCACAGCATGTAATAAAGAAACAAATCAGCTTCAATGAGAATCTCCAGTAATAATTACATGTTTCATCATCTTAGAAGATTAATTTAAATACAATTACATCTCTTTCAGATATAAAGCATACATTCTTCTGATAGTAAAGTCATGTGTTTTAATAAGATTTTGTAATGCATTTTCCAAACATCTGGCAAAAAAAATGTTTCAGATACAATATGTCTTCAGCTTTAAAAAATTAGTGTAATCTAAGCAAAATCAGCTATTTATAAGTATATTAATATCTATTTAAGGCATTAGACCAGCAAAAAGCTGAATATTTCATGTGCATGGGTTTTCATTTTTTGTGTATATTTGTGTATAGTCTTGCTACACGTTACAGTAGTTGCCTGAAGCGTGTCACAGCATGCTTAGAAAGACTTATTTGGGAGAAGTCTTCATTTGATTGATGAAATGTAATCTATCCCTGCTTTGTCTTTTTCTATCCCTTCTTCTTTTCCATGAAAATATTGTCTCCATCTATCATGCAGAAAACCAAAAAGGCTAAGTGATACTTTTATTAACCGACTAAAATTCTTGGTATGACAAAGTAGCATCTGTACAGTTTCTTAAACAAAAACATGGCAGCTAAATATAAGTTCAAACCCACATCTTACAGTGAGGTCTGAACCTAACAAACAAAACTCCGCTCTCCTGACAACCCCCATCCCCCATCCCTGAAACAGAACTTTACAGCCCCATTAATATTCCCTGAATGTTTTAGTGTGCCCACTCATTGCAGTAATGAGTGCAGGATTATTAAAGACTAACAGGTTTAACCTCTGTAATATTTCACTAAATGATGCTGCTGCACGGTTTACACGGACTCACTACAGTAATATTTTATTATTACTTTGTAATAAATGTTTCAGAACATCCCAGAAATTAATTATTGGAGCGGTTGGAATAGACTAGTCCACAGTACATTTATTCTGAGTCGTAGTTGCACCTGAAGAATAATATAAATATGTTTGATGATGATGCTACCCCAGAATAATCTAAAGCCTGTAAATTAATGACAGTATCAAGAGCATTGAAGTCAAAGTAAACTTTATTGTCATCTCAGTCATGTATACAGTGAGAAGAGACGACGTGGTTCCAATTTATACAGTTTACAATAATAAAGGCACATACAAATAGAGAGAAACATAAAAATAACTGTAAAAAAACTGACTCTAAAGAAGAATGTGCAATTCAGCACAGACGATATACAACCATAATGCAGTGTAATTATGTGTGTATTTTATGCACATACAGTCAGTAGCATTTTAATACAATATTCAGTACCTGTAACATTGGTGTGCTTTGTTCATGTAGCACTATAGCAGCATATAGACTGATGTGCAATGAGAATAAGTGAGGTCAGCTGACAGTTAAGATGTGTATGGGGGGAGCAGAGGGGCAGGCAGTGTGTTCAAAGGCTGGGGTGGCTAATCAGGGAAATGCATTGTAGCATTGCTAATTCTTCCCATATAATTATAGGTTATATGCTTCCATCTCACAGTCAACAACAAACATTTTGGTTAATTTGTGACCTTTATTGTCTTGTGATACATGCATTGTGACTGCATGTGTCTTCACCAATGTTGTTCAAGTTAAGCTGGACGTATACTGTGAGATTTTCGGCGCATTATGAGCCAATTTTTCACTCGTGCGATAATTCCTGGAGGTCCCGACCAGCATTAAGATGATCGTGAGAAATTCCAACCTATTAAAATGTTGGTTGTGGGAATATCTCACTGCGGAAGCAAAGATACAAACCGCCTCACTTCAACCTTAGTGGGTTGTCCTCACTGCGCACGTGCGGACACCGAACCGAAGTACGAACATGGTCATCATGAATCACTGATGTTAGGAAACGTATTTATTCCTTTTGTACACCAAAGAGGGCATGCTGTGAAATTAAAAATAAAAATACATTTGAAAAAAATCTAAATTGTAAGATGTCTTATTCCCTCCAAAGACAAATAACCTACAATTGAAGGACACTTTCTTTCCTTGGGTCTCAGGAGGATATAACTTCACCCGATCGGTATACAGCTTACATCTGCCCCCTGCTGGCTGGTGGAGTATCTTTCTTGTACGAATGAGCCGTCGGGGACCGTTTGCGTCCATGGACAAATGTACACGTAGTATGTATGCGCAGACCAAAACATCACGCGGAAAAGTGATGTATATGCTATATATGTTTTATGCTATTACTAATTATTCTGTGCATATTCAATGTGCAATGGGGCAATATATAAATGACCTAATGACTGTAAGACTACATGAGACAGACAAGTCCAATAAAGTGTGCTTTAAGCAGATTTTGTATTTTCATGCATATTCTTTTATTCTATTATTTTTTTAATAATACAGAAATCTGTGCACACGGGGTGTCGGAAATAGGAGGGACGGGGACTCCCCCATATATCGACAGACACGTTCTTGGTAAGTATAAGTAAGTAAATATAAAAAATAAGACCGTGTTCTTTATTTTTTATTATGAATCCGCGCGTTCGCTGCGAATGCAGAGCGTGAGGAACGAAAAAAAGAATCATAGTACTCCAATATCAGACATAATAATTTTGTCTTATGGGTCAGTATTTTTTAGCTGTTTAGTTCTAAAACGGCACCCCAAAGAGTGTACGTCAGACTGATTTAATATTCTCAAATCTTTATTATTATAAAATAATTTTAAAAACATTTCTTACACCGCATCCCTATGCGATACTATTGCATTTGTGCTGTGTATCCCCCGCCCACCCCCAAAATCCTCCGATTTACTATAGCTGCAAACAAAATTTATCATAGATAGTGAAAGGGCTCGAACCGCAAGAATGATCAGTGTGCAGGCTCGCCTGTGTATAGGACATAAAACCTCTGCGGTTATATATCGCCTGGCTTGCTTTTGATATATATCACCGCCAGGAAACTGAATATATCGAGTAGGAGCTGCGCGAGCTGACATTCGAAGTTATTTTCATTCTGCAATAACAGTTGTAGACATTCATTTGTGAAAAATACCTATTGACTTCCTATAGATCATTATATTGGCACATTATTATTAATAAACCACGGTAACTTCCCTATAATGGGCCTCCATGATGAGCAGGAGGTTTAAGGTGAATTTTATACTTTTTAATGACAGATCCATGGCAATAAACAGTGTTCATGACCTGTAAAGTGCGACAGAAACCAAGTTGTTTTTGACAGGGGCGTATATGGCGTGTACTTATTTGTCTTCCTTCAGTCCTGAGAAAAGTATAACTTTACAATTTAAATGAAGTTGTGCCCCACCACGTGGTTTTTGGACATTAAGCCACGTTAACCCTTTTTAACGTCCCCTGCTACCGGATCTTCGCCGCCTCAAGCAATGTCCCAACTTACAGGTACCCAGCAAATACATGCAGGCGTACGTGATTACGATACGGCCATAGGGTCCGTTTATTATTGTTATTTATTATTTAACAATTATTAATTAATAAATAATAATAATTATTATTTATTATTGTAGTGTCGTTTTTCTGGTTTTAATCTCCACCGCTACCGCTGCTTCTTTAATTCCCAGCGCCTCCAGTCCAATTGTGTCACTTCCTTCAGGATTCGCACTTCCTTGTTTTTCTGCGCACAAGAGGCTTTGAGCTCCAAATCACAAAGAGACATCTGTGTATGCTACTTGTGCCTGGAGTCTGCTTTCGCAATGGGGGATAACGAGGATGGAGAAATCATTGAACATCACGTCAACGAGGAGATGGAGAAAAGGCACCTGACAAGACGCGCGGGGTCTTTCTCGGAAGGGGCTAAGCGGCACAGCAGCACGCAGTCCTCGCACCGCTTGCTTGCCTACAGCGATGCGCTTATTTCCATTATCGCTACCGTAATGGTATGGTCAGAGTATTTCTCATATGCGCGATTCAGCCGACAGTTCAGTTTGTCCATGCATGCGACTGTGGTCTGGAGAGCGAATCATTGTCAACACTTTCAGCTTGTTATAGGTTTGAATCTCATGGGGATTTTAACATTTTGTGCACCAGTTTCCTTCCGCGAGGACAGCCATTTTTTAAATAAGAATAATGTGTCATGTCACATTCTCATTGCTTTTTATGGGATGTGAAATCATGTATGTGTTCTCCAAAGGAGCTCGTGCAGATGTCAATCATCCTTGTTACATGAACTTGTTCAGCGAAAAAAATGTATTTATCTTTCCAGATATTGCCTGTTGCGCACACAAAGATTCAAGATAATGAGGTAAAATCAATCCCAGACCTAAAACTGTCACCAGTTTAAGCTACTCCACAGCCATATGAAGATATTAGCACAGGAAGTAAAATAAGGATGTGCACATTGTTCAAACATTTCAGTCACCCCTAACATCATTTCTGTTGCTGAATACTTTTTTTGTTCAACAGGAATTGAAAGTAAGCTTGCAGCAACTCCTCACAACAAAGATTGCTGTTTACTTGATGACATTTTTAATAGTGACTGTAGCATGGGCTGCTCATATCAGGTACAGAATATTTACCTCCAGCTGTGTGCCTTTACTGTGGTGGTGTTTACTTCCCAAAATGTTTATATGATGAACTTCAATTAAAGTAAATAGAGGAACAAACAGATGAATAGTTGTATAGTACTGTAAATCATTCAGTGTCAGTGGAACATTATTTTTATTGACAGGTTATTCCAAGTGATAGAACGCATAGATGACTGCCTTGCACTCCTAAATCTTGTAAGTTTGTTTCCATTGCATTGACTATATAAATTATAGTAAAAACTATTCATGTTCAATCAGCTTCATATTGGTATAGTGATAACAAGAGTAATTATATATATTTCGTGTAATAATAAAATGCATCACAAACCTTGTATGCTTTTTTTCTGTCAGGCCTGTATGATGCTGATAACTTTCCTTCCATATACTGTAAGTATTGCCAACTTTTTCTAATGGGTTTGGGATAAGCAATCATCCTTAGGTCCAAATTACTTAGATAGTGGTATCCAGGACTCTCCAGCCTTGCTGTCTCACAGTGTAAAGAAGGAATGAGTCTTCAGTGTAAATCGTAAAACAGCCAAAATATATTCACCTCATTTTAAATCTTTAAACCAAACTTAATCTGTTAAATCCACTGCACTGTCTATGATCCTAAATCCAGAGTACTGAAAAACCTGTTCAATTATTCTATTTTTAGTTCTCATTGATGGCAGCTTTTCCAGAAAACATACTCGGCATTCTCTTCTTTTGTGGCTGTGTTGTAGTCATTGGCCTGATACAGGTAAGCGGCACATTACGGAAAGTGTACTGGTCGCCTTTGAAACGAATCTCCTGTGACGACGTTTTCTTTCCTCCCCGCAGGCTGTCATTGTTCTGTATGGATTTAGCCAGCCTTTCCTGCTGAATGACCAGATACAAGTGTCTGAAAATCTGACCTTTTACAAAAAGCATATCTTAAAAGTCATTTTAAGAGTTCCTGTGTTCTGCTTTGTTGCAATAATTTTTTCCTTAATTTTTCCCCCAATGGTGAGTTGTTGTCTTACCATTTTTGCAGCTGATAGAATTGTAAAAGAACTTTTGTATATCTCTTGCTGAAGATTACTAAATATATGACAGGATTCTTGGAAGTCTTGTGATTTTAAATCAAATTTGGCAAATATTTAAATAAATACTTACAAACATTTTGATAAAGCACCTATTTTCACCTGAGTATTCCTTCTCTTTCCCGTGCAGGCCTACGTTATTCTGGCCTTCGTCATCTTCTTCCCCTACATCTCACAGTTACTGAAGTGGTGTCGCAGCAAAGCAGTTGGTAAGGAGTGAACTCTGGTGATGGCATGATACATGTTGAATGTACACTCAGTGGCCAGTTTATTAGGTACACCTGCTTGCTAATGCAATCAGTCTCCACCAGGGCCAACTCTACCTCTGGCATCAATTTACTTGGGAGGCCCTCTGCTGATGATCATTTTACTTCCTCTGCAACACAGATTATTCAGGTGCCTCAGACTGCATATTCTGCCTGTAGCTAAAGCTGGCCCAGGGCTGCTCCTCCAAACAGAGAATCATGTGAGTGCGGCTGAATACTTGCAGCAGTCAGGCAGGTGTTTCAGGCAGCTGTTTCAGGCAGCTGTTTCGGCAGCTCTGAGAATACAACCTAGTTATACTTGAAGTAGCTCTGGCAGAAAATGTGGCTCTTATCTGGTACAATCTAGTGTGTATATAGGGAAACATTTGCTAACCAGCCCATACAAAGGACAAATTACCTTGGAATAAGTGATGGCAATGAAACAATCAGCTCAGAGCCTGCTAACTCATTTGTTTATTTTACAAAGTGCAGTCATCAGTTTTCAGGACATTAGTAATAATGAGCCCTTTGTCATGCGATACGTTTATAAAATATTTTATTTTTTACAGTTCATATTATTGCAATATGAGCTAGGCCATTTACCTAACTACAAATGAGTGGTATATTTTACAGAGTTAAGAGTTCTGTAATAAGTTTTGACCACAGCTTTGCATTATCATTGTAGTGAATTTTATCATTAGCCGTGCATTAAGTAAGTAAGTCTGATTGAATTATGAATTAATGTTCGCCCTTATTCTTCTGTGCTGTTGTTGCATTCAGTGTCAGTTACACATTTAAGATAGCAGTGTTTTGTTGCATAACCAGCCATAACCGAGAGCAGCACTCTTTAAGAAAGGCTCCTTCAGGTTGTAAAAGAAAAAAACGTTACCGAAAAATGTCATGTCCATGTGTTTTCAGGGAGGCAAGAGGATAGCCCTGAATCCATGCTGTTCTACTCCTACCACCCCAATGAGCCACTCAGCAAAGAGCGCGTAGAAGCCTTCAGTGATGGGGTGTACGCCATCGTAGCCACGCTCCTCATTTTAGACATATGGTAATTTTTGTTGCCTATTACCTTATTCTGTATTGCTGATCTTGGTGCACATGGAGCATATTGTGCTCCATCATATGTAACTCCTGCCTGTATGTAGTGTAAAGCCCTTCAGAGGGATGTAGCCACTGCCTCACAGTGTGGGGAATTTGCAGAACCAAAAGCTCCACAGCTTCACGGACACAGATATGGTTTCTTGGTCGTGTTTGTATCTCAGTATCATGTGACACTGAAGGGGTACTCCGTTTGGTTAAATGAGAAGGCTTATGGACAATTCCAGCATTATAGATATTTAGACTCATATTGACAAAAAAAATTACCTCAGAGCATGGACAAGCTTGGTATCAGTTAGTCACTTTACATATCTTTTCATCTTTTACGTATCTTTCCATTTAAGGTCTTGGGTCGAATACAGTCAAATTCACAAAATTCATCCATTAATATGCATGTTTGAAATATATAGCATAATTTTAGTATGTGACATCAAATGATGTGGAATTGCCCTCATACATATTTAGTGGCAAGGTGAGCCTGCATACTGTGCCGCGGTCAGCTGGGGCCAATATTTTGATGCTTTGTGTCCTTCCTCTGTTGGCTCGTGCCGGGCAGTGAGGACAACGTCCCAGACCCTGCGGAGGTGCAGCACAAGTTCAACAGCAGCCTGGTGGTGGCCCTGCAGGAATTCGGCCCTGAGTTTTTGGCTTACTTCGGCTCGTTCGCTACGGTGGGCCTGCTGTGGTTCGTCCACCACTCGCTCTTCATGCACGTGACCAAAAGCACCCGGCTGATGGGCATACTCAACACCTTCTCGCTGGCCTTCGTGGGGGGCTTGCCCCTGGCCTACCAGCTGACTCACGAGTTCACTCGCAACTCCCGCAATGAGCTGGAGGCCATCCAGATAAGCTGCGTCATTATATTCTTTGCTGGGATCTTCCAGCTGGCTATCTGGGTGGTGGCGCTCTTCAGCCAGCGTGAGACACTGCACCCCTGCGTGCACTATGGTGGCCAGGACCATGCCTTCATGTTGGCCAAGCTTGCCCTCTACCCCGCGGTGGCCCTGGGTACCTTCTTCATCACCTGCGTGCTGAGCGAATTCAGCGCCCCCGTCTTTCACCTGACGCAGATCGTGGTGCCCGTGGCTTTCCTGCTGCTCCGTCTCCTGGTCCGGGTGGCATTGGCCGTCCTCCATTGGCTCTTCTGCCCGCACCGACCCACCATGCTCGACCTGCAGGGTGAGGAGGACTCGCGGCTGGATTTTAATGACGTGGTGACGTAGCTGTGACGGCGGGGCTATCACACAGCCGCTGGGGTGGTTTTCACGGCATTGGTGCAATGTTGGGCACTGGCGTAGGTCAGGCTTTAAACCCATTTTTGAAATAATAGACGCACATTTCCAGCAATCTGCACCTTCATTTTCCTTGGTTTAACAGCAGGTTCCCTGCTTGCTTCCAGGCTTTAATTAAAATCAAAATGAGGAAGATGTTTCCCCCTTTTGCGATACCTAGATAAGACTTGCTTAAGGTGTTTATAACATGTTTTAGGGAAGCTGCATTGTCGATCATGCACTGCGAGGCCATGTTGTCACGGCCAGAAAAGCGTTGCCAGTCATGTGAGAAACCTGTTCTTTTGGTCCAATAATCTCTTGCCTGCTGTCTCGTTCTAGAAGGCAGAGGTTATGTCAGCCTTTATGATTCATTGTTGTTTATTTAAGAGCCATTCAGACAGCTGGAAAAGGCAAATAACTAGTACCATGAGAAAAGTCGAAATTGAAATATTAGAGATTGGTTTCAAGCACAGGAAGTAATATGAAATCAAATTGACTGATCCAGAGTAAATCTCAGATGACAGACAAAGAGTCTGCGCAAAAATGTGGGAAACACCAACATTCCTCAAGGAGTATGGAAAGTGGGGCAAACAGCCAGCCTGATGACTGACTAGCTCTTTCCAGCACTAGAGGGCCACAGCAGAAGTCAAGCGGGTGACTTAGGAGTGCAGAATTCAGAAAAAATGTTAGAGAATGAAGTGGGACTCTAGGCTGATAGGGGGCGCCACAGCTTACGCCACCAACAAGTCCTACCAAAGTGTAACATGGATAAGGTCCTTTGTACCTATATATGTAAGGAATGTAATATGAACAATATGGGTCAATACGGTTCTAGCCTATAATTTTGTTAAATATGAAGTAAAAATAATTTTTGCTGTAGGGTATATTTTTGCATAATCTTCTGCACTGTTTTCCTCTTTCAGATGGGAATGTTTGCTGAATATTAATTGAGTTCACTGTTATGTGTACTGCAGGATACGACCCCGCCTTGTGTCCATAGTCTCGGGGATAGGCTCCGGGCCCCCTGCAACTCTAAATAAGACTAGTGGTTTCAGGAAATGAGTGAATGGATGGATTAGATTTTCTAATGGTGTACAGCTGTTAATTTCAAACATCCATAATCTAATTGGCATGGTATTGCCCAAATGCCCAGTCAATATAATATATTTTTGGCAATCATTAACAACATTTCTTTTAATTTTTAGAGCGTAACCACACCTTAGTTAGTAGTTAGTTACTTTGGCCAATAAGCAGATCTCTGGATCTGATGGGAAGGTAATTTCATGAATCTTAGATATGGTGTAAAATGCACCTGGTCATTGTGGTCAAAGGCTGTGCACTTTAAAGCATAACCAAGTGGATTATAAAAGAAAACAAAGCTTTAACTACACCACCTCTGAAGTCTGAAGTAGGGAGATTAGATGCAAGAGTTGATGTTTGCATGGGATGACTGGAAACTGATGTAAAAAGCTAAATTGAATTATTCTGTACCTGTACTTTAAAGTGGAAACACCATCCCTGCACAGGTAGTTCCACAAATTGCTCTCCCACCTAATTTTACGTTTGTCTGGCTTAGGCTCAGACCACTTTGACACAACAGCCCGATATTCTAAGGATAGTTTTATGCAGTGGCTGATTCCATGCAGTTGGAAGATGGTGGGTTCCACTGGCATTTCGATGCTGTTTCATAGTTGCAAAGTCAAATTTAATCCTCAAAACACAAATTACATTTCAGTTTCAGCAGTTCACAGTACATAGAAGATAGGATTTTGCTAAAGTAAATGACACAAGTATTCACTAGGGTCCCTTTGGCAGAGGATTTCTGTGTGTATGCTAAAATAAATCTGTATGAGTGGTCATGCACAGATTTGGACACACCAAACACAGTGTCTTTCCAATCTTAATAGAGAGTCCCCTTGCTTTGAAGCTAAACAAGGATGCAAAAACACGAGTTGGCCATTCTCTTTTAAATTTCTTCTAATGCCTGTCCTAAAACTGTGCTCCATGTGAATAAATTATTTCAGTCTGTAAATAGGAAATAAGGTATAGACTAATTCTCTTTTTATTACTTTACAAACATCTTATGAAGGAATAATAAGAGATTTTGAAATATAGCTAAAATACCATTTATTGCCACACCACCTGTCAGCCAGTTGACATTCAGGCACCCCAGGTAGCTCTGATTTTGCACTTCAAATGAAACTTTTATGTTTGAATGATAGTGAGCAGTGGGAAATTATCTATTTAAAGTTATGGTGAGTCTATGATGATGACAGAATGTCTATGTTAAATACAGTGAAGAAGCTGAAAGATGACTGCTGTATTGCACTACATTAGCATGAAATGGATAAGACATCTAATATAGTGTTTGTTGTGAATTTGCCCTGTGATGGGTTGGGCCCCATCCTGCATTGTTCCCAGCTTTGTGCCTATAGCTTATGGGATACTCTCTAGGCCCTCATGACCTTGAATAGGACAAGCAGTTACAGTTGATGGATGGATGGACCGACCAACCTTATATTAGGTTTTATAATGGCCTTATATCTCCAATGTTCAAGATGCACCTACTGAATGGTGTTTGGGGAGAATTTTGCCATTTTTAGCACTGCATCCAAAACGATTTAAACTAATATACTTTGATTTTCGTATTAATGTACAAAACTGTTGCACAGATATTTTTGTTAGTATATTTGAATAATGGTGATTATTATGCACTAAGAGGCCCTGTTGGTTAATGGTCTCAAACTGGTGACCACTGGCTTGGCTTTCCATCTCTGGCATTTTTGATTGCTTAAAGCAACCATGACTTATTCATTTCACAGCATACTTTCAAATCTATACAAATTCCTATATGTTTGCTGTTTTCTGTTGTGAATAAACATATACAGATTATAGCTTGCTGTTAATTTGTACATGGATATAAAGTGGCAGGACTTTTACACTATGAAGATGACAGAAACAACTTAGTTGGGGGATCTGAAAAAAAGCTTTAAGTGTCCTTGACAACAGGGAACACACACCTCAGCCTCTTTGGAAATGTATAGCCAGAGCACTAAAGAGGAAGCGCCACCCAGTGGTGAAACCTAGGATACAGGAGGAACAATTCAGATTCAAGCCTGGTTGTGGACCAGCTCTTCTTTCACTTGCAGTTGTGTGAGGGTTTGTGGGAATATGTTAACAAATCTACATGTGCTTCAGGAAAGCATATGAAAGCATACTCTGGTACATACTATGGGAGATGATGCAGTAATATGGGAACATCATCTGCATGCTTTAAGAGTCATGTTTGCATTTGCAAGTTATTGAGAGTGAGCATTGGTCTTTGGCACAGATGCATATTGTTTCTACTCCTTGCTTTCATGCACAGGATATCAAGGCTCAGCCATCGATATGGGGGCAAGAAGTGACATCTTTGCTACTTGCAGATAATGTGCTTTTGGTTTCAGGTAATCCGGCATGAATGTAAGTGTTTTGATGCCGAGTGTGAAGTGGCAGGGGTGAGAATCAGCACCTCCAAATGGTACTTTCTCAGAAAAGAATAGAATTTGCCTTTCAGGTGAGACTGGAGAGTCTGCCGTAAATGATGGGGTCCAAGTACCTCGGGATCTTGTTGATGAGCAGTGTTAAGAGATAGGGCTCGGCGATATATACCAATAGAATATCATATCATGATCATGAACATTCATATCGTCACCAATTTGAATATAAACACTTGTTACCTTGTAAAATTTACAGTTATAATGCACTATTTTTACATGAATTCCATCAAGGTATTAGTGTATTTTTGGTGAAATTTATCATTATGCGTATCACATGCTCAGTAACTATTAGTAAAACAAACTGGTCGTCATAGCCAAAATTTTAAAATACCTGATTTCTACATAAGAAGTTAGAATATTGTGATAAATATCACTATTGTGAAAATCTGGGAAAAAAAAACATATTTTTAGGGCATAACACCCAGCCCTGATCAAACCCCTTTTTCTGGAGTTAATAAGGCAGTTAGAGAAAAAAAAACCTAGCAACTTACTACTGGAGTTTTCTAGTGTTATGCCCTACAAGAAAGTTTACTTTTATATGATTTATTTATTAAAATTACGTATCGAGATTTTTATTTTGATACTAAAAAAAATTAACATGATATATTTTGCCATATTACCCAGCCTTAATAAGAGGGACCATGAGCTTGACAGGGGGACTTTTACAGGTACTATGAATGTCTGTGGTGGTGTAGGGGGAGTTAGGTCACCAGAGGCTTGTGGTTTACCGTTCAAGCTACATCCCTTTCCTCACCTTTATTCATGAGCTTTGGGCATTGACCCTCCAGGTGGAGGCGTTGGGGAAGACTCAAAACACATGAGGGGGACTTGATCCCTCAACTGGCTTACGACTGTAAAGGGATCGCCTACAAAATGCTAGAGTCTGTGGCCAGCAAGTCGCTGAAAGACGAGATGACGCAAAGCCGTCAAAACATTAGGGTTTGTATGACAAAGAGTCACTAGTACAGGTAATACATGAACTCAACAGTATTAAAATAAATTTTATTTGTAAAGAAAAATGATATGTCAACAAATCACATAACCATTACCCCATGTCAATAAAATAGTAATAATGCTAATACAGAAATGTTTCATACAAAATATTTCGCTGCAACAGATTTTATGACACGCATTTTTCTAGACAAGGTCCTTGTACAGAAAATGGTAATTAAAATTTCAATTTTAAAAGAGTAATTGAGTTTAATTGATCAAGTCCTTGCACAACTGAAACTGTAAAACAGGCAAAATAGACTGATGCCTCCCAAGTGTTAGTGATACAAACCAGAACTCATCTATTCTCCATTTGTCAGCTTGTTTTCAAAAGTAGTTTATAATAGGCATAGATTTGGATATGTACAAAGCATGATGGGACACACTTGTAGGCATAGATTTGGATATGTACAAAGAATGATGGGATACGCCCACAGGCATAGAGGATCTCTGTAGCTGTGGGATGCATAATCATCAGATATTTGTTTACTCTGTAAGTCAGTACGTGCATAGAATACCTCATTGCTTTTAAGTTTCTGTACAGAACAAAACAAAAATAAAAGTCTCCCAAACCTGACGATATTAATGGGTTCTAATATTTTCACACTGCTTCCCTTTAGTCTCATAAAAAAACAATACATTTGCATTAAATCTCTTTAAAAAATAACTTGAATTATGAATGATGCATTGAGTAATGCATCCAACTCTACTGGCTAATATACATCTGTACATTACTTTGAAGCCATTATGCACAACGAGTTACAAAAAAATCTATTTGGAAACTATAGGCTTTTAAAATTCATAACATTCAGTAGGAATGTTAAATATTGGAAAATAAAATACTACAGATCCCAGCTATCGCTTACATTACTGTATTATTTTAATAACATTATTTAAATACTATAAATCAATATATATGTAAATCAGTATATGTACACATCATTGTGTAATGTAGTTTCAGAATTGTGTGCAAACTAGTGCTACATTCAATATAAATTAACTATTCACAAAATAGGCTGAGACATTACAAGGATGCCACTGATGACCTGATTCTGCAGTTAAAACTATCTCAGCAATGTAATAATCACTTAAGTTTACATATTTACTTACTGCTTCAAACATATATTTGAGGAATATAGAATGCCTTCTATACACCATATATGAATATTATTAAATTAGCTATAAGAGCTGGAGATTGCCAGTGCTTGTTACAATTTTTCATCATGAGGCAAACCATCTCAGCATAGTATTGACACAGATATGTAGATCTGCCAGATGCTGTAGCCTACCTGTGGTCTACGATCAAGTGCTCAAAGCCCGATATTGCAGAAGATGCTGTATTCTTGCCACAGCAATTAATGCACTAGAATACTTGTCCTTGCATCAACATTGGCGCACTTGTTTGCATTGTCCCAAGGCACTGTCCAGATGTTGCTACAGTTTCTCCTGGGGTGAAGATTAATTCACACTGAGTGTGGACAGGATCTGGTCCAGACCAGTGTGGGGGGTGCTATATCAAAGCGATTGTTAGTCTTCACCTCCACTGGCTAGTAGGATGCCCTTCTCCCTCAGATGGGCACCCAGTGAGTAGAAAATGCTCAGCTGTTGCTCTGGGTGCAGGGCCAGTAACTGCTGCAGCACTTTGCTGGGGTTGGGACCCCTGGAGGACAATCGGGGGATAGCATATGACACTCAGTACAGTGATCGACCTCGGCATACCGTGAAAGGGTATAGCTATACATATGCATGGAAGCCGGTCCTGTCTTCCCCTACTAAGCAATCATGCATAATAAACTAACCTGAACCACACACAGCTCATTAATTCACTGCTATTTCCTTAAGGCAAAGAAGCTCAAGAACAAAATTATGCGTTTGAAGCTGGATAAGCACTTAGAACCTTGGAAGTACCTGATAAAGCTGGTCAAGTAAACATGAACAAAGGTAGCCATTAGGTACTGGCAGTCAAAGCGATCCATGATGCCTCCATGCCCAGGAATGGTGTCTGCGAAATCCTGTAAGAGACCAGAGTTGAGACGCACAGTAGCTGATAGTCATCTTAAGAATCTCGGACTCATCTCAATCAGTGTGTGCTCACTTTTATTTTGAAAGCTCTCTTAAACCCACTGGCAAAGAAGCCACCAAACGGGCCTATCAGAGAGGCAAAGGTGGAGAGCGCGATGCTGTGGACTTGGAATGGATACAGAGTCACCGTTTCCTGAAAAAAGGGAACAAAAATATATTTATTGCTCGGTCTCCCCCAGTCCTGAGCTCAATATCTTGCTCCTCTACACTGTCACCAACAAAATGTCATTCTAGTTCCATTTCTATTGACTACAGCCTTGGGAGATGGGTATAATCAATGCCTCTGTGGGACAACAAATATGATCCAACTGGCCATATACTTGTAGAATATCTAAGCACCACCTCACAAAGTCTTACTGGCCTGCAACATTTTAATTGGAGAGATTCATGCCATGAATGGTGTTGCTCTCTGAAATTGGAATGGAATCCAGTGGAATTTAAGGTGGTCCTTACCAGTGCCGTGGAAAAACTTTAAGGGTTGGAGGCTAGATTAGGGGGTGGGGGGTGGAAGGGGTCCCCCTCAGTTAATTTTCAGGGAATGGTTGGTAAATCATTTAGCGTGATTGTCGGTGACCGGCAACATTCACTAGCCGTGAATGAGGGAGGTTGGTGATCAAAAGGGGGCACATGGAAGCTCAAGAAAGGAGGTAGGGGGCACTTTCAATTGTTCCCAAACACACTTAACCCCCTCTCCCCCTGCAAGTCCTTACCCATCCAAGGACGTTCTGCACCACGGGGTGGAGGCTATATTCTTGCAGCATGAAAAGATCTGAGCGCTGACACTCCATGGTAAAACGGTTCATCTCACTGTCATACTCAACAGGACAAATGAAGTACTGGAGCTGAGCCACGAGGTAAGAGAACTGCAGAGATACAGTACAGTGAGCAGGATATTATCAAGAAGGAGAGGTTGGATTCGTAAAATTACATCATATATGCCTATTTACATAACATTTAAGTTTGCACTTATGTACAAAACATCAACACACAAACACAAAGTCACTACCAAAAGCAAAGGATGTTATTTTTTGTACGTCAGTATCAAAATTTCATCCAAATGATGGACTGCACCTGTGCCAATGTCAAATGTGCATTATCATTCTGTGTGCCATTACGAAGTACAGTGTTCTACTCACAATGAACCCAAAGACAAGGGTGCCAAAGAATCCTCCGATGAAACCCTCCCAGGTTTTCTTTGGGGAGAGCTGCAGTGTCACAAACAAACCATTATAGATGAATAAGGCTGACATGGAACTGCAACTGCTCACTTTATAGACAGTTCCTCTATGACATTAGTCTCAAATACATTTTCTAGGCGCAGGTTGCCATTGGCATAATTAATTACTAAATCACATTATTTTGAAAAAAGTTAACACATCTTAAAAATCATAAAATAAGATTGGCACGTTGATCAATATCCCTTTATTTTACAAAGAATTCTTTTATTTTAAGGAATAAGTGCATCATTCATTTACAATAGCCAAGATTTTACCAAAATTAGCACCATTCCATGCAACATATTTTTACTTGTTCTCATGAAAAATATGCACTTTCAAAACCTAAGGCCAGTTACAAGTGATTATACAACCTTAATCAAAGGTGTTCTTCCAAAGAAGAAACCAAACAGGTAAGCCATGATGTCATTGCAAATCACAATAGATGCTGGAATAAGAAACCTATGGAAGAATGTTACACCTTTTTTTTAAAAAAAATATCCATTTGTTACACATTTCCACAGCATTCTAAAACAAACTTAAGGACTGTGTCACAAAGCAATGTTATTCATATGTAATCATATGTTATCCAAGTTAATTTTTTTAGTTAATTAGGTACTTTTTAAGTATCAAATAATCAGGCAGACTGCTAGCACATTTTTTATATTAGACAAGTCAAATCAGACTATTTTATGTTTATGTGCAAGTTAAAGTGCTGCATGTATGTCGCTCTTACCAGGCCAATCCTTCAAAAAGGTTCTGAATGATCAGATGGGACTGGGTTACCACAATGAGCAGTGTCACATGGGTCCAGGCAAACTGAAATGGGATGCAAAGCATAGGGCTTTCAACATGGTCTGTGCAATTCTCTGGTACTGAATACATTTTCAAATGGTTCATTTCTGAAACATTGATAGACACAGAAAACTCTGTGGTTAAAGAGTTATGGGTAGCAGGCATGTGTAGTGGTTAGCAATATTGCATCACCCTCCAGGACTGGGGGATAAAGTCCCATCTCAGTATGTAGATTTTGCATGTTTTCTCTGTCTTACATGAGTCTCCTCCCTTGCCGGTAGACAAATTAACATCTCTAAATGGATCATGATGTGACTGTGTTAGCTAAAATGGATTGGCATCCTACCAAGGGTGCTCCCCAACCCTGTAACTAATAACGCCCAGCCACAGGCTTTAAACCCTGTGATAATGGTGAAGCTAGAATGTGGATCGCTGACAGATATTTGCATATCCCAGTATGGATAAATAGGAAGGCATTTGGCACTTGTCCTCTGCCACCAAGAATGAAGCCGTACCCAAGCCATACTGAGAGGAGACGGGTGTTTTTCCCCGTTGTATATTATGCGAGCCATACCTGACCAGTACCCGCACTGACATGGCCCTGATTTCCAGCAGGGCCAAAAGGGTGACTATACTGATCTGGTTGCGTCATCACCATCTGATTGGTCAAAATTCATGTAGATGCCGATAATCTGTACTGATATGCATGGATTATTTGAAGCAAAATCTACATATAATTAATTATTAATAGTATCATACATCACAATGTATGATACTATTACTAACTTGGAGCCTGAAAATTTCATAAGCGAATGGAATGGATTCGTAATGTAAATTTACACAAGCTAATGATAATTCATGCTAACATAACACTGTGATTCTCTCACACATGCTAACAAAAATTAGCATATTGTAATTTATGATGTACACAGTGGGAACAGTAAATAAAATTAAACAGGTTTTTTTGTCACTGTCTCTGCAAACCCGGCAACGCCTTTACCAACCCTTCTACAGTGGAAAATTAAAGCAAGCTGGAACCGACCTGTAACTATTCTCTTTGTGGTACAGCTTGGGTATGGCCTGGCTCCTGTAAGCCAGTGGAAAAACGCCAATAAACTAGTAACTTATACAGGATTACAGATGTGCAAATTGTCAGTTAAAAATTCCTGTGATTCTGCAAATTTGCTTTGTATTATTTAACTTCACTATTCTTTCGCCCTGACGAAAGCAGGTAAATAGTTATTGGCTTTACCATTCTTTTGACTGTAAGTAGCTTGTACTATGAAGCAAGCACATTAGCCTGAAAAGGTACTGGCAGTTACATAGCATTGTAAGCTTGTATCTGTTTTAAAATCTCTTGTCATTCACGCCCTTTTATGTCAGGAATGGGTGGTGGAATTGGCTCTAGTCCACACTGGCAGTTACAGTACATATCAGACTCATACCATGTAAAACTGCAGTCGGTAATGTTTCTTCACTAAACTCAGCACAAACATGCAGAAACCTGAAAAAAGCAAATAATTTCCAGTTAGTTGCACTTGAAAAGAATAAAACCTGAACAACATCTGTGTTAGTGAACTATATGTGAGCCACTATAATTTTAACAATTCAACCTAACATAGCACAGGCATATGAAGAAAATCCATTCAAATCCTAATTATTTAACATTTTACTTAATTAGCAAATGTGTTTTATCCTTTATGTAAGTAACATACATTTTTGAGAAAGTGGTCTTAGACAGTCCCTGAAGTGACAGTGATCAGGGTGCCCAATGAAGTAATCACACGCCGAACCTGGGATTTGAACCAGTTACGTTCTGGTCAGAGGAATAGCATCCTAACCTTTTTTTTTAAACTATACAAACAGTATAAAGTAAAGTACTGTAATTGAAGTACATACTTTAGAGCAGTGTTTCCCAATCCAGTCCTTGAGGATCCAAAGACAGTCCACATTTTTGCACCTCCTAGGCAATCAAGAAAATCATATACCTAGTACAGGTGTGTTTGAAGCCAGGAGAGAACAAAAAATGAGTATTGTCTGGGGGTCCAAGGACTGGTTTAGGAAACACTGTTTATAATGAGTTGTAAGTACTAAGATGGGGTGTATGGGTGGTCTTCATATTATAGTCTGCCCTGCAGACAGACTTTATGCAGAGTAGGTAAGTTATTAACCTTCAGATTGATAAGAGCAGCAGGGTTATAAATGAGCTGTTAATGCAGTGTGACAAATTTGCTCTGTACATACTAATTCCGCTGCCCTGTAGCCAATAGGTATGTAAATGTCCAATCCCCTGAAGTGACTCTTAGCAGTCTATTTAGTCTACAAAGACTTCTAGAAGTCTACTTAACCAACTAAATAACACAAACTATTTCCAGTTATACTATTGTTTCATAAAACAAATCCCTGTATTTTATTTCATTTAGTAGTTATTTCAAATTCTTAGCAAATATAGTGCATTCTTTTTTTACCTTCTTCCTTCTTACATTCCTTATTTTTGCATTTATTAAACCATTATTTGCTTAATAAAAACAACAATTTATTTCTGCAGTGGACAAAATGACAGAAATAACAGTAACTAAATTGCAATTACAAACACACCCACAAAATTTATCCATGTGAGGCTCACAGTCAATTAGCAGCATTAGTCAGCTATAAAAAAAAAAAAGTTTGGCAATAAACAAATGTTAACTTCCAAAGCAAAACAAGACAAAAGAGCTCCCAAGGGACAAAATGTTCCATGACTGAACTTGAGGTGTATCAGTCACAAAAGCTGCAAGAATAATGGAAAATTAATACTATGAGAGTATATGTTAAACACTGCACTGGCAGAAAACATGCTAAACGCTGCAAAGCCAAGGCCTCAAAAATGACCACAGGACCCAGTATCAACAAGAACTTCACAAATCTGGCTCAGGCAGGGCTGCCATCCTTAACATGCTTGTATCCAAAGCCAGTGCACAGATACACAGGGGTAAGGAGGACAAACCTTGGACACCTGAGCCATGGAAAAAAGTCATATCATCCAATTAATCATTTTCTCCTACTTCCAGATGGCTTCATCCAAGGATTCCTTCAACCATGTTGCCAAACGGTTAATCATGCTGATCCGTAATGGCACGAACAGCCAACATGATTCCATCTCATTATTACTCTCTATGGTTGCATAATGGCTGAAGAATATGCCGATATGCAGGACCTGATGCGTCCTATGTTCTAAAAACCCCATATTGAACAAATTCAAGAGTGGTTACATGGAGCACAGCATGCGAAGTGGATGTACTGTATACTTCCTCATCCTGCAAATAACTTGAGGCTTTCCTTCCTGAAGACGGCTTGTATGTCAGCATTCTAAGGACTACAACTATCATGAAAGCAAAGGATGGCCCTAGTCCTTATTATACCCTTGAGATTAATATCATAATATGACATTATATTATGCATTTCCATTATGGTCTATCTCTGTATGCATGTGCATTACTTGCAACCTTAAAAGCATGTTTTAGCACTGTACATCATATACAGTATATATATATATATATATAGTATAAAAATTGAAGAAGATATATAGATAAGAAAACCATTTTATTAGGTTTAGTTTTGGATCAAAAGCAGTATCTGCCTTACTGCAGGTGATATACAGTTCATGTATAAGCACAGAGGCACAAACCGCTACCTACCGGCCAGATACATGGTGAAGGAGATGAAGCGATGGTATCGCACCAGGAACTGCAGCAGCTCTTTCCTCCTCACCAATACGCCAAAATAGTCAGCTACTGTTTCACCATAGAAGAAGTAGTTGACGCAGATCAGGAAATACCTGCAGTTTAAAAAAAGACCATCTTAGTTTTATTCACCTGCTCTATTCACCGACTTAGCATATACCGAAGTCCGAATGCACTTAGTGAAATTACTGATGCCATAAAGAACCTATCATCAGTATGTAAAAATGAAACACATACAAGGCAGTGGTCAGCATAATCAATGCATCTGCCCTGTTATCTTACCATACACACTTACCAGCTTAGTGTCCTGAACCATGGGAGCTCATAGGAATGGTAAACTCTGTATCCAATGGTAATTATTTCCTGAAAGCACTTAATCTGAATGGTCATGACCTAAATTGAATGAAACATAAAAAACAAATAGTTTTCAGTGTAAAAGTAAAAACAAGAAACAAATTCATGCTGATTTTCTGGCATGCAGTTCTTATAGTTAAATACATTCTGTGAGATTCTTCCACTGTATCTTCTGAGGACTGACTCGGTAACAACAGCTGAAGCATTCCCTGGCACTTACCAGTGGTATTAGCATGATGGGTCCAGCCCAGATCATTAAGCAGAACCCAGTGATCATCGTTAGAGACAAAATGACACGTATCCAGCAATTCTTCCATCTGCAAAATAATAATAATAAGAAAATGGGAGAGATTTCTTCCCCTTTGATAATGAAAAGATGTCTTCCACTGCAGTGACGCTGCTGACCTGGAGGAGAGGCCTTCCAAAGCTTTGTTGAGACATTCTGGAGTCTTGTCTACTGGTGCTGGGGCCTCCGGCCTGTTGGCTTTGGAGTCTCCCTCCACTTCCACCTCTCCATCTGCCTCTCCCTCACCTGAGAAGGCCAGTCTGTCCTCACCATCTTTCTCCTGTACACAGAGTGAGCTAATTTAAAATTTGCTCGACCAAAATCTGGGATGAATGGACAGAGTGGAACATTTATGAAGACCTTAATGGTGGGAAACAAAGTTAACCAAGACCACTTCAGTAAAACGCTGCACATAATTGGCCAGTTTCCCAGTTAACAATTAAGCCTAAGCCTAGACTAGCTTTGAGTTACAATGGTAAATCTACATTGAAACAGCAATTTAGTCCAAGAATAGTCATAATCCGTGTTCGGGAAACCGGCCCAATAAGATTAATGTTTAAGATTAAAGTTAAGTTATATAATCGTTACTATATCTAATGAAAACTTCAGAACTGCAGAGCAAAATTAGAAAAGTTGCACCAAAAATAAAATAAACCACAATGATGTATAAGGAAGGTGGATGTGCAATTAAATCTGTGGCTTAAACTTCTCAAACAGCTACACTTCTTATGGTGGAGCCTCCTCAGCCGGCTGAGAAGATGCGCCACCTTGACAGAATGTAATTCTTTCATGAGATTTACAGTTACAGAATTATAGCCATATTTACAGGATTATAACGTACACTTCAGAGTCTTCTGTAATTTGCACTGAATATCTGCATGAAAGACCTAATTAATTATAGGAAGTTCAGAGGCCTATATTTAGAAACTCCTTCATTGACTTGGACAGGCATCACATCCAGGGTGTCCACCTGCTTTATGTCCTGTGTTTGCCGAGTGCCGAAAATACATGCCTGGATGAAAGAATTGATTCATTTACTCAAGTAATAATACAATATTGTATAATAAATTATTTAACGTAATCAAAATTGACTAATACAGTGGAACGTAATTTGATGAAAGCAGCTTTGTGTGTTAACTAATAACGTTATTAGAAAATGTTTAAAAATTTTGGAAAACCTGAAGTCACTTAATAAAAACAATGACCTAAAATAAACTGACACTACCAACAAAAAACTAAACAGTTTTATGTATGCATTACAGATGCATTATTGTTAAAAAAATAGTTTTATTGATCTAATGACAATTTCAGCACTTTTGAAAGTATGAGCAAGGTCTAGCTCGTCTTGGGGTTAAAATTTGGTTGGCAAAACTCAAAAGCACAACCAATGACATGCAGAAAGATGAGTCATCAGTGAAGCGCATTGTGGAATGAAAATGTGCATTGCCTAAATAGATGAGATCTGAGGCCTTACTATACTGACCTCTCCTTTTAAAATTTTTCGACTATACTACAAAAGTCAGAGATCATCTTCAAGGTTAATACATGGGTTATACACATTTTAGGAGTGGTTTATAAAATACCTGTCACTTAATAAATAAATTCAAAGGAAAAAAAGCTGGATATTGTTCTGGTAGTTTTCCATGGCCATGAAGGCGTACGCAGAAAGCTAGTTTTTAGATATGCGGCTGAAATATGTGACAAACGCTGGATTTGTGGCACTGCAGGGAAATTTGTCGTCAGAAACACTGCCGACATTTCTCTTACTGTTCCATGTACTGTACTGATTAAATAAGACTCCTCTTCAGTGAGGTGTTAATGTTTAAAACTAGCACAGGTCCAAAAACCTTCTCTCCCTGGACATCGGTATCCAGCAGGGACATTAACGTAACTGGGACTAAGCTAGTTGCGAACAGGGAAATAGGTGAGATCTAGGTGTAGACCCTTGGACATCGTGGAAGTCATTGTCCCTTTACTTTCAATGGACAAAAACACATTTGTCTTTGTTTTAAATGAAACATTTGTGCTATTTTGCTAGCTTAAATGCAAAACGACAATGAGAGGGAACTAATGGAATAAGGGGAATTATTAGCTGGGGGGGTGGGAGGTGGTAGCATACCTACTCATGGACGAAAAGGACAAAGCACACCCTGCTCTTCCTACCTACTACAGTGTGCAGTCAACCTCACAGAACTCAATGCTCCAGGCTGGGTGATGGCCAGAGGACACACCTGATAAGCACACCTTGGGCAACAGGACGTTATAAAGAGCCCAGCCCAACCTTGTCTGTTGCTTAAGCCGTGCCAGACAATTATGTTAACAAAAGGCTCCTTGTTTTGACACTCTTGCGCAACAGCTCTAAATATTACATTGTTGAACCACTATCCACTCAAAGAGGACATGTTTTTACAAATAAAAATTAAAAAACTCTATATAAAACTAGCCTATCCTGCTTTTATTTTAACCTATTTTCCTATTTTTAGAGACCATGGTATAGTAGAGTATTTCTCCATGCCATTTTCAGTTAATTATATGAATCAATAATCAAAAGCAAAGTCTGATTTGTGTTACATATGGAATAAGCAATAAGGAATGCCATTAAACTTTTGTCAGTTTCAAGTTCTCAGAGACAGTTGTGTTTTTTGCAGAAGGATACTGACAAATTTGTCCACGTCTGTACATATTAAGCGACTTCTGATTTCCCAAAATTTTGAAACATTCTCATTTTCTCGGTCATTATTAGTTAACACATGCAGTTAGGCTGCTTTCACAAAACCAGAAGGGGACCAATGTATTGGGAGGTGTATGTAGAGTAGTGTTTAAACTAGGTAGGGAGGTTGTTTAGGAATTTAAGTGAATAATAAATTTGGGCACTGTAAAATGCCTAACCTTTGCTGTCTGTACTTAAATGCTAGGAATAATAATGATAAAAGTACAGAAGCTATATGGGTAAAACTAGATGCTAAAAACTCAAATTGCCTAATTGTTGGTGTTTGTTATACAGCAGCTAATGTAGCTGCAGAGGAAAGCAGAAGGTCATACAACGAAATCAGGATTATGAGTAATAAATATTATGTTGTAGTTATGGGTGAATATATTTTACCTGGGATACAGTGGGACACTGTAAATGAACTTGACATGGTGGAATTGGTACAAGATTGTTTTTTTACTCAGTTTGTTAAAACCCACACCAAGGAAGAAACCATTCTCAATCTTGTTTTCTCTAATAACCAGGACAGAATTGGAAAATTTGAGGTTTTAGAACCACTTGACAGTAGTGATCACAACATGGTTACATTTGAGGTTAATTTTAGTGTGCGAAGACCAAAACAAAAATATACAATGTTAAGAAGACTAACTTAAATGGTTTGAGACTGAAAGTAGAAACGGGAATAACAAAACTGTTGAAGAGGCATGGGGACTTTTTAAAAGCACATTGCTGCAAGTGCAAGAGGACTTCCTGCCTGTTTCCAACAGAACTTAATCTAGGAAACTGCAACCAAGGTGGTTTACTACGGAAATTAAGAATAAAGTCAGGAAGAAAAGGGCTTTGTTCCACAAATAACTAGTTAAAAAATATTAGACTTGCTAAGAGGAATGTCAAAAGGAAGAGTGGAGACTAAGGATGACATTAAAAGTTTCTTCCAATATTTTAACTCCTAAAGACCTAACTAATCTGCATGGCAGTAAAGGCCTTATAATTGAAATTTAAATTGATATAGTTAATGAGCTTAATGATTGTTTTGCACGGGTATTCATTGTAGAGGACACGGGCAACATAAACTTTATTACTAATCCAGCATCGTCTATGACTAATATATGTATAGCTGAAGCTGGTCTGCTACAAAGCCTAGCTAAGCTCAAAGTAAATAAATGTCAGGGCCCTGATGACATCTTACCTATAGTTTATTTGCCAACTCCCACATTCAAAAAGGGAGATAGAAGTAATTTATCAAACTATAGACCAAATTAGTTTGAGCTGGATAACTATAATCCAAGTGAAAATAGTAGGTTACCTGGATTCAAATAACATTCTGGGGGATAGCCCAAGAGAGAGGTAGATCCTGTTTAATTTATTTAAGTTCTTTGAGGAACCTATAAGAGAAATTGATCACAAAAAGACCTATGATATGATCTACTCAGATTTCTAGAAGGCCTTTGATGTTGTCCCCCACAAACGTCTCCTGCTTAAGCTTGAAGCAGCAAGAATTTTAGGGACTGTAGCAGCTTGGATTGAAAACTGATTAACAGACAGGAAGCAGCTGGTAGTTCTTAGAGGCACAATGTCACAGTGGGGTATGGCAGGGTTCAATTTTAGGACCACTGCTATTCCTAATTTACATTAATGATATTAACACCAATATATACAATAAGCTGGTTGAATTTGCAGACAACATCAAGGTGGATGGTGTAGCAGATACTGAACTAGCATGGAGGCTACAGTGGGATCTGGATTGAATTAGTGACTGGGAGATAAAATTTCATGTGGACAAATGTAAGGTAATGCATGCAGGGAGCAAAGACAAAGGACAGATATTTTATGGGTTCCACTGAAATAAAAAGGTAGCTGATTATGAGAAAGACTTTGGTGTCTATGTTCATGCTTCCATGACCCACTCTCACCAGTGTGGGGAAGCAATTAAAAAGGCCAATAGGATGTTGGGTTACATCTCTAAGTATGTGGAGTTTAAATAAAGGGAGGTAATGCCAAGATGATACAATTCCTTGGTAAGACCCCGCCTAGAATACTGTCTGCAGGTTTGGTCACCATACCTTAAAAATGACATTGCTGGCTTGGAAAGGTTGTAACTTAGGGCTACAAGACTGATTCCTGGTCTTAGAGAAATGTCTTAAGAGGAGAGGTTAGCAGAGCTGAATCTGTTCAGCCTCGAGCGAAGGAGGCTAAGGGGGGACATGTTCCAGGTATATAAGATTCTAACATGTGTGGATGCTGTTCTACCAAATACTTACTTCAGTATTAGTTCAATTACAAGAACTTGTGGCCTTAGGTGGAAATTAGTGGAAAAACATTTTAAGATGGATTTGAGAGAAAGCACTTTTACATAGCGTGTAGTTAGAGTATGGAATAGTCTTCCTGCTAGTGTAGCGGAAGCTAAAACACTGGGCTCCTTTAAATCAGAGATAGATAACTATCTCTAACTTTAACTCTGAGCTATTAGTTAAGTTCACCCCAAAAAAGGCTGAATGTTCTCCTCTTGTTTGTTATGTTCTTGTGCTCACAAACACTAAAACATATGGAATGCTGACCTATAAGAGCAAAGCTGTTTATTACACCATTAGAATGTAACATAATGAACATTCTCTGTAATCTAATGATCAAAACAGACAGAGCCAAAGCAAGATTTCAACCCCCAACTTTAGTCATGCAGGACAGCAGATGCTGAGCTGCTGAGCCCGTTTCCAACCACTTTTGTTGTTGGTTTTCAATTATTACTCTAGTAATTATGACACTAAAATATATTCATCCAAAGCAAACACAAAATATCAAATACACTAAAAAATGTTTTTACTTGTATTTGTTTAACTATAAAATGTTGATTATGGTGAAAGGTTGACCCTGTAATGAAACATAAGGCACCATAACACTTTCCCTTATAAGACTTTCTCCTTCAGCTTTCCTAGTATGACCTACTGCATTACAGCACAAACCAAACAAATAAACAAGCCAAAATGGCTGAAAATCCACCCCCCTACACCACCACCACCCCTCAAGGAACAAAGTGCATAACAGAGTAAAGCAGGGGGCAGTTAAATGACAAAAGACACAGACTCAATTCCAAAAGAAGAGTGAGTATGGAATTTCACACCAGGCCTGTCTCACTTTTGCAACCTGTCCACATGTTTGGGGAAAGCTCGACAGCACCCTGCAGGGTGTACACTTTTCATTTGGCTGCTTTCATTCATGGAAGAAATAAACCAAGCAAGTGACTAAATTGATCATTTTCTAGTTTAGTTATCATACCATAGATTTCACTATCATACCATAGAATAGTGAACACCATGAGCAGGTCCTATATACAGGTGGGAATGGCTTAAAAACAACATTAAAATGTAACCCTGCTTAAGAAGGCTCTCCTTTACGCTGAATGTCTGGAAAAGGTAATCAGGTGTATGATTCTTGAGTCTACTTTAATCCCTGCACAGGGAACAGGTAAAGCTTAGCACAGAATACTGACCCATCCGTGCACCTGAAAACCCAAATTATCATCATAAAGAACCAGTGGGAATTGGAAGATTAGTCTCTCTTTACACCCTTACGTATCAGAGACCTTTAATTAAGACTTTAATTAAGAGTTGTACACCAGACACCCATACAAACATGGTGTCTTCTGTATTGTAAGATGTATTGTCATGAAAATCCATAATGCTGATATCAAGCAGCAAGTTTGCTGTAGCTGATTGGTTGGAATTTCAGAGCAATAAAAAACAATCACATAATTCCACCTTAAACCTGATATGAATCTGTGCAGAAATGAACTACCACTATATTATATGTATATTTTACAAACATATTGATTGCTCAATTGCTTTCCTATAGGTATAGAGCTACAGAAATGCTTCCTAAATCAACTACACGAATTTCCTACATACAGTATTACAGTATACTCCACAAATGTATTTGAACATTTCTGCCATAAGACAATCAGTGTTTTTTTTTTCTTTCTTAAAAGTATGTATTGCACAAAGTCAGAAAATGTTTAAAACGAACTACTGAATAAGTTAGGGGAAGGAGTTCCGGTTTTTAAAACCGGTTGACATCGCACTCAGTAAATGTGTCTTTGTAATGCAAAGAACATTTGAAAATGGTCTAGGATTACTTCAAACGAACCCTGAACTCACCCAACCTACTCCAAACAGCACCTGTCACACATCCGATTAAAAGAGGAACATAAAATGCCGATCTGTGCCATATAATGCTAGCTACGTGAAGAAAGAATTCTAAAATATCAGATGTATGAGAAATTAATAACAGGTATAATTTACGGGGCTGAAAAAAATAATCTAATAGAGCTGCAATTAAACAGAGGTTACCATGCGTTAAGAAATGATTTAGCAGTATCATTCATTTAGGAGGTGATCTTTAATATTTATATTTGTATGGTTTATATTATTACAATTCAAGTTGTTTTTTCCCAGTTACTGTATTACGTATCCAAGGTCAAATTAATGTGCATTTCACATATCAAATATTAAGGTCTTAGACTACGACATAAAGTTCAGACATTTCAGACAAATTCTGTTCCATATAAAGTATACAGGGCACGCCAGTAACGCTGGTGAAACTGCTTCTAATAAGAGTACAAATATCTTGAAAGCTGACGTCATTGTTTTGTTGTCACAATGAAAAGACATCACGTTACACATCGGGCAGTCTGAATGTGTCCGGCATTTGTGCCAGACAATAGGATTAGAAGATGATGAATTTGTTAAAAGCTGTGTCTTTTTTCCAGGCGTCCTCTGAAAGCCTCTAGTCAGACAGATCCTGCAGCATTTCAATATCTGGCTGTCACCGGCTTGGATTGCTAAATGAACAGCAAGACTTAGCAACGGCATGTGTATCAGTATTAGTGCATTCTATATGTACATATATTATCAGATTGTTTTTACAGTAACGCCATCGGTGTTAAAGTCGCACATAGCGTCGGTCAGGTTTATTACCGTAGCCTAAAGATACCGTGGATTACTTGACGCTGCACACACAACCTTTGAACTTTTCATTACACTGTAACAGCGTACAACATGATGTGAATGGAAAAATAATAAAAGCAAATTGCAACACTGTATATAGTTCATAGGGTTATGTAAAACGGTTATTCACATTTACAAAAAAAGCAATAAATCGCCGGAATGCAGAATGGCTGGTACAGAGAGAAGCACCGGCCGAATAACAAATTAATTATTACTATATATAGCTACTGCAGGCGTTATGTATCGTAATATTCTTTCAATTAATGTGGTATTGAATATTTTTACATTAACCTATACAAATACTCTGCGGGTGATCTTTCCCACTATTTTAAAATAACTTTTAGAAAAGGTATAAGCCGGTTATTATACTTCTGCTCGTTTCCCAAGGTTAGTGTAGGTTAGCTAACTTCTGTATTTTACGCGGGAATGGTGGCACCTTCGTAGTAATGATTATGATAAAAACAAGCAGAAATGTAGATTGACTTGTCCTAAGCAGCTCCTTTGAATATGCAGTTAAGCACGATCATGACGTCTCCACTTATACAGCTTAATCGAGGTTGGGATCCGTATATATAATAAGTAAAACCCTTAAAATTCAATCGAGATGGTAGCAGTTCATTTAAATACTTATCTTACCTTGTCACTGATGTTTCCTGAGCTGTCAGGGTCACCTCTGCCGACTCGCCTCCTCATTGCTCCGCGGCGGACAAACCAGGCAGGTGATTCCTCAATTCCTCAAGCAGCACAACACCGTGGACTAGCGCAGTTTGGCACCATTAACGATGTTTTGTGAATCTGGCTCGAATGTTTCGCAAGAACAGTGAAAGACTCGGCGTGTTCGCGCACCTCCTGGTAGACTGCGTGCATGTGTTTAAGACCACAAAATCAGCTCAAGCGCCAGGTTGGTGTAGCAGATCCACGGTAATCCCTTCATCTCCCCTCTTCCTCCACACGGATATACCTCTCCCTCACTCGCTCTCTCTCTCCTTCTCACCTTCCCCACCCCCAGCCCAACAATCTTTTGTAAAACTATCCACATCTGTCAATGGGTCGGTTTAGCAAGGGAAGTTATGTTTCAGCTTATTCATAACTGACTGCCATTAATAAATTATCTTAAACGGGTGGCACTTAAACAAACACAGCACCCTCTGACGTTCAGGCTGGGTCAAGGCAGGCTTCTCATATTACAGCCTTCAGGGAATTATATCCTGACTTTGAATTAATTAGCTGAGGCCAGCCCTTTACGCCACTCAGAGTCCATACCTGCCAATCCATTTGCGGTGATCGATCACATGAGCTTAAATTCTTGCCTGCCTTCTCTGCATTCCCAAATTTCCCAAGGGCAGATATCTGAATTATATGTCTCACAGTTAAGACAAGTACAAGCTACGTCAGAATTTATCAAAGGTGGTCAGCTTAACCCCAATATCCCACCTGTCCAAAAAGTGTTGTGAATCCTGTTCTTCCAGTAAAATTAGCCACCAAGGAGCCACCCACTATGCACCCACCAACCTCATCCAGCAATGCTTTTCCAGTATTTTTGCCATCAGCCCCCTCAGCCCATTGTCCTTCATCTGCCAGCCTGAAATTAATATACCTGAGATAAGTTGTCTGCTAACTAATTCAGAAGTTTTCTATTAAGTTAATTGATGTCACATATGGTTTTTGGCAATGAAAGATAGCAAAAAGATGGGGTGAGTTTCCCAAAACCATCTTAATGCTACATCTTATAACATAGAACTTACAAACAGTGTAGTGTTAAGAAGGCTTCAGGAAACTGTCCCCTGCATAGTAAATAATGACACGTCTTTTTCTCTCTGTTGTTACGCCCTGCATTCCTGCCCCCCCATTCTCTCCCTGTTGCTCATTTATCTTACCTCTCATTTCAGCCCTTGTGTGGATCATTCCACCTGCCCCTTGTCTGCTCCCTCATTAGTCCAGTATAAGAGTGCCTCTCAGTTCTCTTGGCATCACAGGCAATCTTTGCTTCCATTTGGGAAACAGGTATCATCCAAACTGACTGGAAAATGGGACTTGTAGTACCTATCTGGAAAAGAAAGGGTGATCGCCTGGATGGCAGCAACTACAGGCAGATAACCCTGCTTTCAGTGCTGGGTAAGGTCCTCGCTAGGGTCATCCTAAATGGGATCTGGGATCACTTGCTAGTTTTACACCTAAGAAGTCTATCATTGACTGTATTCTGGCACTGAGGGCTCTCATGAAGCACAAGCGCAAATATCAGCAGAGGTTCCTTTGCAGCTTTTGTTGATTATCGTAAAGCATTCGACTCAGTTGATTGAGTTGCTTCGAGGGACATCCCAAGACTTTGCAGGATCCCCCCCGAATTTGCTGGACGTCATGGCCGGCCTGTACACTGGTAGTGAGTGCTGGGCAGAATGGAGGGAGAACCTGTGCATCCTTCTCAGTTGATTCTGGGGTTGGCCAGGGGTGTGGTCTTGCTCGTACTCTGTTCAGTGCTTGTATGGACTGGATGCTGGGTCATGATCCAGAAGATGTTGCAGTTCAGAAGCCAAAAAACCTACTGAATGTCAAATATAAAACCAAGTTCACCACGGTATTCAACACAATATGTTGCAAATTATATACACTAAGTGTACTGTCCTTACACTGTCTTCATTTGGCATTTAATGTGTTTCACTGCTGTACACAAAAGAATTTCTGATTGCGATCAATGAAGTATATCTCATCACAAGGTAACTAACTCTCACGCATCTGGCGTGACATGCTTTCAGACATATTGTGAAAGCTTATATTCTGAATCCAGTAGAAACCCCTTGATGGATCTCCTGTGGCCAGTATTTTTTAATCAGATAATGATAATGGTTGTTTGGTATTATGGTGCTAAATGATGAAGTGACTAAATAATAAAGACTAACATTAAGTCACAATACAATCGAAGTGTTCAGTTTATTGTGTATGTGTGGTAGCATTAACGTGTATTTTAGGTGTGTATTTTAATTTTAGGTGTGTGAAAGAATGCTGTTAAGTGTTTACTTTCATAGGCTCTTGGTTGATTCTTAGTCAGCTGGCTGATGTGAAACTAAATTTGAAACATCAAATGCTAGCAAACGAGCCCAATGCTTTTGATGCAGCTAATTTTAGGTCTATAATAGGATAAACATAGATTTGCCATAAAAATTCTTGCGTGAGAGCCTGAATGCCATATAAAACTGATGTAGTGATTGTTGGATTTTCACTAGGAGCACACAGCTGAGTTTGCTTTATACGAGTTCAAACGTTTCCAAATTTGAAAAGAAAAAAAAATGGAATTCACATGGCCTTTCATCCATTGTTTCAAAGACCATTGAACAAATTGGTGCAAATGTTTAGTGTGGGATTTCCTTTCCTAAAGGCACATATGTACTATAGTATGAGCTCTTAATGAAATTTTAATACTGATGAACTCCATCTGACTTAGAAGCTGTTTCTGACTTGCCTGCCCACCCGCCCGACACAGGACACGTGGCATGAGGCAGTGGGCCGTACTGAGCCCACAGATCTTGAGGGTGACACCAGTGCAGTAGAGGGTTGTGGGGGAGACAGTAGCCTATTCCTGGAAGCATAGGGTACAAAGGCAGGTGAACATCCTGGAAGGGACGGCAGTCTAACAGAGTGTACACACACATAAAAATAAAAACGTGGATTCAGCAGTATTCGGTTTGAAACTGAAAGACATAATCATATTATTACTAAAGTGTTAAATCCAATCTGCAATACGAATGGATTTTATGTAGAATAACCCCTGGGATTGATAACACGGGTCTACAAAAAAAAATAAAAAATTCAGGTGCCAAGGTTTTTTGAATGGATTTAGGGTATGTTGAGGGTGCCGAATTTATTGCTGAACTGGTTCTAGTTTTCGAGATAATGGACATCCATGAAAATAATGCATTCCCCCAATGTGACTTGTGTGTGATAACAAATGCAATAGCTTTTGGTCTGTCTTTTGACTCTTCAAAAGTGTGTTAAGTAATGAAATATTGAATATAATCAACAAGATGACAAGAACAGAATCATTCCCCTACCGCTTCATATTAAGCTAGGATGGATGAAGCAATTTGTTAGGGCTTTGGACAAAATGGGTAATTGCTTCAAGCACATTTGTAGAACATTCCCTGGACTGAGCATGGAAAAGCTAAAAGCTGGAATCTTTGATGCTCCTCAGATTCGTAAATTCATGAACGATTCCAATTTTACCAAATGCATGAATGACACTGAGGCTTCGGCCTGGAAGAGTTTTGTCTTTGCTGTGAAGAACTACTTGGGTGATCACAGAGCAGACAATTATGAAGAATTGGTGCAAGATATGCTTGCTAACTTCAGAAATTTGGGAGTTAGTATGAGCATAAAGATGCACTCCATAGCCATTTAAACAGATTTCCAGATAACCATGGAGACTTCAGCGAGGAACAAGGCGAGAGGTTCCACCAGGATATGAAGGTGATGGAGGAGAGACATGAAGGCAGATGAGACACACACATGATGGCAGACTACTGTTGGGAGTCTCCAACATGATTGTCCTGACGACACACATAAAACAAAATCGCATAAACAGCGTTTTTTGAAGCATTGACATTAACCTATTAATATTGTATTGATCAAATCATACATACCTTTTTTCTGTCACTAAGATATTTCTTTTTTGTACAGTTAGACTGTTTACTAGGTATAACAAATAAAAATATTCTTGCACTTCTGAATGCTTTTCAAACATGTTACATTAATTCTCAGAAACTAGAGCCAATCTGGCAGAACCAAAGTTATATTCCTAATCAGCACCATAAACCTAATATAAAATCGTTCAGACATTATTGGCACCAAAATTACTGTATACCAGTATAATGAATTTGCATGTGTATGTCTCACATGGCACAGATACAAGATATTGCAGATGTTTTTAAAGGAAAAATTTACCCCACCTGCCCCCCCCCCCCCCCAAAAACAAAACAAAAACAAAAACAAACAAAAAAAAAAAAGACAGACAGTTCTGGTGGTAAATAGCAGGAATTTAATTGAAATAAAAAAGATGTACCAGATCTATTGCATTATAGTTACATATTTCTTTTGGGTTAATCTACTCTTTGTTTTGTAGTTGTACTGAAGACAAATATACAATGAACATTCAGCTATCACAGACTGCACACTAGATACTGTAGTAATGTAGTCTAGCACAAGACCACCAAAAATAATCAAATGATTTAATCTGTCCATTTTCATTTTGTACAAAATTCACCCTTTCCACTTTTCTGCTATCCTGTAGTCATTACTGTACACAAAAAGTCTTTTTCAGGGATAAGTAATTAGTTAATGCCTTAGGAAATCAAACAATCAAAAGAAAAATAAAGAAAAAAAACGTAAAACATGTACATTGCACTGACACAGAAAGTCAGCTGTGTTATTAGACATGCAACAAGTAACAAAACTTGCTGAAATGATAGTATAAAAATGTTAAAACCAATATAATTGCATAAATACTTTGTACAGTTTGTTTTTCTGTAAAGAAATACAACCTTCAACCATAGCGCCTAAAAGGAAACGCATCTAATAAGATTTTTCCTTTGTTTGTACACGAAGTGGTGCAAAACTGCCCAGATCATTTTGCCACCTAGGTTTGGAAGCTGCCAATCAGCAGCATATCCGATTAGTCTGATGTCATAATTGTAAGCTAGATATACATACAGTACATGAATAATGATATAAGACTGCACACTATACAATAAGAGAGAAAGTCTAATCTAAGGTTATATCAGAAATGGGCTGCAGTTGCGCTACATCAGACAAAACGTCTGTGAAAGTGACCTGAACATTTGAGGAAGGGAAAAAAAAAAACATTTCTAATTGTTAAAGCAGCATTTAAAATATCAGTTTTGTTGCCCACAGTACCAGCAATTCATGACACTTAGAGGAGACACACACCCTTGTACTGGCACACATGCTTCAGTTAGCGACAAGTTACTATGTTTCAGTATCTTTCAAATGTCTTTTAATATACACGTAATTTAATCACTGAGAAATGTAATGAAAAAAAGAAGTCAATATATGAAGCGGCAATATTTTTTGCGAACAAATATTTTGATGAGCGAGGGCATATTCTACAAGTTTTAAAATCAAAATCAGAGGCACCCCTTAACGGCATCCACAGAATTAGTCAGTAACTTGTTACCTTCACCTAAAAAGTTTTTCTCTACGTACATTTTATTACAGAGCCATACTTTTTACCAAATATACTACATGTATAATTAAATATCTATTAAAAACCAATAGAATCTCTTTGTCCACATCCACAAAGACAGGCCACGACAGATACATTATTACCAACTGCACTCACCAAATTTTTTTTGTTCTTTTATTATAGCCCTGTCATAGTATAAAAAATTTGACTTTGTATTTTAAAATATGAACAGCTAATAGGCTGTCACCCTCCATTGTATCATTGCAATTCTGTATAAAAGAAACCTGAGGACAGATACAGAAAAACTTTGATATGTTTCCGAATAGTTTCACCACCAGCTCAGAAGACAATCGGGTCCCGAATTCATCGCAAGCAGAAAGAAGAATTAAATATATCCCAAACGGCGAAAAAGATCCATGATTGTAATCAGAATGACTTTGTTAGCATGTGATTTCATGCCGGTACCATGGGCAACATAATAACAAAAAGAAATACTGTAAACAAAAATGTTTATAAAAAATTGCATTTAACCAATCTCTTTTCCAATAACATTCATAGTGCCCTTCCTTTTCACTTCGTTTCTGTGACAGACTAAAGACAAACTCTCTCTACCCCCAGAACTGTTTCATACTAAGTTCCTATGTAGGCAAAACTCATCTTCAAGAGGGTTTTTTTTGTTCTAGTTAAAAAGGCCATCATATTTATTTACAATATAAACAGCTTCATTGCTCTTCTAAGGGTGACCTAAATATGTTGTCTATCTAAAATCTAAAAAGCGAGTGATTCCTTGATGGTGTTTAGAGGGATGTTAACAAAAGCCGCAAAACAATATGGGGGGTGGGGGGGATGAAGGGTGATTTCTAAAGCCACCAAAAAGTTTCAGATTTTTTTCCCCAATTTCTCCATCATCTGCCACACAGAGAAGGTTAAACGTAATCTCTGTGCTGTTTTTACCCCCCATGAATTAGCATTTTACACAGTACAAAGGAGAATGAGAGGGGCTCCTGATTTGGGTTGAGATCTTCTTTTGTCAGGGTTGGGTCAGTGGCTTTACTGGGCTCCTGGTCAGGTCAGGTCAGGTCCGGTGCAGGGGAGCTAGTTTCTTGAGCCATCCTCAGATCCACGTTCATGCTGAAGATTATAATAACAGTTCTGGCAGACCCGGACCGGAGAGGAGATCTTCAAACGTTTGATCTCCGACTGGAAGCGACTGCACCTGTAAAAATGGAGAACATACCATTCCCAGAGCTTAGTGATGGGGCAGCTTTATCAAGTATACAGCACTGCGCTAAATTCTTAGCCTGGCAGGAAAGTCTTTCATGTTGCTGTGAGACTATGATGTCTGTCAAAGTGTATCAGCTTAGCCAGTTCAAACCTTCTCCTGAAGTCAGCTCAGCATTTGCAACAACCATCCAATGCACCCAATTATTTGTTGATGCGTTCACTAGCATACCATGTTTGACTAAGCAATACTTTAAGCTATTTGACAAATTAAGCTAATTAAGTGAGCTGGTAGTGAAATTAAACCACCACAAGGATTGGTTGGGGTGCACTGTTCTTCTAGCTTTCCAATACAACTTCATTAACTTTTTGACAAACAAAAGAAATTCATGCTACTTTTTTTCAGGTTCTTGTTCATTCGCATGTATGCGTGAAGGAGTGAATACACTTCCTGCCCAGATAAGCAGCTTTAAAGGTTTCTTTGCATAGGACTGTACATCTATGAGAAGTCAGTCAGACGGCAGACAAGGGCATCGGTGGATTTATGGCAAAGGACAGCGGCTGCCTTACTTCTGGCAGAAGAGCTGCCCGCAGTTGCGGCAGTGATGACGCCGCTCGGTCAGGGAGAAGCGCACGGTGCAGCCGGAGCAGCTGTCCACCACCTCGTCTTTAACCCAGTGGTCCGCGGCCGAACGGCCCGGCTGGTCGCTCACGGACCAGCTGAAGACCCGTCCTCGCCCGTCGCCCACCAGGATTTTGCTGTGGTCCCTGGAGCAGAGTTCAGAAGCCATCCTTTCAGAAAGGTCCCAAGGCAGAGAACCTGACCCAGGATATTTTACCTCAGCGTATGACGAAAGGCCAAGTCATGCCTGGACAGGCAATTTCTCTGGAGGCCTAAATCTGGGCTTCGCCATCCCAGCCGGTGCCATGTTTTTATGCCCCATGACAGGCCACATAAAAATGTTTTTTGAAAAGGCCCATTTTTGCTTCCTGGTACGGAAGTAGCCCTTATATATGTGATTATTCATATGACCTAAACAGAATTTTTTTTTTTTTTTTTTGAAAATTCTGAAGGCCTGCAGGCCCAGTTCTTTGGGATTCATAATAAACTCACATTACCCCAGAGCTGCACATCCACTCCCCCCACTCCAAAGAGCGGATCTGACAGCCTTTAGCACTGGACGCCCCCCCAGGGGAGGCGGCACGGGGGCTTACTTGGAGATGGCGAGTGCGGTGATCTCCGCCGGGTGGGCGTTGTCCTTGCGGTCGAACGCCGTGTGCATGGTCAGCTTGCTGCGGAAGACCAGCTGACGCTCCCATCTGTAGCCTGTGTACACGAGACAGTGTGATGAGTCAGCTGCTTCGGCACAATCTCCAGGGTGATAGAAATACATTATAAAAGCACCAGTGTACTAGACATCGACAACAGAGCGGATTAATGGCTTTTAATTTTGAGTAATGTGCTTAAGTATAAGTAATTGTTAATATGTGTTTATGTAATGAAACTAGCTGTAAACTAGACAGGTAAAGCTTAGCTGGATAACTTGCCGGATTTAAGTCCAGTTTAAATGCCCTTTAACTTCGTCCACTTACATTTAGCACAGACTACCTTAAATTCGACAAGTTATCTGGCTAAGCAAGAAACTCTGCTTTGCGGTTCAGCCCCCAG
>JAABNY020000119.1:12430297-12471252 GCA_015164015.2 Brevimyrus niger | reverse complement strand
ACCTGGCCCTCGTAGAAGAGGTGATGGAAGACATTGACGGCCTCCACGGCGGGTGGCCCCTGCTGCTTGTAGCCGAATATGAGGTCTATCCACTCATGCAAGTGGGCGCTGACGTAGTCGCACTCGAGAGCCTGGGCATCGCAGAGGGAAACCAAAGATGTGTTCAAGGTGGATTGCGGCAACCACTATAACGGTAACACTTTAGTGCCATTTCTACAAGCAATTGGGAATTCTCCTATGACACAAGGATATAGAGCAGGGTCAACCACCGGAGCTTCAGGGTTAAGGGCCTTCTTCAAGATCCCAATGGTGATATGATCACTCTGCTGGCCAGGGGTCACACACTGCCCCCATGGAGCTTGAGGAGAACAAATGACATCACATACCTCTCGGTGAACCCGGATAAATTCCCTGGGGTCGCCCTTGGCCCACGGGGGTAAGATCACATCACCGAGTTTGGTGCCGTTCTGTTTACTGCCTATTTTCCATGCAGGGAGCGGAATATAAACAAAGAATTAGTATGCTGGTCTTCTCACACCCATTTGGTGGTAAAAATTACCACAAAAGCATAGAACGAGGTTCTCGCCTAGGTCAAAGTTGTTGGAGTTGAGGAGGAACTCCGGGAGGTAGAAGAACTCTGGGATGAGCTCCTTGACGTCGGCCATGTTGTGCTTGGCAGCGGAGAGCCAGGCCTCCCGGACACTGTGGAACATCCTGTCCGCCAGGTCAAAGTGACCTCCCTGTGGGCATTCGGGAATAACAGACACGGTGTAGTGGCCTCGAGCATGAGAATGGAGACAAACACCTTGAACATTCCCATGCCATTTCCAAACAACTGGCCATGGAGAGGGAGACGCTGCTTTTAATGCAAATAACTGAACAAAGTCACACTGACATCATTAGTATAACTTGGTATTATAAGTTGCACATTAATCTGTGGAAAAACAACGGGTTCTCTAAAAGCTTCAGGAATCAAGGCTGGGTGAAGATGAGCATTTCTCTTACTTGTAGCCTGAGGAAAATCTGAGTGAAGGGCTCCATTCGAACCAGGTATGAGGCCACGATCATAGCGGAGGAGTAATGAGTCCCATAGTGGTAGGCAGGGGTTTCACCTAGACGCAGGAAATCATGTCATGTATGTGGTCATTAGATGTTATATATAACAGAATATTTCAGTTTATAGAACTAAATTTCTAAAAGATTTTTTCAGCACAGTTTCTGATTGTTCCCTGGCTAAAAAGTAGGGGGGTCAGATAGTTTATAAAACTTGGCTTAGTTAAGGCACAACAATTGCATTTCCAGTGAATATTAGGACTTCTGGTAGGGAAGAGTGGGGACAGTTGTAACATGGCTTATTCCTGTTATCAGGAATCAGCTGCAGTGACGATATTCATACTGCACATGCTTAGTTGGCCCCTCCTCCTTTCTGGAGGAAAGCAGCCATCTGTAACCATTCCTTCTGCCAAATAACACACCGAAAGGTATTTTTTATGATCAGTTTTTGTCATGCTGTCTAAACTGTTTGTGAGAAGCATTGCAAAGTCATATCATTTTAATGTGTTTTCTTAGCTTCTAACAGGCATCGCTAGCAGGTGTCAAAGCTATTGTGTCGAGCAAAGCATAGCAAGTTCATCTTGTTTTAGCATGTTGAAGCCATCCCAACATGGAGTAGCCATTTATACTTGCCACAACTGCGAGCTGGACGTGAAATAATTGCCCTCTAGTACCATCTTTCTGTCACACACACATAACCATAACATCACATGCATATGTATATGGACACACACTCAAATAATGGCATACCTGCATATCCAGATGTACACTTAAAAAAACAACTTTACAACATTCCCTTAAACACACACACATAGTTCACTTCAGGAAGCTTTCATCTGATGTGGATTATGGTTGCCACTAACAAATATTTTTCAACTGATTTATCTATCAACCATTTTAGTGATTGGTAGATTATTGTAAATGTTTAATTTTCCTCCAGAATAACAAGTTGACAGTTTAATTTTATTTTGACAATAACAAACTGTTATTGTAAGACTTTACGTAACGACGCTGGCTTTTCAGCACTATATGGACATTATTTTCACCCACAATTTGATAATCAGGTTAGTAGTATGCCTAAAATATTAACGAGATGTGTATTGAGTGTATTTGCAGCTACAAGGACAAAAGATATTTAAATATTCACCATACTAATGGCAATTTAATAAGCATGAATAGACAACAATTACAGTGGTTTTACCTACTCTGGTGGCCCATCATCCAGAATACAGCCTGTGTCTTCGCTTCAGATCCTCATGCATAGCATTAGCGTTACCATGGTGTGCCATCGAAACTTTGAACAGTGTACAACTGAACTATTGTCAGATTTTGTGGTGATACTAAAGGAAAACGTTTATTAAAATGAAGCGTTTTAGAAACCATAACAATAAATCATTAAAAAAAGATGCGTTAATTTAAAATATTGAAAACGCGTTAGCCCTAATGTGGATGTTTTCTGTTAACTTTTCTTTGTCTCCCACACACACACACAAGATGGTCTTCCAATCTAAATGCGGACCGTCCATTTAATTCTATGTGATAAACTCTAACGCTAATCAGGACACCCTTAATCCCTGACCTTCATCATAAGTAACCAACGCAAATACAAGACTTTTGATATTTTTACTTTTTTGATTGCATTCACAGATTTTTATAAAATTGAGGTTATCCAGATGGGGACCTGAAGGAGTGTCCCTAAGACTGAGGAAGTTTCAGGTTTCACTGCACTTGGGGGACATTCTGGTCCCCGAATGTGATCCAAAACATGTTTGTTACTTTTTCATGTTTTGTCTAGTACTTCTAGTAGTTGTTTTACTAGTCTTTGTCTTTATACAGCCAATTTAACTGAATGAAGACCCAGTCTGGCCATACATAAATTAAAAAAATTGCAAAATGATGATAAAGAAGGAATTTATCACATTTTTATGAATGTTGCAACTCTGCTATATAACTCCAGGGGTCAGTTGCAACATTTGACTTCGTCTGTTTGAGTGTAAATTGTACATATATTATCATACATACATACATACATACACACACACATACACACACACACACACACACACAACAACAAAACTGTAGGTGGGCAGCTGACGGATGTGGGTTTAATTTTGCCTTTCCCATACAGTCTTTGAGACGCTGAAGAAAATCAAAGTGTTGCAATCGTCCCCACTCTCCGCTATGAACCATGCCCATTTTCCAAAAGCAAATACCGTAGTACCTCGGTTCTTGAACTCACTAGAACTTGAATTACTTCAAAGTCGAGCAAAGCAGTTTGACCTAAAACTCGATCTGAATATCAGAAGTCAAACTGTGAACGCTGACCTAATATAAATTGTACGTGCCAGGAAATGAGTCATACTACAATGCAGTTCTTACTTGAATGCCTTCTTCACAGAGTGGACAATTAAACAAATAAAGCAGCGCAACATTACAGTAACTAACAAATAAACCATTAACTTACGTGTACTATTACAGCATTTATGTCATTTATTAAAATTGTATTTTAACAAGTAAGTTATCTGAAAACCATTTTTCACGGCTTTTCGTGATATTTGGGAGAAATAGCAGATCAGGCATCAGAACTGCCTGGGATACAAATGTCATGGGTGTAACTAAAATCTTCAGCCAATAAGGGCAAAGGTGTGTCGTCACGGAGACGGTTCCTGTTTGTGCAGCCGGGTGAGAGGTCTTGCTCAGAATGCATTGTTTTAAGCCAGCGCTGTAAGCAAGTGGAACGCACCCAATGACCAGACTGGGGAAACAAACTGAAACGCGGACTTAATACAAAGGACTAATAACAACAACCAGAAACAGCTGATCACATGGGGATCCCACACATGGTTAACAAGGGGGCGTGGCACACGGAAGGAGCGGAAAATCGAGGCAGGACAGTGGTATGGGATAAGATCTTTATCGTTTTGGAAGCCATTAAGAAAAAAATATTCTCCTTGTTTTATCCTGTTCATTTTGTGTGTGAATGCTAAAAAAAAAAAAAATCATATTTAGCTGTAATTTTGAGAGGCCGGGAACCAATTTATTGGTTTTCCATTATTTCTTATGGAAAAAATTCGATCAGGACTCGAACTTTTTAGGATTCGATCCAGAGTCCGGAATGGATTAAGTTCAAGAACCAAGGTACCACTGTATAGAAACAAATAATTTTGTTGCTTGAACATATACAGATATAAATAATGACGTTGCTGTGCCTCTCTAGTACCATTGGGGTCCTCCCAGTCTTTGAACCGCTTCTTGTACTGGATCAGCCGGTCTTCTGTCTGAGCCCCCATGGGTTTGGACAGGTTACGGAATGTCTTGGGGTTGTTCAGGTCCAGTTCCTTGGCGTGGGGGGGGGGGGGGCACCAAAAAGCACAAACACAGCATAAGCACAAAATTCCACAAAAGCAGATGAACCATTTACTCCTCAAATAAAATCATTAAACAGTATATTAATATGTCATGGTGCCTGTACCTCTGAATCATAGTCTGCAAGGATCCATGGGAAGACGGGGTATTGCATCAAGTCATTGTAGGACCTGCCTGCCAGTGTATTCAGGTGCATGAGGTACTGGAAATTACTGATCTCCCCTCTCTGTGTGGAAAAAGACAGGAATTCCCTCGTGAGATACATGCATATTCTTCAGTCTGATGTAAATAAAGTTTAAAAAATTAAAAAAAATTAAAAATGGTCTTCAGGAAAGCCTACCTCCCAACGCTGTGTCACAGACCTCTCTCCCACCAGAGTACTCAGCAATCCAGACCTTTATGTGACAAAAGAAAGAAACCCCCATTAAACTCCAGTGTGATTATGAACCAAGGAATCTCTCCCGTGGGATAGGATACTCACCCTTGTTCAACACTGGTGTTGGGCCGCTGGCCGGAGACGGACTCTGAGCTATCAGCTAGAGAGGGCACCACTGCTAGGAACCTGAAATGAGACCAGAAGATGTTTACAGGCTGATATACTGCAGAACGGAGGCAAACTTTTGCATCAGAAGAGATGTTGGTGTGGCTAACAAGGGAAGCCCATCCGGTGGTCTGTGTGGGTCCCAGTGCCCCAGTGAAGGAGACACAGTTCTGTAGAAATGGTGCCGTCCTCCGGATGAGACGTAAAACCGAGGTCCTGACATTCTGAGGTCATAAAAGATCCCTGGGCATCTTTAAGAAGAGTAGGGCTGGTACCCTGATGTCCTGGCTAAAATTGCCCACTGTGGCCCTTTCAAATCTGCCACGCTAACCATCTCATACATTTAACTGGTGAATTTTCTCCCGCCCCTTCACCACCATAGCTACTGTATGTGTGGTGAGCGTACTGGTGCAGAATTGCCGTCGTTGCCTCATCCAGGTGGGGGCTACACACAGTGGTGGAGGTAGAAGTGACTCATTGGGGTCAGTCTGCAAAAAAACTTTCATTTGAAGTGCTCGGTCCATATTTAATGAATCTGGAATCTCAACATTATGTTTTTATGTTGCTGAAGCAGCCAAACATACCCTGGCAAATGCACAAATAAGCAGTATCTAAGGTAAAACAGCCAGGTTATTTTGGATCGGGAAAGGAGTCCGTTGAGTTAAAAAGGATTCCATCTTAGACGCCTCCCCTGTTGGGAAGCTTCCGGCATGTTCAATTGGGAGGAGGCCCTTGGGCAGACATGGTACACACTGGAGAAATTATATCTCTCAGCTGGCCTGGGAACGCCTTGGTATTCCTCAGTGGAGCTGGGGGTGGTGGCTGGTGAGAGGGAGGTCTGGGCATCCCTGCTTAGTCTGCTGCCCTGCTGACCCGATACCAGATAGTGGCAGAAAATGGATGGATGGATGGATATTTGGATGGATAGATGGATGAATGAAAAGATATTTTGGATAGGTGTACATGTACCTCTGGTAGACTTTGTTCCGGACCCCTTTCTGGAATGCCAGCAGATAATTTCTTCCGTCTCCTGAAAAGACCTCAACTGCTATTGGCTGGAATCAAAAAGGGCAGGTGTTAATTGACTGAACCAATCCTGAAAGTGATTTTGTGACCAAAGTCAAAGCAAAGACCCATGTTCTATGTCGACAGCTGAGTGACAGATACCAGTCTCCCTTTTTGGCCGAAAAAAAACCTAAGCGGTCTCACCTGCAGCAGGTACCGTCGCTTGTGGACCTCCTTGATGTCTTCATAGGCGAAGATGCTGTAGGTCCTCTTCAGCTGGTTCTGGCCCTGCCTCGCTCCCCTGGGTATGATTGCCTCATGCATGCTGAAAAACCCAGACAAAAGGGCTCAGTGTTTTACCATCGCGCCGCAGCAGACAAGGAGTCACGGCGCGTGGGCCGAGGCTCTTCTCCATCATCTCCTCACACACATCCAGCAGACGGGAAATCACAAGACAGGGGCCAAACGATTCAGCAGGAGCCCTCACACATACGAAGTGGAAACCGAGACGGAATCTAGGTCAGCCGCTCTGCGGCGGTTTAGTGAGGGAGGCGCTGCGAGGTAGACCGAGACCGGCATGCGTTCAGTATTTTCAGCTACACTTACAATAAATGCAAATAATAATAAAAACAAAAAAGAGAGAGAGCACAATCTGAAGAACTACACAGATGTTAAAATAGATCCAAGTTGAAGAACCGTGGCCCTAATATTAAAAAAAAAAATGATATGAGAGGGGAGGAGCGGAGAAAAGCATACTGCGGTCTGCTGACAGTGCAAATTATACATGCAGAAATTCATGCAACTTCTATCTTCAGAGGAGATGAATGAAAGGGAATGACAAGCTATGCATAAATGCAGGATAGTACGAAATGTAGTCTTTACGTGGAACAGTATGTATATTTTATTTCTTCCCGTAGGCAATTTCTGAAAATAACTTTCAATAAAATCTGCAGCAAATAGAAAGCAGCACGAAAGTAGCTAACTATGGAAACTTAAAAAGAAATATAGGAAGAAATACAAATTATACATACATATTTGCACATAAAGGTATCCCAACTGGAGGTCACCACTGCAGGGAAGCCATCGTTTTTGTCTTGCTGACTTACTTTGGAGGAAGCGTCTCGATGTCACGAATCTCCCTGTTCATCGTCATGGTGAAGCCGTCGATCACGTAGAAGTGCTCCTTCCCAAACAGCAGCAGACCCTCGCTGGTGTCCAGGCCTTGGACCCGAGCGCTTCGGTACATGTGCTGAATCTGTGTTTAGAACACAGAATCAAAAGGCACTCAAAGGGACGCCTCATGATGTAATCAAGTTGCAGTAAGTTCCGGCACATCCTCATACCAGTACTGAATGACTATAGAGATTTAGAAAAAGGCTTCCTTCCAAAGAGTGAAAAAATATATATGAACTCCATCAAGCATATGTCAGAATTTATTGTTCTTAGACCATATTCAGATTACGACGAAGAATGGTGCATTACTACAGTGAGTAAAACATGATTAATTCACTCTGTAATGGGAGCCAAAACCAAGATTACATAAGATGGGGGTACATTCTGTAAAAGTATAATCTTGGCTTTTTGCAGCTTATTTATGCAGTTTTCGTTGAAATACTACATATAATTTGACTATCAAAAGACTCCTCTCCCCAGAAGTGCCTCCTCACCTTCTCCCCTTCCTCCAGGAGCCTCAGCAGGGTAGTGTTGTCCGTTTTCTCCTCTTCGTCCACGGCCCCAGACTCCAAGAGCTGGTCCTGCAGCTGCTCTGGTCCGTCCTCGTCTCCCCCGTCCGCCGTAGAGCGTGAGCGTTTCAGCGGCGGCTTCACCAGACCTGTGGACCCACAGAGAAGCCGCACGGCATTGAGAAAGCGGACCCAAAGGCCTCAGGGTCGCCGTACAGGGCCTGGTGCTGCGCATCAGGAAGCGGTCAGGGCGAGGGGTTAACTGTGACGTTAAACCCCGAAAGCCAGTACAGCCATCTGGCACAGTAGAGACTTTACCAGGGACAGGCGTGTCCCAAGGTGCTACATCTCATTTGATAAAATTTCCCAACTGGGGGGGTGAATTTACCATAATGAGGAAAAAGAAATGCTCTATGGATCCCCCTTGGTTAAATTTCCTGAAGTTAAATTTTGTGGGTGAAAACGGGTAGGTATTCAGGCACCCCCAATACCTGCACCTGTACCTGTACCTGTACCCGCCTGCATGTCTCTGATCTGACATAACATTCGTCACCACTGAACTGCTTCAGGAATTGATGGGAAAAACTTGCAAGCTGTGAGTTTTGGAAGTTTGGATATAGTATGAGTAAGCAGCTGAAGCACAAACGCAACACAGAGAATGAGATTTAGAAACCTTATACTCGGAGAAGGAATCACATTCTGACATAGCCGGTACCGGTATTCATATGACCTTTGACTCTGGCGATGGTGTCCTCTCCGTGCTCGGGCTCGTGCTGCGTGGTCACCCCCTCTGAGCTCTGCTCGATGGAGTGTTGGTACATGCCGGGGTTCCCCGACAGCACACGCATGTAGTACTCCTTGCTGTCGTAGCTGATGGCCCTCCGGTATCGAATAGGCTTCTGGACGGAAGACGAGAGAGTGAGAGGAAGACATTAACCCGAAACCATGCATCATGCCCACAGCATCCGTGGAAAAAAATAATAAATGTAATCTGCTGTAAGACAGATGACACAGTATAAAACTAATAGTACAGAAGTCTGTCAAGTGCTCTGAGGATCACTGAGAAGAACCCCCTCACAGGTTCTGGCATTTCATCATTCTCTAGGAACCAGCTGCTAAAGAAAAAGTCCATATATGACACAGAAAAATACAACCTGTCGGCGTTACGTGTCGCTATGGAAGACCTGCAACACTCAAGTGTCGTTTCTCTGCTAAACGACATTTTACAGCATTTAGATGATCTCCTTAGTCCACATACACCCTGAGGAAAAATACATTGAATCCAAAACGTATTAACTACACACTGTTTGGAATCACCAGTGGCAAACCGGCAAACATTGTTGAAGCTGTATATATACACTTACATATGTACTGAAAGGACTAGGAGAATATCCGAGGTACCATGCTCGGCTAAATCAGAGTTTTTCACCAGCTGAAACCACTGTCATATGGAAGGTGTGCTATGGCAGAAAGAACGCTGGGAAACAGTGGGCTCAATGGCGGTGCCTAAATGCATAATAATTGCAGGTTATGGATAGTTTGTGAGATGGGGGTGTTTACTGGAGGCCTAGAGCTCATTCCACCACAGGGGGGGGGGGGGGCATATGATACCAGCCTCTGCAAAGCCAAACCCTGGCAAAACCCTAAAGCCACTGCACAGAGGTACTACAAAACCTCCAGTGCAGACTTGAAGCCACGCCAACCAAACTGTCATCATTTCAGCACCCGGGGAGTGAAGTAGCTCTGTAATATGCAAATATTGACAGATAAATGGGGGAAAGGGACAACCTCTAATGCACAAAATCTTCTGCTGAAGCAAGTCTACTAAAGCAGTCAAAGGATTATTTCTTTTGAACGTGTGGAGCAATAATTGCTAGTGCTTCCTTTGACAGTCTATTCTTTCTTAAATGGGGGAGTAGGACAGTGCAGATGATCCGTCAATAAAGATTTGCGGCTAAGAAACTTAAAAGAACTTTCAGAGTATGGTTATCCTGTGAGGTGCATTTTATGTCTTTATTTGGGTCAAACAAATGAGAAAATGCAACATGAGACTTCTGTACAAAGCGAACAAAAAATACATTCAATAAAACATGATCCATGTCTGACAGCTCCAGTGCTCCACCGCAGCCTGAAGAGAGTCTCTGATGCAGTGAGATATTCATAAGAAGCTCAAAGCAGGAAACAAAGGGCACCGGCATTTCTCACAAACCGTCTTTGTTTACGTTCAAGGTGTATCAAAAATGATTTTAGGGTCACTGCTTATGGCCAGCTCACTCATCCAATCATGTTCTACACACTAATTATAACAGCAGCTAGTCAAAATGCATTAATATGGTCTACCCAAGGAGTAGCAAGGCCCAAGCTGTCTAATCTGCATTCAACCACTGCCATTATGTTAAACATTGAGCATATCCCTGTCATCTGGTTGCACATGTTTTCCATATTAAGTGTTCAAAGGCACTTACAGGCCAAACCCCCCACCTCTCTCCCCCAAGTGTTTTAAAGTGGCAGCAAAATTCTTTAACTCTACTTTGAGCTGCTAAGCTGTCAGAGTGACCCTTTGGCTGGTACCTTCACAGGAGTAAGAGCCGGGTCGGGAAACAGGGGTACTTGAGGGTGGTTTTGAGTGGAGGTAAGATGGATTAGAACAAACAGGACACATAGACCTGGTCTCATTATCCATTTCAGCACTATCTACTTCTTGTGCGTGTACAGATATAGTCATACTACCCACAGTCAAGATTAGGGCACGCTACTAAAATGACAGCAAAACGAGGTCATGCCTACCAAAAGAAATTAATCAACTGGATTATCATTCTCTTGAAAATATAACTGACTTTATTTTGCAAATATTTTGACCTCTCAAAAATACATTTTTACAAAGATGCACTTTCCCATTCATATATACACTTGTATTCCTGCAATCCTACTGTCAAATGTGGGCAGTAGTGGCTTAACAGTTAGGGATGCGCACTTGTAACTGAAAGATTGCAGGTTTGAATCCTGTGTGCTGTGGTGTGTCAACAATGACCACCAATCAGTAAATTCTAATTCTAAACATTCAGCATGTGAGTAAACAATATTCTTATAATATTAACACAGGAATCCCTCTAGCTGAATTAAGACGGCCCAAATAACAGCAAAACTGTCTGGCCTCCATCCCAATTTAACTACTAAAAAATGAGCAATTGTTGCTATTTTCATGAAACAGTAAACATGAAAACATACAAAAATGGGTTTTGGATTCATAGAAGTGGAGGGACTTCGAAATTGTCTTTTATTTTAATTTTAAATTTGAGAGTTTCTTCCAGTCAAGTGTCAAATGATCAGGCACCATTTAGGCCGACTTCCTGGAAACGGGCCAGATGGAAACCCAAAGAGCAGGTAGAGAAAAAATTAAATCAACACAATTTCAGAGAGAGACTTCCACTCCCTCTAGTTCATTCAAGTGTCAATCCAAGCTTTCAGATATAAATGTCAGCTAGACTGACCCACTGCAGCCACGTTTAATCACATACTGAAAATACTCCTCCAATTAACTGAGGCTACAGTTAATTTCTTTGGGGGCTTGAAGAGAGACAGCTGAACTGTTGATTAAGCCTGTGAAAGTAATACTCCGAAATATGAATTACTGAGAGATCACAGCAAGCTGACAAAAAAATGCTGCTTCCACAAGAAAGTTTTGCTCTTCTTCAAATTCTGTTGTGCGCATGAAAATGATATAAATGTTTCGTAGTATCTTAAGGGTCAAAATGTTTAGTGAACAATTATTTTTATTAATAAAATGCTTCAGATTTGCGATCTTACTGGAATTTACTATAAAATCAACTTCCTGCCAAATGTAACCCTGTGCCCAACGTGTTCATCTACAAAAGTCAGATATGATGAAAGCAGATTCGAGCCAAACCCACAGGGGCCCGATTTCATTTCATGTGCGCTGCTACTGCAGCATGTTTAACCATAATAGCCCAGAGTATCAGAGCCAACAGCAGCTTGTAGTTTCTTCTCCACTTACAGAGGCTCTGTTTTTAGCTACGGGACATGAAGCTGCCAGTGTACCTGGGTGCTGAAATCAGGCTCGGTGTCCGGCACGTAGGGGTAATGGATGTAGAACATGTCGTTACGGACCATCTTCTTGCGCATGCGGCAGGGCCCCTCTGTCATCTCCAGCAGGAACTTGTCCAAGTGGGAGCCGATGGGGGGGCCCCACAGGCCCCTCTCCCGCAGCAGCTCGTACTCGATGCCCGCCCACTCCTCCGTCACGTACTTCAGGGCGTTCTGCTGTCTCTGTAGGCGTCGCCCAGAGCAGAAGATGGTTTTTGGGGCCATTGTGAAGCTTTTATTCTCAAAATAAAACCCCTGTTTCAGGCAGGGGTGGATCTAAGGCGGGGGGGCGTTTCATGGAGGGCCGGTGTGTGGGTGTCACTTTTTGGGATGACCTCTCGACCAGCCAGGAATGCAGGGCCCCCGGTGACGGGGGCTGAGAACCGCTGTTTTATTATTGGCTGATTGAGAGGTCATCCCAAAAACCCACACTGGTCCTCCATGGAATGTTCCCCACCCCTAGTCGAAGGGGTGCCCATGCCTCCCCCAATAAACATGTGGGTACCCCAGGTCATACCCCCCCAATATATCGAGGTGAGGCCCCCCCGCCACCGTCACTAAGATATACCAAGCCCCCTCACTCAGGCTGTCAAAATATTGCTCCATTGCCACCCCAGTAAAATCTTTAATTCTAGTCTAGCCTCTGGTTTTAGGAAACTAATCCTAATCTTCACCTTGTCCTTTAACAACAAGGAGAAAATGTTTTCAAAGCTCATTCTGTTTAGGAATTAGAATTTAAAGGTTGATAGAATTAAGTACAAGCAAGAAGGATGAAAATGCACTGCTTAGCCAAGAAAAAAAAAGTGAACCACTCCATAAAGTCTACTTCAGCACATAAAGTCTTCTTCACTCCATAAAGTCTTCTTCAGCACATCTCAAAGACCTTCAGTGGGGGGGGGGGGGTTACGGTCAATTCATGTGTGAAAATGATTCCTCTGCTCCCAGAACCACACTTTGGGGGAAAAAAATCAAGCATGATAACTCTTGGCATTACAGTCCTGCAATATGCCCATTCCATTAGGACAGAAATAAAACCCACTGCTGGGATAACCTGGACATTCAAAAGATTCAGGTACTCAAGCTGACTTCACTTGATTGCTTATTATGTTTATTATTGTACAACAACTCTTTCATTTTTTTTTTGTGAAGCTGCTTTGAGACAATGACCATTGTTAAAAGCGCTATATAAATAAAAATGAATTGAATTGAATTATAATAATTCAATTATTATAAATACTTTGCCGATTTAAATTCAAAGGGTAACCTTTTTTTTTTTTGGCCGGGCAATATCTCAATATAAAAATATGGCGGAACTGCATCCAAACCTCTTGGTACTCCTTGTACTGCATGGTGACCAGGTCCCGAACCACTGCGATGTGCGTGAACATCCACTGGAAGGTCTCCTGCAGACAAATGGCACGTTCAGGCAGGAGCCACGCTAAGGGGGAGCAGCGGTTCCTGTGCCAGCACTGGGCGTACCTGTGCCGACAGATTGTTCCTGTTGATGCCGCTCTCCTTCCTGCTACGCCGGGCCCCCGTCAGCTTGGACAGGCCGAAGCCGCTGCTGACCCGGGACAGCTTGGACTGGGCAACGGGGGCAGACGCCTCCCCGCGGCTGATGCATTTCTTCTCATGCGCTGGAATGCAGAAGTGGCAGAGTTAAGCCCCTCCCACCACTGCAGACCACAGACCTTAATCTGATTATGCCTGCAGAGCCATGACATGCGACCGCATGATCCGGCAGGACACCAGTTAACTTTGCTGTGATGCTTCCACGGCACGTATTCGCCGTTGATGAAAACTGGAATATGTGATGCTTTCGGAAAGTTTGCCAGCAGTTGCCAAAGCTCTCTAGGCCTCATAGGAGGATCGAGATATAAGCAGTCTGCCTGAGAAGCTGAGATATTAATTTCAAATGCATTCAGTCTGAATGGAAAATGTTCCGCAGGACTAAATCTCATATTCGAAAGAGACAGATATATTTCTTTACAACGATGATACTTCTTATTTTTTATTTATAGTCAATGGGCAATAAAAGGCAAATCAAACCCCTTGTGAAAGACATCACTCAAAAGACTACAGACTACAGTAGCACAGGCTGGCTCCTTCATAAAATCTGCTTAACACTACATCCGTATTCAGACCTCGCACTGAACCGTTGCAGATGAAGTCCCTGCTGGGTTTAAGCCTCGCTCACCAAGGTGGTTCAGCCAATTCTTCGCTGCCAGCTCCTCGATGTGTGTCCGGGCAGAGACGATGTCCACATGGCCGCGCTCGTTAGTTGGCAGGGGCACCTTGAAGATCTCCTCTAGTGCCTGCTTCTTGCTGTGTATGAGCTCGGTCCAGACGCGGTTCACTGCTTTCAGCAGGAGGTGGCGACCTGGAGCAATCATGGGAACACAGGACACTCTTACATAAGCATACGCTAGGCCTCAGTGGTGCCCTCCGCATAAAAGGTCTCTGTCGGTTTAAGCTACTGGAAATGCAAACGTAGGTCAAATAAAGGTATTTTCTGTTTATATATTAAAGTACTGAGCTGGCTAATATCTACAATAGGAAAAGCACTACTTGACATCAAAGGCTTTTAGCTTAGGGTACAGAGGCCGAAGAGCAGATCACAACTAAGGTTTTAGATGTTTTAAAGTAACTCTTGGAGGAACAGAAACAGCTATGGTGCAGCTAAGCGATCCGTAGGGGCTGCTTCACCTTCGCTGACGTCCTGGCTGTGTGAGGCATCAGTCTCCGTCTCCGACGGTATCATAACGTGCCAGGTGGTCATGCGGGCTTCAGCTTCCAGGCCAAAACCGTCCACACAGCTGGCAGGGAGGGATAGCGGTCAGGGGGCACTGAAAACACTGCGAGTCGTCTTAAACTATGACCTATAGAGGTGTTAAATATGTATTTTTCTCAGGAACGTCTTGGCAGAGCAGTAAGTTACAAAAATGCGGCTGCCAAAGAAACTGAGCTAGGAGGGCTGAAACGACTAAGCAGGTATCGCTGGTCCTGAACAGTGCTGACTGCAGGTTGGTGCCGCCAGAGCGTGAAGAACTGGTTGACTTTTCTCCTCCACCTTCCCGTATAATAACACTGTAGCTGGTAAGCATAGTGCCTGATGACACTAACTCCTTTCCGGGTATTCACCATTCCAAACCCGCAGACTGGCTCTGCTGTTGCACAACTGAACAAATTATTGAATTTGAAGTGCTTTGCCACCAAAAAAAAACACCATCTACTGCAAAAATTCCTACCTCCCGGTGTGTAGGTTGATGAAACAATGGGCCAGGCATGCGATGAACTCCTGGTCATGGTTACCAGGGCCCAAAACCAGATTGCGGTTGACCGTGAGTATGCGCAATGCATCCAGCAGTGCCACTTGCTGAGGAACGGTTTTTTGAGGCCGTGACAGCTGGTAGAGAATGGTCCGGTTCAGACAGTGGTAGATGGAGTCCAGAGAGAAGGACTGTGATCTCCTTTTGGACTGTTTAGATAAAATCGGGGGGAAAAACACAATGAGAATTATACTGAACAATCTGGAACACGTTAAAATATTCGGACAAATTAATACCATTTGTGGATAAATGACAATAACAGCCCGTTGAAGTACAATTGTATCCCAAAAATGCCTTGCTAAAATCACATGGGGCATTTTTATTTTTGGATGAAACACTGGTTTATCCAGGATGTGCACAAAAAATTCAGAATCCGTCTGGTACAAACAGATGTAGTGCATGCTTGGGATCAGAGTCAAATGACACCGGTTCCGCTTCAGAGAGCCGTCACGGGCCAATGGGCAGCGACCTCCGAAAATGCACACCGGTGCCAGCTACAGACATGAGGTGCCGCCTGACTCTGCCAGGTCAATATCACGGCTTCACTGCTGCATCTGTGACCAGACGATAATCTATCAAAGAGATACAGGATGCCAATACGTCAAGCAGCTCTTCCATATCTCCCTGATGACAGCCCATTCCAAAGTTCCCCATCCAGAACACCTCACCAAAGCCAGCCAATGGGATGTTCTGAATGGGTGAGTGACGGGTGAGTGACAGGTGAGAGGGCACTTTAAGGGCTAATCATGTTTCAGCTGCTGCCCATGTGGCCCCGCCCCTGGATATGTCTCTGCTTACAGGCAGCATACCACTACATTCAACAACGTAAACGACACATTTATGCAAATTAAATATGCAAACCCATGGGATGCATTTCCACTTGGGAGTGCAGATTTGCTCATCAGTCTATTAATTCTTCCACAATATCTCAACAATTTAATGATTAATTAGTATAACAAGTCACTGCTATGACAGAAAATGGTTTTTAATCATGTTCCACTTTTCAGCTAACAGCTGTTTTTTTTTGTACCTGACAAACCCAAGTGATATTAATGTACTGCATGAATAAAATTTACCCTAACAGGTAATTAGGTCAGATCAAAGGCTTGCATATTGTCATACATGACTAGACAACTTGATACAAGCATTTTAAATAATACATGTGTGGTACTTTGTGTTCTAACAAACATAGCAGCCCCCAATTTATCAGTAATTTTATGTTAAATTTAGTTGCCAAAATGAAAACTTTAAACGAGTTAGGAAAGGCAGCTAAAAATTGCTGCTAGATGCTAATGCTTTGCACTTCAGTTCCTGCAGTTCCAGTCTTTAGCTGGAAAAAAACAGCAGGGAGCATTTGGGGAAATCTTTCTATAAGATGGTGATGCTGAGTTTATTAAGAACATTGCCTGGGGGCTCTGGTGAGCCCCAGCGGCTTTGTGGCCTTATATCATTGAGATCAGCAGCCGCAAAAGTGAAAACCAAGGGGACAGACGCACATGGATGACCTTTTAAAGGTCTTTTCTGTTTTACAAAAATATGAGTACAAATGCCGAAAGACGGCTTTCATTATCACCAAGGTCATTTGCTACTACTGTATAGCCAAAAGTTAATTCAAGAATTTGTAATTATGGATTAACCTTAATAGCTCTTTTTGAACAGATTAGCATAATAGCAGTCTATATGCCCATGCTGGGGGTTCAGATCCATTGTCCCCACCTCCTAACCAACAACTAACAATTCAAGTACCTGGAAAATGACTAAAACGATTTAAGGCCAACAGCTTATGTAAAATTAAAATCTGCACCAAGCCCAGCTCTCCCGGCGTTAGGTCCAAAGACATAAAATTTTATGTTTATATAAAGGAAAAAAAAGCTAGCTATAAAATGAATTAAAATATATACAGTACTGAAAAGCCTGGGCAGGTTTATCGTGAAGATGTAAGTACTAGTTGTCACGCAGCGGCATCGGTAGGGGTTCAGGAAAAGGTGGGCTGTCCCACCTGGCCAATGAGCTGCACGATGAAATCCACCACCAGCTTGGAGTCCTTGTTGAACATGCCCTGCCACAGCTTGTCCACCACCCGCTGGGTGAAGTAGAACACATTACTGACCAGGACCGCGTAGCTCCCTCCGCTGGCGATGGGCAGCGACGCCTCCTCACCTGGAGCGGAGACACGCTCAGGTATCAGGAGAGCATGGCTTAGACAACAGGTTCAACAGCGTGTCCTGCTGCATGCCGTCAAGGAGGGCGACGGGCCGAGTTACACATAGGAGACCAAGCCTGAAAGCACAACTAGACTTAGAATGGTTTGGTTGATCCATCCAGCTTCTTACAGGAAAGTCTGAAACTTCTCTCAGGTAGCACTGGGCTGGCAAAAACCCTGGGCAGGGTCCTATTTCATTGCAGGGAACATGCGCGTGCACCCACACACACGCGCACACACACACACACACACACAACTGACATAAACAATGGGCAGCTTTGTGACACCAATTAGCCTAACTGCATGTCTTTGGACTGCAAGAAGAAAAGAAAAAAAAACACAGTACCCAGTGGAAATCTGCAAAATATGGGGAGAACAAACTGCACACACATAGTGCAGATGAGATGTTAACTCTCACCAGGCTGGGTTAATGTTAAAATGAATTGTCGTATCTGCTTTTAAAAGCAGAAGACCATCGAATGCTCACCTAGAAGGACATCTGCAGCCAGTAGGTGTTCCATCACACTGTCCAGGATGTAGGACTGAAACTCCTTCTGCTGGGTTCGAGTTGAGCGCTCTGGAGAGGACTGGGAATCGGCGGGAGAATATTAAAATCTGTTTCATTTTTATTTGGAATCAGTATACAACTCAAATTAAATTGGTCCATATTCCAGCCATATACACAGCCAGTGTTACAACAGCCCTATCGGGAAGCCACCAGTAGGGGGTGATCATCACCGACAGTAACTGTGGTTTCCTCACTGGCGGGCTCAAGAAATGCGTTGGGAAATGGCAGGCAACTGCTCCAGTGAGGGGGCGGGACAGTCTGCCCTAGCTGGGCATAAAGCCCACGCTGGGACCAAGCCAGGGAGAAGGCAGAGAGATGCCAGTCACGCATGCGTGCCTCAGGCTGGCACATACAGAACAATCACCCAATGAGAACCCAACAATCACCAACAATCACCCAATAGGAGTGCTCTTCTCCTAGCTGCCACTGCATCACAGACCCCCTTTCTGTAGTGTTCCTTTCATATACTTTGCCCCTTGAGGGACCTTCGTCTACAGCAGTTTCACAGTTCAGTCCTCGGCGACCTGTAGACAGTCTATGTTTTTACTGGGAGGTGGGAGGAAGAAAAAATGTGGGTTGTCTGGCACGGAGCTGGGAGGGAGCAAAAACGTTGACGGTCTGTTGGTCTCCGAGGACTGAGCTTTAAAACACCACAGTTTCCTGACACAATTTATATATCAGCAAATCATGAACTTATCCTCAGGTTTCTAGTCCAGTTAACCATGAATCTCTACTGCTACAAAAGGGCAAATTAAGAAACACTTAACTGGCATTCTGTTAAACTTTTAGCAAGGCCATGGACTAAACACCATATAGCAAAAACAGAAGAAGCTAAATGACCAATATGAGGTATAAATTCATAGCCAACAGCTTTAAAAAAAAAAAACAAGAAACAATTTAGTGCTTGACAAACAGCATTCTTAATATTTAAACATAAGACCTCACCTCCAACAAGATGTCAACGATGGGCACCTGCTTAGTGGCTGGGGTCATGCACAGGTTGTCCATGATCAGCACCCTCATGAAGTCAAAGACGTACTTCTTGGCCGGGTGGTTGGTCAGGTAGGTCTTGGAGCCGACATTGCAGTACTCTGACTGGCTGCGGTTCATGCCTGTATCACTTGTGAAAGCCTTGAATTCCTCAGCAGGGGAACCAACCTCATCGTCTAAGTCACTGACCTAAGACCACGACAGAACAGAAACCCAACAAACTCTTTACTAATCATTCTTCTCAAACTGTAACCAAACTGAATACTGCAAATGCAAATCATATGACATTCAAATAACTACTAATCTTCTACATATCGAAATATGCTTTGTTACATTCATGACACATTAATGTCAGTAAGGAAAAGGTTAAATATTTTTTTTTAATTATATAAAGTGTACGGAGAGCACCGGAAGGTCAGACTATAGTTAACAAAGAATACTAATAAAATATAACTGGCAATGCAATGGTGATTGCTATGCTGTTTGTGAGCCAGTGAAGATGAATAAGGTAAAAAAATTAGAAATTCTACACAAAATTCTAGACTTCAAAGCATAATCTCTCCAAATTCTACCTCGTCATTCTGTTTTAATTTTAGTCTTGTTAATTGGCACTCTTTCAGCAGTTCACATATAGGCCCCCAGCCCACCCCCCCACCTCCCCGCTCGTACCATCTCTGAGTATGGCCTGATGTTGAAGGGGAACACTGTAGCCGCCAGGGCGCAGAGGAAGTCAGGGCTGCCCCACAGGTGAGCCAGGTCGGGCACGTTGTGGTAGAGGTAACGGAAGAACTGCATGAGGGTGAGTGGGTACTCACGCACCCAGGAGCCTTCCTCTTCTGACTGCCAGGGCTGGAAGCAGGCAACCCGAAATTCACCATCAGCCCCAGCCCCAGCCCCAGCCCCAGCCCCAGCATCAGCCCCACCTCCATCAGGGCCTTAGGCACCCAAGCGACCCCCCCCTCACCAGGTTGAGCATGCTGCGCAGCATGGCCAACAGCAGGAAGGCGGCCTCCGTACACATGGTGCTGATGGAGCCCACCAGGGCGCCACTGGAGGCGGGCACGCCGAAGATGAACGTCCAGATGGAGTCCAGGTCAAACTGCAGGAGATTTGGGGGAGTGGGGGTCAGTCAGCATCCGGGGGCTTTGACCTTTCAGCTATGTCACAGACTCATTTACATCAGTCACTTTCACAACAGGCAACAGTCAAGGGCAATTAAAACAGCAATTCCATCCTAAGGCCATCATTCACACAGCATGTTGAAAATGACGAGCAAGTAATATTTCTGTGTAATTAATCAACCCTCCTTAGAGTGCTGGCACTACTACTGATAAGAAGAAGAAGAATAACAAAAACGACGACTTGATAATAATCCTGACCAGAGGAGAACAGTAGTTAGTTAGATATCATCAGGTAAGTTTTAAAGATCTTAAAGATTTGGCAGAACTAGCAGAACACATCCAAGGAATGCGAGCCAGCTGCAAACTTATGTGAGCAGGCAGGAAGAGAGCGAGACTGGCAAAGGAAAGGTGTCATCCTGACAGGCACCTTCAGGTTCTCGGGGTGCTCCGTAATGGAAAGGGCGTCATACTGACGGGTACCTGCAGGTTCTCGGGGTGCTCCGTAACAAAAAGGTGTCATACTGATGGCTACCTGCAGGTTCTCGGGGTGCTCCGTAACGGAAAGTTGGCATACTGACAAGTACCTGCAGGTTCTCGGGGTGCTCCGTAACGGAAAGGTGTCATACTGACGGGCACCTGCAGGTTCTCGGGGTGCTCCGTAACGGAAAGGTGTCATACTGACGGCTACCTGCAGGTTCTCAGGGTGCTCCGTAATGGAAAGGTGTCATACTGACGGCTACCTGCAGGTTCTCGAGGTGCTCCATAATGGAAAGGTGTCATACTGACAGGTACCTGCAGGTTCTCGGGGTGCTCCGTGACAGGCTGCTGCAGGAAGAGTGCCATCAGCAGGAAGTACAGCTCGGGCACATTGGTGTGCTTGGGGAGGAAGGTCTGGAGAACAGGGAACCCTGGGAAATGGCAGGCCTCCCTGTTGATTTCGCGGAGCGTGGACCTGCCGCCTGCATTCCTGCCCACGTTGAAGCCTGACAAGAGAGGACAAGAAGAGGCGTCTATACCGAACCCTGCAGCGTCCATCACGGCTTTGGACACCTTGAAGCCCGGAGACGGGGCTTAAAACCAGACACCACTCTGCTTCGGCTCACCCAGCACGGTGCCGATCTTGTTAGTGATGACAGAGTCGGTGTGGTCCAGCCAACCGCCTCCGCACATCCCCTCCCTGAAGCGGGCCAGGATGGACTGGTTACTCAGCAGGACCACCAGGATCCGTAGGGCCGCCGTCACAGTGCTCGAGTGCAGGTGTTCCTCCATGAACATCAGCAGCCAGTCGAAGCCCAGTGTGCGCACCAGTTCCTCACATGCCCTGCAGGGGGCAGAAGCGGGCAGCTGCGGTTGAGACTGCGGCATATGTGCCCTCCCATCTCCCCAAACACATACCCATAATGACAGCGCATTTAAAGCAGGAAAAGGTGGGGAGTTAATCAGGCCTTAATCTTTCTTCAAGGTGGCAGGGAGCAAATGACAGCAGGCAGAACCCTTAATACATAATGCTAAGAGAGACTGGCCGCCAGTAAATGGAATCCCCACTGCAAACACTCACTGTGCATTCACGGTGCACTTCTCCTTGCAGGTGAAGAGCAACTTCAGCAAAATGTCCAGGAGCCGGTTCCTCAGAAGGATGAGATTGGCAGACAGGTGGCCGGCAAAATCATCCTCATTTGCTGGAGATGTTGGAGAACAGGAATCAGAACCGTGCGAACGTACGCTCATGTCCTGGTGTTTATTCAGTGCGGTCTTTGGCTTACTTCCATCTATTTTTTCCTCGCTGTTGGCTTCCATGATGACAAATTTTTCACAGACCGCAAACGTGGGCAGAGTGGAGGCTATGAATTGGCCAAACCTGCATAAATAGAAATAATGTACAATAATTTCACTAGCCACAAAACAAGCCCTTGAAATTAAATGATCATTAAAGGACAATTGGTGAAGTCCAAGTCAGACAGTTAACAGTGTGGTATTACTTGTTGGGAAGGTGACTGACTAATGTTTCTGTAAGGTTACTGTACAATGAATAACTGTGGAATAAAGCCACATAACTTGTTGACACTGGCATAAGCTAAATGAACCTGCAGTCCAATTACGGGAGCCCATGGGTGAAGTCATCCATGCACCGTACCGGAGAAGGTCACAGCTTTTGGGGAAGCCTTGAAGCAGGAGGCTGAGGACATTGCTGATGGCGGCGATGGTGGGCTGGGACAGGGACGTGTCCCGCAGCGTCAGCAGCAGTTTGGGAATCAGCTGAAAGTCCCTCAGGAGTTTTGCGTTCTTCGCCGCTTCGCTGAAGGTGAGGAGACCCAAGGAAGATCATGTTCTAACTATTGCTCTAAATTCATGACTTCGTAATTGGAGTGTCTCCAATTTCATCAAGGAACACCAAAAATATGAACAACGTGAAAAATATTCTGTGTGATTATATAATAGAACACGCCAGCTCAGATTTAGGTGACAAACAGGCACAATTTACGAAGCATTTGACTTGCAGTTAAAAATCATGGAGTAACAAACTCACCTGGATTCAGTCAAGAGCTCAATAAAATGCTCAAACAGGGACAGGTGCAGTTCATACGGAGCATGGAGCCAAACCTGAGAGAAGCAAAGGCAGAAGGCAGATGTACGCTGCAGCCTGAGATGGTTATGACAAGGCGGTAACTCTCATCAGAGGGAAATGCGAGAACGTCAGCCCTGTCAGGCACAGAAAGGTCTCCCTGATGCATCGCTGAGATGGAGCTCTTACATCAAAATCACAAAGCAGGTCCTGAAACGCAGTGGAGTTGGGGATGATGGACGTCTCATGGCCGCTGTCAACCGTGCCCACCAGGGAGAAGGTCAAGTGAAGGATATGACTGTTCAGCAAAGAGCGCTTCTTCTTCAGCAGCATGGCCAAGAGCTGAAAGAGAGGGCCGAGGGCTTAAGGTACATCGAGACACTGATGGGACGCGAGTCCAGGGACACACAGCTACTCAAATCAAATGCAGGTATGTGCAGGCTGGTATATAGAATACGTAGCAAAAAAAGATGCCACAGTACAGTGGGCTGAGATAAAATTATTTATTTACAATTGGCAGACAAAAAAGTATGTAAATAATAATGCATGCAATAAGCTTTAAGTACTGACAGCAAGTCACGTCTTGGAGTGAGTGCAGAAAATGACTATGGAAAATATGCGTGCAATTCAAATGGGTTTTTATGTAGGAAAATTTGTAAGAGGCATGAGCTGGGCAGCTAAAACAAAACGATGAGCACTCGGGGTCCTAAGGCTTAAGAGACTGGACTCAAGACTCAAGAGGATGCTGAAGGGGACCTGGTGGCCTCGTTCAAAAAAGCATCCAAAACTGATTTGCATCTATCTGTCCGTCCATCCATTCGGCTGCCCACCAAGCATAAGGTCATAGTAAACCTAGAGCCTATACCAGAATGCTCAGGGCACAAGTGTGACACTGAGCAGATGTCAGTCTACAGCGGGGTGGGTACCTGCACTAGATCACTGCTTCTCAGCTGGTGCGTCGTGACCCAAAAGCGGGTCGCAAAGTGTGTAGTTAAAATATATATATATTTTCTAATGTTGAATTTTTCTGTTTAACAGTGCATGAACACATTGTGCTACTGTTACAACACTATGGGCTTAACTTTGGGTTGAACGTGGGGGGATTGAGCCTTCCTCAAATTTAGGGCGGTCCCTTAACGGCCCAGCAAATACTTCGGTCTTGAGGCTACAGCAACTGAGAAGCGCTGCACTACATCACATCCTCTGCCAATTCAGCTATAAATTCACCTCACTGCATGTTTTTGGACTTCTGGATGGTGGAGGGAGCATAGAAACTCTTTAAATACAGTGACAGTAGCAGTAATGAAACCCCCAAATACAAACAGATCTCAGTGACACCCGAGGATCCACACCTGCCGCTTCACATCTCCCATAACTGCTTATCCAGTAACGCCTCACGGGGAGCTTGGAGTCTATCCTAGCCAGCACAAGGCCACAAAACAAGGGACACCTTGGCTAGCATGTGAATAAATACACTTTCTTTTTTAAGCCGCATGCGCAGTGGCACAGCTGAACTTTGGCCTGCACTGCATGACATCACAGACCTACCTGGTAGCCTTTGATACGCTCCATCTCCTTGCTGGCCAAAGGGTTACTCTTGACGACACACACCAGTGCCTTGACTGCGGCGTACAGCCCCTCCACGTCTGAGGCCATGGCCACCAAGCCCAGGATGGCGGCTGCACCCCCAATGTACTGCAGGTTTGTCGCTACAGGCTTCGGCACAAACGCTCGGACCCCTGGGGAAAGATTAGGAGGTGAAGCGACGTTGTGTCTCCACTGATAGAAGGCGGATACCTTCGGACAGATAACTGTAAACTGTGTCACATATAGGGGGAGACACCACATGAAAAAGGACTCTAAAGTAACCTAATGAAACATAGCTACGAAGGTGATCCGTATTGGCTGAATGTCGATTAGCAGTATGCGAGCTTGATGTGTGAGTTTTCATATCAACCTGAGTAAGATTATTTCAAAGAGGTCAAACAGTTGGTGCCTGAATTGCATGTGCATCAGTATAAAAACTGCAAAATTACGTAATAAGTGAAGGACAACCAATTAGCAGGCAACAATTAAGTTAAGTAGGTCAATAAGAGGGAGAGACAGACATAGGATACCTGCTAAACATCACAGAAATACAGCCTCAAACAACCATATAACTCAATCAGCACCTCTATGGCCTGGATTCATGAACTTCATGATCTTCATATCACTGGAATTCATGGCTATGGCTAAGAACAATGCATAAAGACCTGCTGTAAAGGTCACAAAACGTGAACCCCATAGCAAAACAAAAATTAATACAGTCTGATGAACCATCTACTCTTTTTCCTGCACTCTCCCATGCTAAAGTTAGGAGGCGCTTTTAAAGTCAAGTCTAATCAAATAGGACTTTATGGTTTATGCGAGCCAGTCATAAGGGGAACACAAGTATACAGTGATAAAAGACATCATAAGACACACAATACAATTACAGGGGTATAGTGCAGATTAACACATTATGCACATGACACGATTTGAGGGCAGACACACAATATACATATGAATAGAGTGTGCATAATATAGCAGCAGGATATGAATATGGAACATAAACTATACAACGTGAATAGAATGATGTGACTACCCGTACAATACATACCTGAATATAAACTTTCTGTATATTATATACAGAATGTAAACTATAAAGAAAAATGTGGTACATAAGCTATCTCTACATAACATAGCACGGTATAGTGCAGCAGAGCAGGTAATGTAATGTTACATCAAAAAACTAGAAGTGCAACCTACAATGTCTGTTGCCAACTGTCAAACATGGCATCTCATGAAAGTGTTTTAGTCCAACGATTGCTCTGCATGGTCACATGATGGCCAAGGCATGTGAGGTCCTTTTACAGGACCAGGAGCACCCTGTGATGCAAACCATGTTCCTTCATAATGTTCACACAATCCACTATACAATACACACTGCTAAACAAGTTGAAGAGTGATTCCATGAACTTCCAGGATGAAGTCAATCCCTCCATGGCCTCCCCTATCAGCAGATCTGCACATCACTGAACCTGGTACAGTGCCGTGTGCAAAGCAGCTTAACACCTTGTTCATCTGTCAAAGAACTTTACACTGGGTCTGATGTTCCACTACTCAAAGTTGAAGATTTACAGGTGAGCTTTCCAAAGTGAACCGAAGCTATTACATCCTTCATATTATTACATTGTTAAGTATTTCCAATGTAATGTAAGAGCACGCTTACTTGGCCCTAAATTCCATCTTATTCTTTCTCAACACCTTCCTTGTGATATATTTATTTATTTTACATAACACCATTCGCCTTTCATATCGGACAGAGCTGTCTGTATTCAGGAAGAAAGCGTTTCAACCAGCATGCGTTACAAAAACTAAAACCAATGTTTATCCTTGTTCAAAAAGGGCAGACAGAGGAACACATCAAAACCTTCCTTTCATTTATCAAATCATCTGTAGGCAGCATTAAAGCTCAGAATTGTAGTCTTGGAATACAAACATTTCTCATTCTCCTAGAGCTACTTCATGCTTAAAATCACAAATGAAATAAGGCTTGATAAACCCAAAAACGATTTGCATTACAAGAGATGAATGCAGAATAAATCACCAATGACAGCTCTGAATTATCATATTACCCAATCAGAATGCAAGGCTCTTACCCAGGTAGCCAATGACGGCAGCACCTACAGTCCTAGCAGGGCCATTGAGGTGTCCAGCAGCGTTGTGGATGAGCTTGACTGGGGTGGCATTCTCATGAGAGGAAACCGCCAACTGGAAGCCAGCAGACACACAGAAGTGAGAAAAGGGTAGAGACTTCAGGAAGTCTCCTTCTTCACCTGGAAGAACTTTCTGTCAAACGACCAGACTGCCAGAGGGTTTAAATCAAAACAATGTGACAATAGAGACAATGACAAGCACAATCCCTGTTCTTTTTCTTCGTTTGTACAGCTGGACTAGATGCAGCACTGCTGGGTTCTGAAGCTAAGGGAAGAACAGGGGGGGTACGGGGTGGGTGGTGGGCCGCATGAGCAGACCTGTGGGTCACACAGAAATAATTCACCCAGACTGCACAGCAAGACCAAAGGGGGGGGGGGGGGCAACAGCTTTGGATCTTCTGGCTGAGCCTAAGTGCTGAACAGGCACACAAACCGACGCACTCTCTACTGCTGCATCAGAACTGCAGGCTCGGCGCTTTCCAGAGCACCCATGACCAGCAGCGATTCCAGCCCGTTTACACGGGGAATTACAGAGGGGAGCAAGTGCACCACAGGATTTATGTTTCCCCCCCCCCCACAATCAGAGAGGTAGACCTGCCAGGCACAGCCCACCTGCTTGGCGATGGCCTTGCTGTCCAGCTTGTTGTAGACCTTCCTGATTTTGGCCACGGTGAGGGTAGACACAGACAGCGCATACAAGCTGAAGGACACCTTCTCCTCGGGGACGAGTGCCACGGGGGATGGGGGGGCTGCCTCTCCTTTGGGGTCTTTACCTAACAGGATGTGATATGGACAAAGCAGGAGCACATCAAATACTGAGAAATTTGTACAAAGCTGCATACTTCTTTCAAAACTGTAGCCCTTCTGTTAGATATATGTGTAACAATTTTGTGTTACCTAAAGAACAACACCTACATTTTCCTATTTTATACTGCTGGGTAATTCAACTAAAGAAGATACAGTCAAGTAACCAAATTTCTACAGTAGACAAAAGAAATGGTTCCTCCTGGTTTCCCTCTAGGAAAAGCGGCTCGTTAATCATCACACTATCAAATGTTGCGCACAGAGGCACAGACAGACAGACACAGATGCAGATACATGCAGACAGACAGACAAACAGATACACACGCAGACACAGATGTATAGACAGAGATACAGACAGAGAGACAGACAAAGAGGTAGGCACAGACAGACAGAGACACTGAGAGACAGAGACAGATGAAGAGACACAGAGACAGACAGACAGAGAGAGAGACAGACAGACAGACATGGACAGAGAGAGAGACAGAGACACGCAGATGCTCACATGGCAGGTAGACAGCCTGGAAGCTGCCCACGTAGTTGGGGCCCAGCTCGTAAACGGTGGAGATACTGCTGGCTGTTAGCACCTCCTCCAGGAAGTGTGTGGGTCCGAGTCGCCACAGCAGCGTGGAGATCTGCCGCTGGGCAGGGGGTGTGCCGATGTAACTGTACACCGTGCTCAACACCGGGGGGTTGGTGGATCCGGAGCCGCCCGGGACGCTGTGGATGTAGTGAAGCTGTGGAGACATGGGGGTGCCCCCCCCCCTCAGTTAGCAGACAAGCAATTGGGCTGATAGAGGGTTCTGTGCCAGTGGTGTGGGTTTACACTGGTGCCCTCTTTGATGGTGTGTGAAAAAGCCAACAAAACCTGCTAAGCCACAACAAAGACAGGTACCCACCCCCCACAGCTTCCCACACGGGAGAGGGGGGGAGGGCACAGCTCAGGGGCAGCAACAGGCTTGTCCCGTCAGAGGAACCACGGGTGTGCTGGCTGGGGGGGCCCTAAGCAGTCTGCCAGTAACCACACTCGCCCCCACCCCCCCGAACCCTAAACCAGCACATTCACACGTGTCCAGTTAGAGGGCGCTGTCGCTGATCTTATTTAACGGTATAACCATATCAGTCAGTCGAGGCAGCGTTAAATATGGAGCCTTCAAAAATTGGCTGCTTCTGTAATACTCTAACAGAGCAGAGTTTAGTGAGCATTATGAATAAAATCACGTAAAATTTCCCTCGTGTATCACAAGAGCGACCTCATGTCCAAACTCTTTATCAATGCTACAAATGAAATCGAGGTATTTCTACAAAATTATAATGTTTAAAATCAATAGTCTACTCTACTGAATATTTGTCCCACACAAAATGACCTCGATCATACCTTGACTGTGCTGACCAGCTGGCCATCGATATACAGCGTCGCCGTGCTGTTCTTCAGCATGCCTTTACTCATCACCAACACCAGGTGGTGCCACTGTCCCTCATTGATGAGGTCACCGCAGCGGAAGCGGGCACAGCAGGGCAGGATCTCGTAGAAGGATGACTCCTCGTTGAAGTCGTCCACTGTGGGCAGGGAAACAGAGAGATTTTTACACGACTGAAGACTGTGGGGGAGAAGGGAAGGATTACCTTCAGATGTCACCATGAAAAAACCTGGGTTCGTCGAAAGTAAGAAAGCCCTTATCACACATGACCTAAATAATGGGATTAGCCTGGCTAGTGTAACAATACGGTATCATTTGATTTTTAAATATTAGATCAAACCTTTCAAGGGGCTAAAACATTTGTCCGCATCCCCCATGCAGAAATTCTATTAGTAGCTATTCTTTTTTTCTTTTTTTACATATTCTTGAGAATTTAAGGAAACATGCTTATGAAAATGAGCCATAACAAAATTAGATTCATTATTTGACTTTTCAAAAATTTTAGTAATTATGATTTCGATATTTATAATTATATATGTTTTTATACAGCTTTTACTATAGCAAGAAGACTTCTTAGATCGCAAAGTCACGGGTTGTGGGGGGGGGGTGCCCACCGTAGTTCTGGAGAAGCTCCTCCTTGGTGGAGACGGTGAGCGAGCGATCCTTGGCCGACAGCACGATGGCCAGGCACACATAGTGCTGCTCCGAGGACGTCGCACGACGCACCACAGTCAGTAGCCGCACCGGGTGGCTGTGGGGCACGGAGCTGAAGTGCTCGATGCAGAACCAGGTGGAGTAGGTCAGGCCCGAGGGAGGTGGGAACAGGCGCTCCCCTGTGTGAGGAGGCATGGGGAGGCAGGGGGGCAAGAAAATCCAGAGCATCCAGTCAGTCAGAGGGAGGCTGCGGCACCTTATGGACAACCGGACCCGAGACACAAGAACTTCCAGCAGAGCATTCATTTATACACACACACACCTATCCATACACAAACACGCACACACACATACACACATGCACACACACACACACATACATGCATACACACACGTATACATACAGTATATACAATATATTACACTGCAAATTTTTTTATTCTTGATAAGCATTGGAGAGCTGAGAGAACAACTGTAAATGAAAATGTGTGTTACATAAAATGTTTTCTTTATAAGATAAAAGTGAACATAACTGAATCACTGGTATCCTATTAACTGGTCTGACGTCCGATGTACAAGAATGCCTCAAATGTTCTCTGCCGTTATAAGTACTAGAGGAGAATACTATGATAAATTAAAAATGACATTTTCTTGCTAATAAAAGTACTCAAACGGTGAACAACCTGTAAATATATTTGATAGCAAGGAATATTGAGTGTATTTTTAGTAAATGTTAAGTGAGTCGCATGCGATTTAAGATAATTTCAATGTGTGTAAAAACTTTTGACTGGTAGTATGTATATATATATATATAACAGCATCATAGGCTTTCAGAAGCTTTGAGATTTAAGTAGACCAATAATTGGGTATCAAATCACAATATTCCTATTATAGATATTTTAAGAATGTTCTATTTTATTTTCATATATCTGGAACCTTGTAATTCTACTTAAAACAAAAGCTTCATGGTAGGGTGTACGATAATTATTTTGTAAGTCGATATATCTTTTTAAATACAATTATATGATAACCGCTTACAAACTAAAACTCCATCACATGCCGGATGATGTCATCGTTAAATATAGGTCAGGGGAACCGGGCCAGGGTCTGTCCATAATCTGCAGCAAACATGCGGTGCTTCGCCGTCCTAGAGACGCCCGGAGGCACCCGAGAACACGACAGGCGAGCGGGTTCAATCGCAACCGCCGCCTGCTCCCCTTCCTGCTCTAACGACAGTCAAGATGAGCGGCTGCCGTCGGCGGGCCGTGATCCCGACCGCGGCAGCATTTGAGCCGAAGCTCAACGCCACACGCCTTCCGGCCGGAGGCAGTGAGTATAGACGTCAGTATCAGAGCAGGGATACAGCGCGTACTGACCGGTCCCGATCCCGCTGACCACTGCTCCTTCATTGACTCCCGATGTGTTGAGGTTGTTGGTAGAGGCATTATGGGGTGCCAGACTAGGCAGAAACAGGCACCTGTAAAAGGGGGAAGAAAAAAATACATGATTAGTTATACCTGATCACAAAACTGATTTGATAACATACAATGGTTACAGAAAGACCATCCATCCATTTGCAGAATTTATAGTTTCCATTAAATTACACCCTGAAACATGGGAAACAATAAAATAATGCTACTTTGCACATACCAAGTAAGGTCAAAACAAAATTCCTAAATATTGCAACAGAATATATTTTTCACCCCTTTCCCAAATGTATCTGCAAAATCAATCAGGGAGAACCATGAAGAAAAATTACAACAAGATTAGTGGCCAACTGCATAATTAGCTCTGGATAAAATCATGTGTTTGTAGAGGGTGCCAGTGCTTGGTAGGACATTTCAACGCAAAAACAAAACATCGTGGGTGGAAAGGGATGCTTGAAAGAGCTTTGAATTGAAGCTGGAGAAAGCACAGGCATTAAGAAGATCTGTTTTTAATGACCGGTTATAGCACAGTAAAGACATCATCAGGAAGTAGAAGAGATAACGCACCACCCAGAAGATCCACATTGAGCCGCCCCTCCAAGAGGGCATTGGCAGTTCCAAAGAAGCTACAGACGATTATGAAGCACAGATTATTGTGTGGGTGTCTCTGTACCAACAAGTGCTCCATAAATCTAGCCTGTATGAAAGGAGCAGAATTCTTCTGAGGGGGGTTTCTCTACGACAGGGACTGGGTCGCTTCTCAAGACAGAAGCGAAGATAGCCGGTGCAAAATACCAACAGGTTCTCGAAGAAATCTTGGTAGCCGGAGGCAGAAAGTGGAAGATGGAAATATAGCCCACTTTTCAACATGACAGTGCGCCGAAGCAGACTGCCAGAGAAATTTCAGTGGCTGAAGGACAGAGGGTCAATGTCCATGAATGGCCCTAACCTAATCAGACTTGAAGAAGACAGCCCATCAATGGTCATCAAGCATTTTGGTTTGGGTGGGACAATTCTGTAAATAGTGGGCAAATCCAAACAGGCTCAGACTGTAAAGGAAAAGGTGATTCTACTAAATAATCACTCTGGGGTGTTTTCTTACACAAACCACTTTTTCTTGTTTCATAATTCCAGAAATGTTATATTCCTTTTATCACATGGAGATCACAAGACACGATCTGTAAATAAAGGTGATAAAAATGTGTGTGGCTGTGAACTGTGGGCATAAAAAGTTGACATTTTGAAAGAAGGCAGAGACTCTCTACCCAGAAGGCATGGCTGGTGTCACGCAGCCGCCCTCGTTAGTGATGACGCGGCCGATTACAAGGGAGGAACAAATACCGACGACAAAGCCTGACAGAAAACAAGTCTATTTCTACCAGCACCGTTTTCAATGATTCATGCAGCATGCTGTTTTTAATACAGCATTTCTCAATAAGTGAGAGAACTTGACACAGAGCAGGCCGAACGGCGATCACTCAAAGCAGGGAAGCAATGTCGCTGTCTCATTTATGAATCTGATGAAAGTTGTCATGTGTGTCGTCTAATTTAGTCAAACTTTAGCAAAAAAAAAAAAATAATAATTAATTGCAAACTTCACAGAAAGCAGTGCAAAAGTACCAGGTATTTTGCCACATTTCGGTGTACTATAGATAATTACCTCCAGAATGAATGTTTAATCCACATCTAATCCACACTATTAGCAGAATTTCTTCTAGAGTAATGAAAAAATATATTATGTCTCCCTTTTCTTGTCTTTTCGAATGAGTGTGATGCCTCAAACTGGGTTATAATATTAATCATAATAATAATAATAATAATAAACTTTAAAAAAATGAAAAGAGCAGATGAAGAGACAGAAAGGCAAAATCTTTTTGTGTCATGCCTGTTATATTTAATTTTCTTCTCCCATTAAGAGAGCAGTGGCATGACGACTGGGAATTCACATAAATATTTCATGAATAGCAATGGGTGTGTGTGTACTTTAATGTGCAACAAAACTAGGGCAATAAGGCACAGTAAAAAAAAACTCTTGAACCCTTGAAATGTTTTCTTTAACATTTCCCCTTAATTGTCCTTAATTTCGTAGACGTAAATACAACCCAGGAAATACCACACAAATTCCTTTGCTGGTATTTCATTTCCAGAATTTAAGCGTTTTATTTATGGTGCCTATGGCAAAACACAACAGGCATATCTACAGTAAATAAGTTGCAGAAACCAGCATAGCGTGGCGCGTCTCACCCGAACCCTTCTAGAGAGGTGTCGAACTCCACGAAGGCCGGCGTGACAGATGAGCCGTGCAGCCTGATGTCGTGAGGCGTCGTCATGGAGACCAGGCATTTCACTCTAGTCAGCGGTACGGTACTTCCTTCAGCTGAGCGGACCAGGCTCCTGCTGATTCTGTATTGGCTGTTGTCCTCGTTCACAGTGAAGACGCTGTCCGGCCCGAAGCCCTCCATGGACATTGTCATACTGTCTATGGGGGGGGGGGCGGTGGGGGGGGGGCATAAAATTTTATTAGGACCATATAACCCTCTAGACACAATGACTTTGCTTTTCTGGCAATACAGTCAGTCAGCCAGCTAACCACCCAAATACCCAACCGTCCATCCAACCATCCCTCCATCCATCGGAGTGCAGGGTTACAGGGAGGAGAGAGCACACAGCATGGGACATGCTGGGAGAGGTGTGAGTCAATAGGGCTGCCGCACACACGCAGATGCAGAACATGAAAGCTCAAATGCTAGTCTATTCAAGGAGTCTATATATGTAGGTTTTAAAAAATTGGGAGTTCTAGACATCTGGTATCATCTTTTTCTCTTACATTAATCCGATAAATGGAAGAGACTCATTTGCATACAATCACAGCTGACTGGTTATGTTCTCCCAGATAATATTAGTTAAATGAATCCAGATCTCAGGACAAAAGCAAGATAATTAACATCATCAACGTTTCAGTGACATGCTCATCATGGTTTAGTCGGTGGAAAAGTTGATTTACAAATTCAATCAAAACAGGCACATCAGTTTCTCTTCAGCACACTCATCTCAATGAGCCATGTCCAAAAAATTATCTGTACGCAGCAGTAGGTTCCATCAGGAGTATCTCGGATGAATAACTTATTACTGCATCTCTGGACCAAGGTATCACTCAGGGAAAGGGGCAAAATTACAGTAGACCAATCGTTCTGAGGCATGGGAGACAGTCATTCCATGGCATGATGAACCAATCATTGCATGGTACGGCAGACCAATCATTCTAAGGCACGACAGACTTATTACTCCAAGGCCATAATTCTGAGGCCTAGTAAACCAATCATTTCAAGGCACAACAGACCAATCACTCCCAGGCTCGGCAGACAAATCTCACCCAGGCTCGGCAAACCAATCTCTCCCAGGCTCGGGAGACCAATCACTCTCAGGCTCAGCAGACCAATCATTCTGAGGCACGACAGACTTATTACTCCAAGGCCATTATTCTGAGGCCCAGTAAACCAATCATTCCGAGGCACAGCAAACCAATCATTCCAAGGCATGATAGAGTAATCACCCTGAAGCACAACACACCAATCACTCCCAGGCTCGGCAGACCAATCACCCCATGGCGCTTACTGCCATCATCCAAGCTCTTACTTCTCATCTCTGCCTCATAACTGAGAGAACTTGGCTTATGGACACGGTACTGCTTCAGCAGCTTCTTGTCCCAGGCACCGCAGTTCAGCGGGTTCCCCAGACGCAAAAATTCCCTAAAGTAAAAAAAGATGTGTGACTCTCAGAAGATTCCCTGCTACTGTATGCAACACAGCAGGCATCCAGAGGTGTCAGCCCATGATCTAACGTGAGAAATCCTGAAGGAAGCTGCACCGCCCTCCCAGGTAATTTCATATTAAAAGTATCTCATGCAGTTTATATAACCAGTTCATCACACTACATCCTGCTAACACAAAAATGTTCTTTAAAATACTTAATTTACCCATGAATGAGCAGACACTCATCTAGCACATACATTTGGAAATTACACTACTATCTAAAGTTGTTAAAGACAAAATGCACTAAGTGCATTCCATCAATTTCCATCATTCAAAGCAGACAAAGGAATATCCACATTTAATGGTTAGTGGGATTGGGGGGGGCTGCTGCTCTTCTGTGGTGAGTGTAAATAATCAGCAGCACATTAATGCAAATGGCATATGAGCAATTACATGCAGCAGTTATGGTGTTTGGGGTGGGGGGGGCAATGCCTCCCAAGTCTGGACTACCCACAGCTGTGCCATCAAGGTTATTTGTAGGTCATGATGAGTCGGTACATTTATATTTCAGCATAAAGCACAAATCATACCCTACACTGTCACACTGATGCACTAAGCTGTGATTAGCAAAGGAGTCAACTAAATACATAAAGAAGAATTCCGAATGAGGTGACTTTTAGGAGCTATTCGTGTGTATCAGCAGAGGGCAGGAGATTCTGAAAATTCAAGGGCAATGCAAGTATTCATACTATTCAAACAATTCAGCAAAGTGACTGATTCCCTGCTTTGACCACATGTCATTTTCAAATACTTTGGATCGTAGTAGTGAGTAACACTAACACCAGACTGAGAGAGATGTAGGGCTGCTCACCTGAGCGCCATGGGCTGCAGGGCCTGTGAGGCCAGCCTCTCGAACATCCTCTGCAGGGGCTGATGCAGCGGCTGCTCCTCGTCGCCCAGAGCGCAGCTGCACCGCTGCAGCAGCCGCGCATGCAGGCCGGCCTCGCACAGCACCTGCTGGTTCCTCTCTGAGTGCACGAGCGTCTGCAGCAGGTTGGCCACTGCCAGCTGCAGGTCCAGCGCATGCTGGGGGGGTGGGGGGGTGGGACAAATTCTGTTAGGTAGAACAAAGGTGTATGATACAACAGCGGAAAAATAGCCCCGGTTGCAAGAAAACCCTCCGTAGCAAAAACTAGCTATAATGAATCTGCACACTGTATTAAAATTACAAAATATGATGGATTCCTTTGTTCATATCTTTAAAAAAATGCAGAAGCAACATCAATTCAACAACATAAAGTATACTATAAATACAAGACAAAAAGGATTACAAAAAATGTTTGGTTATGGGCTTTTTTATGCTTCAAAAAAAATAATAATCTCAGTTTAGCACAATGTTTCCACTAAATCCTTACTGATTGTACTGACTAAAAAATTTGAAAAACGGTTGTCAAAAATTTTAAATAAGCGGTTTCTGTTGGCATGAGACTCACAACAAGCGTCACCAAAAAAAAAACTGTGTAAATTTGAAGTGAAACCAAACAGGACTGATAACACAAGATCCGCAAGTTATCTTGTAATCCGTGCAACACATATAATCATTAATGGGCTACCATCCTCTCTTTTAAAGATATTCAGAGCCAGGTATTTTGGATGAATGCGATGAATTTGGGAATATTTTCTTGAAAGGCCATATAATCTCAGCTGCCTTACTGTCTGGTATCTCTGCATTTCAGTCACACATAACTGAAACCTTCCACCTTCTTTTGCTTTTTAACATTGTGCTGTAGGTAGCACCTTTAAAACCTCATGCAGCGATTTCCTTCATACAAACATGTTACAAAATAACAAAGACAAAATAACAATGACAGCAAGCCACCCCCCTTTGAAGTTGTGAAACACAACAAATAACTTTTAGAGGCTAAAACTGTGGACATTTCCTTTAGCGCGGCAGCAATTCCAGACAGGAAGTACTGGCGGTAATGGCAGCCGGTCTGCTGATACCACACTGCCCATAAGTTCCCAGGTTTCACAGGCTTGCAGACAGCAGCGAGTGCCGCAGGCTGGTCCTACCTCAGGCTGGCTCTCCGAGCTGACCGAGGCCAGCAGGTCCAGCATGGCCAGCGCCCCCCCCGGGTGGATGATCACCACGTCGGAGGAGGCCTGCGCCGCATTTCCCAGCTGAAACTTCAGGTCGGCCACCACCTTGGAGGCAGGGGGGGCGGCCGACACCCCATAGCCGTGTCTGAGGGGACAAATAGTCGAGGGCACCAGCGACAATTAGAAACTGCAGATCACCCCAAGAGAAGACTGTTTTGTCTTCTCCAAGACAGCAGAGGCTGAACAAAGCTTGCAACTTAAATAACTTTTTACTGAAAACTACACGAGCAATACAAAAGACTGAAAAACATGAAACGTCTAACGCTAGCAGCACACACATAAACACTCAATCCACACACTTCTCAAAAATGATGATGGAGAAGGCAAAAAATCTTGAAATCTTGAAGAGGCCTCTCTGCACGTATGGTCTCTTAAGCTTCCTTGTCCTGCAGTAAGCGCTCAGAACTCAATCTTCAGCTTAGATTTTGTAACGCGCAATTTATGGCCAAATCATTTATTTTTATGTACGAGTCTGTGCAAAGATGATATTCATTACTTAAATCAGTGGACATGAACTGGTTTATCCTCAGGATCCAGATTTCTCCTGGGTCATTAAGCTACAACCCAAATTTTTATAAATACTAAACCAAAATTTAAGTTTGAAATATCTTAAATTACCTTTTGGGGGGTGCAAGGTAAGATTTAGTGGAAAAAAAGCAAAAAAAGATAAATGCCACTGTAAAAAAAATTGGAAATAATTTATCACACACACTGCCACCTACTTCTGGGTCACCACCCGTCAGAAACAGTGATTTCACAGGGTCTTCCAGTGCAAACCCAAAGCGCAATATGAATTCCTGGTGACCCGCAGGTTCAACTCCACCACAATATATGGTGCGTTTCATTTGTCCTCATAACTCGGATTCCGAGTATTGAAGCCGGAAGTGACGACGTATGTGCTCCCGTTTTTCGGAGATCTGAGAAATATCTCAGAGCAGCGCAGAAGATCCCGAGGTCAGAATCCAAGATGGCTGCGCCTTTTATCAACAGAAGGGACAATTGTAGTTTTATCCTGTTTAAGCACTACTTCTTATTTGTGGCTCATTAAATCGATTGCACACACTGTACCGTCCAACTTATATGTGGATGTGTTACTACGGAGTTTCATACATAACACGCCCAAGCGTAATATGGTATCAACTGATATTGAACCTGGACACCACCACCATCACAAAGAAAGCCTTCACTTCCTTCGAAAGCTGAAGAAGGCCAACCCCCCTCCTCCCATCCGCACGTCATTCTACCAGGGGACCACTGAGAGTGTTTTCTGCTGCTGCATCACTGTCTGGAACGGAAACTGCACTGCCGCTGAAAAGAAGTCCCTGCAGCGGATAGTGAGGACAGCAGAGACCATCACTGGGGTCCCTCTCCCAGCCATCTCACCTGTACGAAAAGCACATCATCCGTCGTGCAAACGCCACAGTGAAGGACATTTCCCTCCACTCATATGCACTGTTCCCTCTCCTTCCATCTGCAGCAGAACTGTAACTGCCCGGCAATGCAAAAGTCTTTTTCCTCAAGGATTCGGAGCTCTCAACTCACTGCCAGTAAAGGAATGCTAAACCCACAACACAGAAACACCACAAACTGGACTTTCACACTATGCTTATTTGCACACCTGATTTGAATATTTGCTCAAATATGTCTACCTCATACCAAATTTGCACTTGTTACTGTGCCACGTCTTTGTCTTGCTTCGTCAATATCCTAACCATGACTTGAAGCTGGTATTTTACAGTAAATGCTACCTGCACATTTCACTTGAACTCAAATTGCACATGACCACTTTGTATTGTTTCTGTCTTGTTTACTGTACATAGACAGTAAGAACTAGTTTGTTTCTATTAATAAAAATTTAGTTTTTATTATTTATGTGAAATTAGTTTTTTTTGGTATATTTTATATCTTTATAATGCACCATGGAGGACCTGTGTGGAACGACATTTCAATACACTGTATACTGTGTATATTGTTGTATTGAAAATAAACCAATCTTGAATAGTGCCAACAATAAACCGGGCAAGAATTGTATTTCATGATTAGTCGGATTATTTGTCGGATTTAAGGTAGTTCGGGCTAATTGTAAGTGAACGAGGATAAAAGCCATTTAAACTGAGGTACCTTAAAATCCAGCAAGTTGCCCGGCTAAGGGCCCATGGTATTACTTCTGTGGCGAATGGAATGCATTCGACTCGGTTCTCCCCAAGTTTTCAGTGGATGTGACACAATCTTGGCAACCGAAACTCGAATCCCAAGGCAAATGGAACGCACCAATAATCTGCATCGTTTCTCCATTGGAGGAGAAGCAGCCTTACGGTTAAGAAGGCCCCCTCAGTTTGACTCACGCTTTAGTCCTCTGCAGATATGTCAGGCACTATGTATACAACACACCACACTGCACAGCCCGGCCTGCACTGCGTAGGGATAGCTGGAGGCTCTGCTAAATGCATCCCGAAAGGAAGCAGCCAAACAAACAAACAAATACACAAGTCAGGCAGTGATTCAGCTGCCTGATTAAATCAACTGCTTCCAATGACATAAGGAAAAAAGTGGGGTAAAAAAACTCTTATTATTATAACTATCATCATCACTATCGTTATCACCACCAAATACAGGGTCCTGGTAAGTCTGGCACCTATCACAAGCCTGTCAAAGCAAAGGATAACCTGAACAAGATTATCATCATTGATAATTGACTGTGGAATATTGAATTAGGCCTGTGCCGCACAGGCAGCAATCAAAAATTTTCATCCCACTTTGGTCAGAAAAAGAAATGGATAAAAGACGCATTATCGCTCGCAGCTCTGTCTCGGGGTTCCTCACTGCGGCGACACTGTCATGGACCCAGAGGAAGTGTTTTGTGACCACGTCAGCTGCCAAGTATCTAGATGAGCAATAACATGAAGTCTGATTTGAACCCGGCTCAGCCATGGTAGCCGCTCATTTCTGCATGTGCGCGTTTGTGAAACACCGGCAAATTCACGTGAACGTTAATACAAGTGCTGGGAACTGCAGGGCAATCTTCACCCCCACCACATGTCTGATGCTGAATAAACAATTGTGTATGGAAGGTTAATTTATTGTACACCACGTCTGGATACAAGTGTCTGCTAAAATAAATACATGAAGTCAAACACATCATTTTCATGTATCATTTTCTCATGAACCAGTCTGGGAACGTAAGGACCGTGAATGAATCTAGTCACATCCAAATAAACATACTATTAACCCGTGATGGTTTTCCGTAATACAACATTTGTGTGTCGTTCTTAAGGAACTACTACGCATTAGGTTGCTAAAGTGACAAGAGATGCTATATCAAAAGAAAAAAAGTATGCTGTAGCTAGCTGAGACCCAATACTTTTCACCATGTTACGTCACACTGTAGATGTTTGTAATACTCCACATCTAAATAGACCCAAGAGGGAAAAAAATAGTATCTCATAACTTGAATGAAGTTAACATCAAGCATTAATGTCAAAAAATGAAGAGAAATTTACAAACTGTCCATTTTATTTGTTATTGTTTTTAAGCTAAGCCCACCAATACCTTACAGACAGGCTTCCTTACTGTATGTTACTGTACTTGGAATCAAAACTCACTTTTCAGAAATTTTCTTGAAAATGTCTCCTGTTGGTTGAGTGAGTTTTGTTAATATGCCCTTTGATTATAAATGCAGACGGGAGAAGGAAAATAGCAGGATAGCACTTGAGAGAAGTGCACAGATTCACCTTCCAAAGTAACAGAAGTTAGTAAGTGACAGGTTCTGGGCTGTTCTGCATAAAGCAAAAGTAATAAAAATTCAATAAGAAAAAGAAAAGCAGGGAAGTTTTATCTTTATGCAAAGTATGAAGCGGACTTTCAGCATACTTAAGCACAAACTGGCAGACGGGGAGAGGAAAAAAAAATACAACTGCAAGCTTTGCATGAGAGGGGGGCAAGAATGGAAATAAAAAATGATCAAGAGGCCGTAACTCGCCAACGCAGAAGAGACAGCAGAGTGATGGAGGAAAAAAAAGGAAGGACTGGCGAATGTGAGTGGAAGAGAAGACTGCAGAGTGCGGTACCTCTTCCGGGTGAGCGCCGGCGTTCCCCAGGGGGAGGGCAGGGAGCTCTCATGCGTCAGGCAGGGGGGCACCTGCTCAGCACGGCTACACACACACAGCAGGCGACAGCCAGGCAACGCCGGGGGGGCAGGGGGGTTAGAGAGAGAGGAGAGAACAGGGACGGAAGCAGTTAGTGTCTGGTGGAGAATGGTGATCCGAGAGGAGAACCGCAGGAGGAGGGCAGGAGAGACATGCGTGTTTATCACACACACACACACACACACACACACACACACACACACACACCCCAAGACGCACCTGCAGATAGGAAGGCAGGAGAGACATGCATGTTTATCACACACACACACACACACACACACACACACACACACACACACACACACACACACACACACACAAACACACACACAC
>JAABNY020000119.1:12388324-12410662 GCA_015164015.2 Brevimyrus niger | reverse complement strand
GGGGGGGGGGGGGGGGGGGGGGGGGCGCTCCGTGGCAGAGGCCTATTCATCACCCCCCCCCACCGCCACCAGAACTCCTTAAAGACAGGTATGCTTCCCCCACCAACCCCCTTCCATTCCAAGTCTCCACAACCAACACCCCCCTTCCCATTTTCCCTCAATATAACTATGTAATTAAGTAATTCAAAATATCTCAAAAAAGGTGGTTTGTACACCGTGCAAAGTGCGATGGCATACTACAGGGACAGGAGCACCAGAGGAAACACACAGGCACTATTCTGGATGATGGACTGCAAAAAAACACAGTTACCTTAAATGTTGTGCATTCATGTTTATTAAATTGCCATGGTGTGATTTTAAATATCATTTGTCCTCATAGCTGCTAGATACACCCATCATTAAAGTCATAAAATTGTCTGCCTGCTACCTTAGAATCTATTTTGAATAAGTGTTTAACAAAACATTTCGGCAAAATCTGGACTTATTCTATGTTTATTTATGGTGCGTGATCATGTGTGTTGGGCTTCTTGGGATTAGTGTAATTACCTTAAACAAAAACTGAAACAAAAATGATAAATCTATATATGTGTATACACACACACACACACGCACACACACACACTTCTGTGCTTATTTCTTCCATGGAGATGTATTGTGATGCCCTCAAACTGGATTTATTAAACATAAGCATATGCTGAATTTATACAGATTGCTAACTCTTGGGCATCACAATATATCTCTCATTAATATTTCCGGTTTATCAAACTGCTGGCATAAATGTCGTATAGTGGCGAAAATCTGGTGTCCGTTATCTGAAACTCTACAATGACATACAGCGTGTATTGTCTAAATAAAATTCATTTCAATGAGATGGTCAATTTGATTCTCTGGAAAACATTAATTGTTTAGATTAGAACTGTTGCAATTCCTGAATTAAACACAATTACTCAATTTTAAGATGCAATTGATTAAAATTTTCCTTCTCCATTACTTGACAATGTGGCAGAAGAATGATGTGCATAGTGTTTGAGGGTCCAAATAATTTCATTTGCATTAAAAGTGACTGAAGATGCAGCTGTCTGTATGCGAGGTTAACTGTAGCCTAGCGTGGTAGCCGAGCAGAGTAGCCTTGATCTGTGTTTGTCATCAAGTTGACTTAAATGATTTTCTTTAATTTACTTTCTACGCTTCCTCTATGTCAAAATAATTCCTGCTAAAATGAAGGCCAGCACCATCACTTAGGCGAATCTTTTTACATAATACAGGATTCTCAACTTGGGTCAGTTGGCTGGCCTGAGATTTTCAATTCGAGACAAGTCTGCACGCGCATTTACATGCATGTAAGACTTTTATTACCTTGTAAATATTCTCTACGGTTTGCAAACTACCCCAATGCTTTAAATGTAGCTAATTTTAGGTTTTGATGGAATAATATTGGATTTGCTGTAAGATTTCTTGCGTGACCGTGAGAGGCAGAAAGCATGTCACGTCAGATACGTGAGAGTTTTACAATAAGTAACTTATTGTAAACTTATTGCAGCTTGAACCCAGGAGACTGTTGCGGTCCTTGAGTTGTGACAGTTGCATGTGCATGCAATGCCATGTTGATATTAACATCGCAAATCGTGCAGGCCAGTCAGGGCCGCAGAACGGCGTGGAGGTAGTTAGCATGTTTGTTCTGCGTGGCGACTTTTCTGCAGATCCTCTGGTTTCATTCCAATGTCAAAAAACATGCAACAGAAATAGTGTGTTTAAACCGATTGTATGTCATTGAGTGGCACCCTGCAGTTGTTGGTTGATTCCAGCCTCATGGTAATTATATCATATTACATAAAAGGATACATAACACATTACCTGACATTACATTATATAAACGATTACTAGATGAATTGACAGATTCGTCGATTACTCAAGTTTTGATATAATTGATAGTGATAGTTTTGATTAATCGAAACATTGGTTAAAAAGTAGATGATTAATCTATTGAAAAGTGGCAGCTCTAACTGGGAGTGAAATGAAGGCATGCTGGTCAAGGAACTTGACTGAAAATGATCAACCCACAATAACAAACTAACCAGAATGCCAAAACAACAATGAAAGACACACACTTTTCACCCAAATGTTTTTAGAAAAATTCACCATCTTAGCTATACAAAGTGTCCTTTCACGATAACCAATAGCTCATGATAAGTTATTTCCTTTTGTTTTCCCACAAAAACCAAGTATGCAATGTGAGGCCCCTTAGAAAGCCAGATTTCTGGGAGCCCGTTCTGAGCAACATGCAAGCAGACAGATAAACAAGAGCCACAGAGGTTAAGGAAGCTGACCTCGAATTTCGGGTTCACAGTAGACAAAATAAAAGCAGTTCAGCTCGGGCTATGAAAAGGGTAACACTGGATTTAAGATTCTGATTGATGCCAGGTGGAAATTTTGGCACATGCAGCAGCCTGAACACAGTGCAAAGACAAACATACATACAGTGCCAAACAGACAAAGTGCCAAAACAATACATATAGTGCAAACAAATGAACATGGAGCAAACAAATTGAAAAAGTATGCAGTATATAAATAGAATATGCTGAAAAAAGAATATTGTACTGGTAATAGACATAGCAGCGGATTTGTATGATTTCAGATGGGTCACTTGCTGATGCATTATGAGTGAGGCTGGGGAATGACACGTGAGGAGAAGGCCATGTGGTGTGATGCAGTTAAACAGCATCAAATCTAACGTAGCTGACTGAACTCAAAACAAAAGCGTGAGCCATTTTCATTGTTTCAAGAGATTTTCAGGATCCTCACAAAACTTTTCACCTTTCACAGTCTGTTGGGGAAAAACAGATACTACAAACTTAATTAGTACTTAATTGTAGATTTCCATAAGGATGGAAATTTATTTGGGGAATACCTTACTCCTTTTTTAAAAAAAAAAAAAAAAAAAAAACGAAATACACACGAAATCCACAAAAAGCACTGGGGAGGGAACACTGGCGTCGAGTCTGCAGTCCTGTTGGGCTGTGAATCCTATATTCAGAAGACACCATCTGGCACCCCGAATCCACACACTTCTGTTAATTGCCTTCAAATGTCTATTTTGAGGAATTTTTTCCCTCCCCCAAACAGTCTGCATGGTGTATTCATATCCTCACATTGTTAATAATAACAAAAGCAACAATCTATGCCAAAAAAGGACATTACAATAATAAATAAAATAGGCCTTATCTTGCAGAAAAATTACTTGATTAACTTTGCACATACTGTCAGTCTAAATTTTTGAATGAAATGTAAAATAAAGCCCTGTGTGGGTGAACGGGATTTATGAACAGATGAAAGCACCATTACAAAGCAACCAAAATGGCACCGCGATGCGCATTGACCTGCACATCACATAAAAACCACAAAAAGGTCCACTGTAAAGAGATGACTGATTCCAGCACCTACAATAACATGTTCAGACTAATTAACATTACCTAAAAATTAAACAATTTAGTCAAGGCAGATATTCTAAAAGGATAAAGTGATGACAGAAATTTGTCAACATAGTCCTTGTCAGGAAAGGAAAATGGCTCATTAGGGAGTAAGGAACGGTTCAGGCCAAGTGAGCACTGCATCAGAGAGACGTTGCTATAAGAGACAAACAAGCAACTACCTGCAAATAAAAACGGGACAGTTCAGGGCGAGTGAGCACTGCCTCAGAGAGATGCTGCTGTAAGAGAAGAGCTGCCACAAACACCTGTAATTAAAAAGGGGATGGTTTAGGCCGAGTGAGCACTGCAGAGAGATGCTGCTGTAAGAGATGAACCACCACAAACACCTGCAAAGAAAAATGGGATAGTTCGGGCCAAGTTAGCACTGCATCAGTGAGATGCTGCTGTAAGAGACAAACCGGCACAAACCCCTTGCAAATAAAAATGGGACGGTTCAGCTCAAGTCTGCTCTGTGGAGGCGAAAAATAAAATTAAAAAAAACAAAAAACAAAACAGCACAGCCTCCAAGAATGACTACAGCCTTCTGTTATCGAGGACTAAACGGAACAGCGGGACAATGACATCATTCTCTCAAGATATTCGGAAGAGAGAGATATGTAAGAATTTCGCCGCCAACACACAAAAATAGAAAATGACAGAGCAGAGTAGTACCTCACTGGGGAGAAACGCCAAGCACCATTTATGTCCGGCAGCCCGACTGGCACCTTTACTATCCCCTTTCCAGAACCCAACATAGAAAAGCAGATCCTCACGCGGTTGCTACTGGTTACACATCTGCATTGGGGAAGGAGGAAGAGGCCTCTGCTGACCATGGCCCTCTCAGCATACTGACACCGATTACCTCACCACCTGTGCATCTGTGCCCTGAACAGACATTACTGATTCACAAATCAAACACCCTCAGCTGCTGTGCTTTGCCCCCCCTCCCCACCATCACAATTACCCCCTCCTGTTATGAATCAAAACCCAAATGCCGAAATGAATCTTTTACACTACATCACAAAGATGCATAATACATAGAGAGATAATGGTGTTTCCTTTGAATATGAATTTGGGGGTTCACTGTAGACAAAACGAGTGACTTAGGTATTAGAAAAAGAACTTTTAGCTCTGGGTAATTACATATTTCCTTTCTATTTTTTACCAGCAATTTTATTTTTTTTTTTTAAAGAGAAGCAAATTAAGCAAACACACATATAACAAGTGGTGCACTTCGGTTATTTGGTGCTACTTGCTATTAGTTGCTCTGAATATCCCTCTTCCTAAGACTTATCCAGAGAGGGCTGTGGGGAGCTTGGAGCCTAACCCAAGCAACAAAAGGCAGAAGGCTGGGATACAACCCGGACAGGATCCCAATGTATTGCACGGCACACAGATACACACACTACAGGCAGATATTAATTTGCTTATGTGCATGTCTGTGAACTGTGGGAGGAAACCTTGTGAGACACAGGGAGGTCACGTGAACTACAAATGTGCAGGGCAGGGATCTGTCACCACGGGGTGTCATGCAGGCCACCTACTCTTTTGTATTTTGTTTTGAAAGTAGCACACGAGTAACAACACACTGACAATGTGAATACCTTGAACACTGAACCCAAACGGAATAAACTAATCAGAATGAAGTAAAAGATTTTGGAATTTCTCATCAGTACAGCAATAACAAGACTGTCACTGCTACTTCTGAAGAGAAACAAAAATCACCATGGAAGTTGTGAGTAATTGCAGTGGCGCTTTTCACATTATAGAAATTATATCCAGACATAAGACAAAATTCCTCTAAGTGACACACCATCCCTCAGAGATGGAAATAAAAAAAAAATTTAAATACTAAACACATCCGCAACAGAGATATTACTGCATCACCTTGTTTAGTCTTCAAAACATACAGAGGCCAAGGAAAGAAACTATCAGAAATTGAGGGTAAATGACAATAAGGCTCCATAATGCATCACCGTCATTCTGCGTGGCTTTGCAAAATCTCACAAGGAAGCCCTCAAATCACTAGTAACAGACCATATGGCACGAGAGTACAACAAATCCATCACGCTATCAGCACGCCATGCCTCTTATACACATAAATAAAAAATAACCTGCAGCTATTTTTATGAAGCTAAGGTTTAGCAAATTAACTATTTCACTTGAACATTTTGAGGTAAAGCTTCTCCCAAGGACATTACTGCAGTCTTTGCCAGCTGAACTCAGCTTAATGGATCCCAGGGAGGCATAAGACTTTTGAAGCTCTGAGCTGAACCTTAGCATTTTCAGGCTGACCGGGATTCATCTTAGCTACACCAGGCACAGCAAACACAGGTACCCCTCTTGGCCGTGTACAGCCTTCCTCTCGTCTCCGCAAATGGAAGACACCAGCCGGTGCGCCCATTCCGACAACAGGGCGGGTCACGCTTCCACCGCCAGGCGGGGACGAGCATCGGCTGCGCGCACCATATGTTGCGGGAGGCAGGCCTCAGCGGGACTCTGCACATGCAGCAGGCCGGAGCCTGCGGGGGTCCCCAAGACGTGGCCTGTTAACCAGAGACACCGCCGGCCATCCAATCGCCGGCGCGTCAGCAAACCGACATAAATATGCGGCTCTCCGCCTCGACCCGCGGCTTAATAATTTACAATCTAGCCGCTCGCATTAAACATGCCGCTACGTGACATTACCATTGTCGGGTCGGGTCGGGTGCAGGGGGGGCGACAAGAGAGCAGACAGAAGACCACACAAGATCACACGCCTCCATAAACGCGGTTCTTGTAAGTGCGTCCATTGAGTCGACGGGGAATTCGGAGCCAGCTGTGAAGCAGCAGACACGTAAATGAGATGAAGCCGCCGGTGCACTTCTGGTAGAAGGTTTGAGCTACACCCAATGCGATAATGCACTCAATACTCACTGTATTTACTTGGCATTCATCCCTAACCACATACAGCATATGACATATGGCAATGTTTCCATGTTACACAGGTCATAGTGTAATTCTCACTGTAGTGGCAAGTACTGCATTAGCTACTATATTATTATTATTATTATGTTTTATTGATATGGATATATATTATTTGTACTATTTTGTCACGGCTGTTGTGATATTTTGCATGCAGGCTTTTCACTCACCTGTACTATACCAACTGTCAAAAATTTTGATTTGTTAGAGATCTTATGCTGATATTTATACCAAAGAAAGATATTTAGAGGATTTTGATTAAGACTGGTTATGGTTGCAGCTATTAAAAATATTATTCTGTGTATATTAATGGGAGTGCATATCCTTCATAACATCCTGCTGACATAGTACAGATAAAATTGGAACTGGAACAGGAAATGTAAGCAAATGTCAGCTTCTAAAGAGAATATTGCCCAGCTCTTGCTGGAAACATTTCATATCAACACTGATACATATCACGGCTGTTATAGAAACAAGTTTACTGTTGTTTGTACCTAGAAAAAATGAGTTGATGGATTCACAAAAAAAATGTTTAATAATCGAAGTGCACTAAAATTTATACCCCCAATGTACACTTGTTTAGGTCTAATTACGCATAATACTTCAAGCAATATCTACAGAATAGCCTGCAAAAGCAGTCAACTATTCAGAACTTAATTAAAAGTATGGTGATTAGACATGAGGCTTCAATTAATATTGCTGCTCACTTCATAAAGTGTTTTGGTAAAGCAGAATTAAAATTGATACAGATTACAGCAAATCATACTAGCTTTTGAGATTGGTTAGAGGAACATTCATTTTGAATGTGGATTAATTCAACTATGACTTAATCGAGTAAACCTCTTTTTATTGCAGTCTCCTTTTTCCAGCATGTCAGACGCAGAACTAAAATTACTTCCAAGAGGATAATACCCTGAGACACTAACCAAGAAGTCCTCTAAAATTCCAATTTACTAATTTTACAATTTTATTCTGTTGTAGAAAAAAAAAATACAAATACGAAGCAGAGTTGTTTCACTTCTGCTCCTCTATTTTTGATTAAGGGTGAACAGACTCTTCAGACCACAGAGCTGAATGTGTATGTCAGGACAAAACCCTCCCCATCTTATACACTAGGCACTTGTTTCATCTGTGACCTTGCACTTAATGTTATCCTTTCATGGTCTCGGTTACAAGGAGGTTCTACCTCTGCTCTCCCCTTTTTATTTGACTTATTACAGCCTCTATTACTTTTTGATCGATTCTGGATCCCTATGATCAGAGCATGAGAAATTTTAAGGACCTAATACCTCATGTTTTACAGGATTGTGTCTTTTCTCAAAACTTCAACTGCTTTATACATAGGCTATTCACTTTGAAACAAGAGTATAGGAATTTATTGGCTTCAATAAATGTCTTATTGGTCCAGGAATGTCACATGGCTGTTGTTTATTTGCATATAACCACACAAGTAGTTCCAGCAGCCTAATAACAGTTCTATATGAAGGTGCTTTAATGTATTATCAAACACATTAATATCAATACCTGTGTGACTTTTTACTCATAGATAAGCAGTCACTCTTATCAGCATAATTCTCCTTGGTTTTCAAAACAAATGCATCTATCTTTTGACAGTTTCATGGTAGCCATATTGGACTTTGGAACATTACTACACGCTAATTGAAATCATTCTTGTTATAAAAATTACCACGATTAGTTTATTATTTTATTACTTTTTGGTTGCGGTGGTGAGCAGGATAAACGAAACTGCAATGACTAAAGTAAACGTGAGTATACTGTGGTCCATAAAATAGGTAAGAAGGTGACGGGAACCAATAGCCACCACTGAAAGAACGATGGGCCATTTTACGCCAACTTAACTCTTTACACTTTAGACTGATTGCCCACTTTAGCTTTGGCTTTCACTTCCACCACAAGGCTGGAATGGTTATACGAGAATAATCAACTCCAGCCTGGTTAGTGACCCTCCGCTTAGCGTCAGGCTGCATTGCAACGAGTTGAAGATTATGCTCATAAAACATTTTAAAGTGGTTTATTGCTTACTTGTGATAATATCGAGGCTTCTAACAAAGCACTCCAAAATCTGTTTTCTTTCTTATAGACAGTTCTCTCTCTATGGGCCAGCTACTTGCATACTTTATAACTTTGCTTCTGCATAGTCATCGCTGTGTCCTTCCTAGCTTCATCCTGTGCTTATTAAAGAAAGAAACCACAGATGATGTTCCCTTTGAACTCATTCCATAATTCTCAGGTTTGGGCATCCAGTTCTGTTGGACTCCCAAGATCCCTCCATTGACCACAGAGCAAACCTGGCAAGTGCCACCAAGTTTAGGCTGGGCGATATCATATTGACGTTAATATGATTTTCTTGTTACAAGAGTCAAACGCATTTTAAATTAGGAATTAGTCACTTAAAAGTCTGAAAACACAACTTCTAAGTTCAACTACACAAAAAACAGCATGTGTGCTGTGAAGTATGAAGTGTGCAGATTACCTGTTGTTCTCTCGGAGGTGGACATCAGTCCCCATCACCTACTTGCCTGTTTTATGTCCCACTACATGCTTGTCGTCATTGGAGTGTCATTTAAAGACTCATCAATGATGCTAGAAACGGTTCATATATCACACATATGCTTCAGGCTTTAAATTATCCAATCAAAGTCAGTCAATTACCAAACAGAAACGCTTCACTAAATTTGACACAGGGTTGATGGGATATAGTATGATCTGGAAAAGAAAGCTTGCCCAAACACTTTCTGTAATGTGAGAGGATTAGGTGCGCTGGTGAACTGGCAATTAGGGTTGGGGTTTAAAGTTGTTCTCTTAACTCATGTCTGAGGGTTTCCTCCAGGTATTCCTTTCATTCCAAGTTTCCTCACAGTCATTATATAAGCAGTTAGTTGAACTGGCATTACTTCCAGGAAGTTCTTCAGTAAAGCCTATAATCTAGACTGGTTCTAGTCCCCAGCAACTTTGATGGTTGTTGATGAAAGAATCGATGGATGGTTTATTGTTGAACTGTCACCAGTCCAAAATGCTTCTCTGTAGTAACTATACTATTGATTACTAAAAATAACCTGCAAAAAAAGTTTACATCCTTTTGTCAGCAAGAAAGGTATAATCAATTTAGGTTGTCGTACCACTGCTTCTTAAATTTCCCTTTAAATTTCTCCCGGCATTCTGACACTCTCAGCTCTGTGTGTGTTGTACAGGGGGGTATTTCACGAAGCAGGATTTCTTGCTTAGCCAGATAACTTCTTGTAATGCCATGAGAGCTCTTGTTCTGTTACCTAATCTTACATTAGAGTCACCAAATGAAAGAAAGGTTAAGGAGAATCCACCATTTTCCACAGTGATGATTTATTAAGTCATCTACTTGATTCCGTCCATTTTACAAAATGACTAAATATAATGGAGAAACACGTACATATTAGTACATGAATTTAGTGTAGTGCAGTTCACACATCAGCTAACACTGCAATATCATCTCTAGCTTGGTTAGAGGAGGGGGGAAAAGGTGCTAATAAAATCTAAATAAGTGCCATTGTGTTGTTCCGATGAAGCTTTTTGTGACCAAAAGCGCAAGTAGCGTCTCTTTGGGGCAGTACCAGGACACACCATTTCCTTTGTGACATTGCAGGAAGCTTCTGGTCCTGATCCATACAAGAACATACTGGAGGGGGGACCTTTAACCAGACTTATTCACCATCATGTTATGCAGTTTGCCACGACCATGCAGACATAAAATTCATGTGCTAGAGCTGGGCGATATGGCAAAAAAAATTATCACGATATTTTTCCTGTATTGACCAATATCGATAATTATCAATATTATAGTTTCACAGTGCTGTTTCATGTAATAAGGTAATAATGAAAATAACCCTATTCTGACAAATAGAATGAATACATTGAAATAAACAAAATTAGTAAACAAATACTTATTTTCCAACATACAAAACTCCCCTAAAATTAATAGGTTATTGATTTTCAAGGTTTCAAAGAAACATAGCTCAAATGAACAAAACCATATAATAATGTAACAATGTGCAAAACTGTATAATATTGCAAATATATTCAAGGGCAAACATAAAATAAAGCAGGACAAAACTGACTGCAACAAGTCTCTTCCTCTATTCTTGGTCTCTTAAAAACTTCTGAGGTAGAAAAGTATCTAAAACAAACAAAAAACACTTATTCAAAAAAATGCCAAATGATGGTTAAACTTTTTTGTCCGGCGCTGCAAAACGTCACCATATCACATAGTATAAAATCCTCATGAGAGCAAGACGACTGGAGACAGACCGTACAGCACAAACTTGAGCATGCGTCAGGTCTCACAGACTAGTGTAGAAGTTGTCCGACTTGGCTGCAGTCAGTTTATACTCCACCCCTGCAGCCGCAGCCAGATCACGTTCCATGTCGCGTCAGCTGCAGACAGACCTAAGCCCATGTCGAACACACCCACTGCTTCTTTAAGGGAGGATGGGCAAAATTATGACATCATGATTGGCTGTTGTGCTGGCGTTCAGTAAACCTCTGCTCTATAGGCTATCGAGTTGTCTGTCTCAGCACATTCTCTAAAACGGAGCAAATTTGGTTGATCAAGTTTTATAGCCTGTGTGTAATCGTAATTGTCCTCATTTTTTATCGATAAAAAATCGAGATCATTTTATCACACGGCACTAGACTCTGCCCTTCGTGATGCCAACTATGGATGAACCAGGATGAACGCCAGTCATCTAGGATAATGATTTGCTTTTTATGTTATGACCAGTAACATCTTCTGAAACATTAATCATAAGGTGTGATTAAAATAGCTTTTTAAATGAATAGGTGGGAAGATACCACTTTACAATAAGACTAATCTTCCAAAGAGCCTATGAATGGTTTATAATCAGGTTATTAATTGGGTTTTTACACTTTGTAAATCATTAATACACAAATATAAACAAGTAATAAGTTTTATTTTTAAATAATGTGTTACTACCATTTGTAAGTGCCAAAAAGAAGACCTTATTGTAAAGACTTTACAGTAATGTGGTACTAGTGGGGAAAACTACAGACATGGAGCTATTACGGCTACCATTGTATGAACATGTGGTTTTTAGTAAATTAGTAAAATGAATAAATCTCTCTTCACCACCGAAATTAACAGTCAGTCACTCATTGATGTCTGTGAAGCCAGAGGTGGGGTACCCAATCCATGTGGGCTTTTGGGATGACCTCACCATCAGCCAACAATAAAGCAGTGGTTCAGTCTTAGGTTTATATACATTTTATGAAATGTAAATTCTTAATTCAAAATCAAATTATGATGAGACCATGTTTATTGACACGCTCATTAAAACATAAAAATATTTAACCTATCAAATTATGTGATTTAAATCCTGCTGTTCACTATATTAGCTCAATCATGCATTATTAAGAGCCTGGCTGGAATGAAAACATACATGGAACCTGGACTGAAAAAAAATCCTATGGTATATCATCTAAATACAGTAAGATGAATCAAACAACAGGTAGGTTTGGCAGTGGTTGAACTGAGCTGCATTTAGACAAGCTTGATTTTTATAGCCTGTAGGGGAGCAGGGCTCTAGTCTAAAAACACAAAAATATTTTAGAGTTTGGGCTAATGACTCACTCTCTGGGAAGAGCTAAACCAAGATAAATGACTATGAGTCTAATCTACATGACTGGAACTAGGCTTGGGTGGAGTCTATTGTTTCATACTGTCACAGCTTCCAGACATTTCTCCCCAGTATGATATACGACAGTATTTATATTTAAAATAAAAAAACCTAAATCAGACAGCGTAATCAGGCTTATCGGTGTGGAAGTTGAGCACTAGAGAAACAAGGAGACAGCTCCTTTTTTGAGAGTTAAAAAGATCACCTTATGCTTATTGACACCATTGTCATTGTCTAAACTACAGCACGTATGTTTGCCGTGAGTGTTCTGACTGCTCTCGGTGCTTTGCTTTTACAGGGTCGTGTCTGGCTGCAGGCGCCGCCCTCAGGGCCCTTCAGGTCCACATATACACCAAACAATTTGCAATTTGTCACACTCAAACTTTGCCACCCTTAGGATCCTGTGCATGTAAAATAAAATAAAACGAAAGAATAAAACATCCTTCATGTAACAATAATGCTTCAATATCATTTCAGTCCTGATGTTAATATATTGCAAGCATCCAGAATGAGTAATAAAACATGATGTAATAGATGTTTCCAAAAAATTATATTATTCAGAATGCTTCAGATTTTAAGTGATCAATAAATATCTAGGCTGCACTTAGACAAGTAATCGTAGATGACTGCTGGATATCAATAAAAATGCTATCTGCATTTTTTCTGTATGGATCTTTACACAAACAGTACACGTTTAAACAATAAAAACTAAATTAAATGAATATATTAAACATTTAGGCAGAATAGACTGATGACATAGATCATGCAGAAATATATATGAAGGACATATTTTTTCCCCAAACATGTTAAAAAGAAGTACACTTCGAAAACCCAGCATTCAGCTCGCTATCAGTTATACTGAGAAATGTCTGTATTATTTGAAATAATTCCTTTGGTATTTCTATATATCTGATATACCGTAACACCATCCTAGCCTAGCTGGAGCCCAGTTACAGGCGTTATTAATACAGAGCAGAAGGACTTCGCACTTAGTCATGTGAAATATGGTGACAGGAACACAGACCTTCACAGTATGTCACCCTTAGTATGGCAGAGCCCAGGTTCTAGCTGGGAGCAGGCTTTACAGAAGCTCCTCCCCCTGCTCCTCATGACCTTTCTCACGCACGCATGCTCTTACACTGCCCAGCTGACCTTTCTTCGGCTTTGCTTACCATTGAATAGGCTGCACCTTTAATTATTAGGATTTAAATTCTAGGCAATGTTATCTTTATTTACACCTTTATTTTCTATGTATGTTAAACCAAAATGCACAGAGGCAGACAGAGGCAGACAGACGTATGTGGGTTTGCCCCTTTAAATATATTGCACTGATATATACAATCAGTGACTATTGTGTTAGGGACAGCACAGTAGCCCAGAGAGAACTGCTACTGCCTCACAGCGCCAGGGTCAGAGGTTTCAGTCTCAATCTAAGTGAGAGTGACTTTGCATTTCCTCCCACAGTTAATAGTTTGCTAAATTGCCTAGAATATGTGCATGGTTGTACCCAGCGCTGCCCAGGATCAGTGCCCCCAAAGTTAAATACTGCATTGTACATAAACAACTGTGTAAAATGTCGGTTTGTTTTTAGATGCTGAAAAATGAAGGATATTCTCATATGAAATCTGATTTATCTCCAAGTAGTTTTACTTCAACTACCATCATCAGTGTTGTCATTTGAGATCACAGGCGCTGCATAGCCTTAAATTATCATGGTAAAGTTAAGTTTTTGATGTCCTGTTCATGTCTCAAACAATCAGATTATTTATGCACAATATCATTAAACAAACAAACAAATATAAATACATATAAACATACATACAATTATTGATTAAATAAACATATAGTTTCAGTGAGGATGTTTGTTTAATGGTACCTGTTAAGATATCTGTGGATGTGACAGTGTCAACGAGTACCTTATATAATGAAATATATTGGGCTTGAATAATTGAAAAATGGTCACATTATGAGCCAAATGCAAGTCAAACAGCGAAAGAGAGCATTTCCTCTGGCACAGCCCGGAAGATAACCTCACAAATTGCCAACAAACCAGACACTACTAAGCAACATATAGTGACCTGCAGGTAGCTTAGCTGTTTGCAACCAGTAAGGCACTGGAACTGTAACAGTTTTCATTTTGCCATAAAAAAAAAAAAATGTTAATGCCTCTCTATACACATTTCGTCCCCATCAGCAAAGAAATATGTCTATTACATTCTAACTCAGAAAATCACATTTCCCTTTAAAAAAAAAAAAGCTTTATATCTTTCGTTCAGTGTACATGAACCCGTTTACACAATGAGTATCACTTATTAGGCCAAATGCACAGCAAAACAACGTCACACACTTTTTAGACAAGTTTTCCAGTGCTCCAACATAGTTTATAGCTATAAAACGGTATCAAACATACCATCTATAATATGTCAAATATTCAAAAAAACAAGGAACTTGATAGTTAGATCATATTACTATTATTTTACATTATAAAGTCATGAGCTAAAGCCTGAATCGTCCAATTCATAAAAATAATATGCAAATATACTCAGCATAAGTCATATGCTGCATCAGAAGCCAAGGGATGGAGAGTCATTTCAATTGAGGATAAAAAGGCAAGCAGCCCCACGGAACAAACTGGAAAAAAACACCAAGAACATTCCCAGATCATGTTTCATACCTGTTTTTGTTTTCCAGTCGTCCTGCCAGCATTTTTAAATACCTTCACCACGGTTACTAGCTGAGACAGAAGCACTGCTCAACGAAAACCGCCGCTTTAAGTTCACATCCTGGGAGAAGAGCAGCCAGTGAACCTTCAGCTTTGTTGTTGTTTTTTTTTCCTGTTTTTTTTGCTGGGAGGATACCAGGAGACTATTGTGCCAGCGTACTGAGCGGCTCACAAGGGCTGGCACAGCTGATCCCTGTGTCCCCAGCTCCGGCACGGGAGCTGGGGGGAGCCTCAGTCACACCAGGAGATACCATCTGAGCTAAAACGGGGGGGGGGGGGGGGGCCCGATTCTACCAACAAAAATACTCAGTGTCAAAATAATTCCAGCTGCTGAGAAGTTCAGCTGAATAATTCAGTGGAAAAACCTGCATTTTATAAACAACCGCATGTAATTAAACATTAGATTAGACTTTAAATATTGCTAAATCTCCTTATTATCTTTGTTTCGTTCTATTATATATGACTTATTTATGACTTAAATAATATTTTAAAGTACCGGTTTTGCATATTACAGTGATGCAAGTATAAAATGGGACCAGTGTTTTTGCGCCAAAAACACCCTCACTAAACAGATGACATTGATATTTTAAGTATCACCCACACAAGACTGATATTAGTTACATAAAAATCAATCAGACTTAAATATTAAATATATCTGAAAGGCATCCAGACTTTGAAAAATATTGAAAGTATAATTTCATTTTAATTGGCTAGTCAACCATGTACTGTACTTGCCCCATCAATAGAGACCCTGCAGGAAAATGAAAGCATGGATGGGTGGAATTGACATTATTTTGACCCTTTATTTGCTAACCCATAAACACTGAAAAAAGGAAAATGTATCTGCATCACTTAGTATTTGCAGGAATAATCCCAGCTTGAAGGAGATTCATGTGTAAACAGCAGCAGTCATTAGCTTTATTGCACCGTGTTTAAAAGTGAATAACAAAAATAGTTTAAGTTCCTTCATCTTAAATCAAGCATCAAGTTTTTATTTTTTATTTTTTTTACAATATATCTAATATGTCATTTAAAACTGGTTTTAAACATGATATCTTTTTGATACATTCTTTGCATTCTCTTAAATATTAAGTTTTCCTTTTGAAATTTTATATGGAATATTACCTCTCCCAGCATCAGGGTGTGCACTAAAAAAATTAAACAATTATCCTACTGCTGCTAAAAAGGGATGGAGATTTAAACATAAAACACCACGAAGAAAAGCTGACTGGCAACACATTCTGAACAAGTATCAAACTGGGCTTAATGAGGATGTTAATTTCACTCGATTTCTGAAAAGGTATTTTAATATGTTGTATTATTTGACTCCTGTATTTCTGTATTTCCTTTAGCGATTGGGGTCCTCCTGAATCATTTGTTGGCAATCAAGGTATTGAAGGCAGCCAATTGTTTAAGACTAATGATAATTGCAGGGACTGAGAACAGGTGGTCAAATTCCTTTCTATTATACAAGAGCTAATTTTTGAATACTTGGCTTATAGACATCGAGGAAGACATTTGTCTAAACATGTCTGCTATTGGCTTTTTTAGAAATAAAAAAGACAAAATATATCAGTCTGACCCTATTAGTAATTCAATAATTTGGTTTAAAAATATTTTTTTGGTAGTTTATAGAATATTGGTTGGTAGCTATGTCTGCTAAAGAGTATTACCTTACTGAGTGTGGGTTTATCCATTACTTTTTGGAAAATACCTCTGGAAAAATGTGCACAGATGACCGTCTAGTAATAGTTACGAGGTGAATAATTCAAAAAAAGTTTGCGTTTAGCACCTACTTACTATGCAATTTGGACAAAAGACACATTCAGCCCCCATGAGCCAAGGCGATTTTCTTGTACTCCTTTCCTACTGAGTTGTCATCTAGAACCAAGAGGTAGCAGCACTGCTTCGCAATTTCAGGGCTGGGTGCTGAAATCCCACCACTGTTCTGTCTGCAAAGTTCTGTTAGCTTCAAAGTCCTTATGGTGGCCCACTCGTTTCTTTTACCAGCCTTTTTCACCAAGGGCCCTCCATATCACAGAGTTGCAGACACTAAAAATATCCACCCTGGACCCACTACTAGAGTCTGCAGTGCTAGTGGTCTATCTCTGTAGCATTATTAAAATTAAAAATGCAAAAGGTGACCGATCTGGTTGGCAGCTATAGGTTTATTGAAAAGCTTAACAATTACAAAAATTGAAACTATAGAATTTTGCTTCGCCCTAATGCCAATATACTGGTCAAGAATTATGAATATCACTAAATACCAACTAATGCCGTTTCTCTAATGGAAACACTACAATTAATTAATAACACTGGTGATCATCACAGCCCAGTGCACATACTTCAGTGACTGCAGATCAGCTAAAACTACCCCTATGGATCTAACAGAGAACCAAGCCAATCAAAACTGCATCCTATAACCAGTAAAGCTGGTAAAGTCTAGAAATCATCTATGCTACACCCCATCACGCATGTTTTTTTTTGCCTTTGTTTTGGGACATGAATGTATTACTAATGCATAGTTAAAATACTTAAAGTACCTGGCACCGATGGCAATTTCCTCCAAACTAAAACTGCATAAACAATGCCTGTAACAACAGACAGACGATAGCAGCCTAAACACAGCGAAACTGATTATTTGTAGTTACTTCCACATTACAGGCAGGCAAGAAAGAAGTTTCCCAACATGTGACTCCAGCCCTCCCTCTCCCTCGTTACCCGGGAGTAAAATGCAGATGGCTTTTTGCGAGCGTGAAAGCAGCAACAGAACGCGGAGTCATTTCCTAAAATCACTAGGCCTATACTCACAGAGACGTCTTATGCTGATGCAGCCCCTCTTTTGCAGTCACTTGATACATTACAGCCTCCGCAAAAATGTAACTTTGTGATAGAATTTTTAAATCTGCCAGCAGATAAAGACATAGAGGGAAAAAAATTGCTTCTGAAAATAAAAGGTCAAGTTACTCAAAATGTATGTATGTTATAGCAAACAAAAAAAAATTAAAAGCTCCTACCAGAAATCAACAGATAAATTATTTGTGAAAATTATCCTACCATCAGATCATCAAAGCAATGTCAGTTCTATCATATCCAACATAACCATTCAGGCATAACATCCATAACGGAATCATGTTTACAACACTCATGACAACACATTAAATCATGATTTTGATATGTTGTAACACAGTATAACAATTAGATACTTGCATATTATGTGAAATGTTAATTTAAAATGTAAAATAACATATTCAAGAAAGATTTGTTATTGCATAGTTTCATATCTCACTGTATGTTAAGATTTCAATCCACGTGTGACGATTTTGTAATGGAAATGTTTCAAATCTATAACCCTTAAACTCAAAGGTAATTTTGATTAAAAATACTTCAAGGTAAAATTAGGAGGTAAAGAAACATGTGGGCCAATCAATCAATCGATCGATCGATAATCAAATGGATGTATTGATATACTGTGTTCAGAAGAAGAGGCTACAGTGTAGGACAGTGTGTACATTAGAGAAAGGTGACAATTTGTAATTAAAAAGACACACAGAAAGAGAAACACGGCCCCGCAAGGTTTTTGACACGCAGGTCATACTGACAGACATGAAATATCTGAAGTTTAAATTACAAACTATGAGAACCACAATTTCATACGAAGAAGCCTGGTTCAGATGAATGTGATCACACTGTCTACAATAAACACGCCTTGTACGTGCCCTGGGCAGTATGGGCCAAACTGTGAGAGCAGTTTAAGGAACCTTGCTGTGGACAAGAGAGACGCCAACTCCTGCAGCTGAAAAACTAAAGAGCTGTTGCCTCTCACTGCCTCAGGACAGCAGTGAAGGCAGATGCCCACCCCTTAGTCTTAGGTTAACTGTCCCAACACTGGCACAGTCGTGCTCCTGCTACATGGATGGCAAGCATATGAATTACGAATACGGTTCGACTGCACACTACCGAAACACAATTAATCTGCAACAGTAGACAGCAAACACGTGGAAAACAGTTAGTGAACTCAGGCCAAAGCTCACCGCCACCGGAGAGTTTGTCACTGCCGTGACTATTTTTCCACGTGGCTTTAACAAGAATATTCCAGTTTTGGGAACGAGGGAGAGCCATTGGGATATCACGCTGGACAAAAATGATTAAGTCATAACATTTCAAGTTACAAACAACTAAAATTTCAAACTCCATTCCTTTCAGGTTACTATGCTTTATTCTCTAAGACAACGTCATAAAGCTTGATTACTTTGTATTCTCAATAAACCAACATGCAGTTCAAAGGCCCGCCTATGAAGAAGTATTATTTGGTTCGTCGATAATGTTTTAAGTATTCTTTTAACATTTACAAAACATTTCAGACCCTGAGAGCCATATAACAAATGGCTAATCTGACACTGGTAGGATTTTCTTCCCTTATTGACTAATGAGTCAGATGCAGAAATAGGTTTTGTGAAGGACTACCATTTAAACTTGCCATTACATTGTATGCCATAAATAAAATTCCCTATTTAATTAGTTTCAAATATTCAAATACAATATTTAGTTTTGTGATGTGTTGTATATGAGAGGAAAAGTGATCATAATTAATTTATTTTTAATAAATTAATTTTTATTATTAAAAGTTAAAAACAGAACATTGAGACCAAAGATGCAACTATGGTGTTCACGGGTAGAAAGACCAAACCACTGTGGTTTGTATTAATAATGTTAGAAGTGAGCATTTAGCCAGCTGACAAAGTGTCCAGGTCTGTTAATGACAAAACTACTAGCCAGCAGGTTTCTGTATTAGGTCTGAAGCAATTCTGTAACTGGAGTCATTAAGAAGGAAAATATTCTAATGGTTTTGACCCAACCTCCCAACTCTTTCCTGACCAACACACTGGAACTGGGATAGCAGACAGTCACCCTCCCACTCGGAAAGTGATAAGCCAAACCCCGGTATCAATAAGGAAGGTTTATGTGACATTCCGGTATCAATTTTACCATTAGTCTTCAGTCACCTTAAGTTCACTATTATCAAAGGGCCAAACTGAAGAACCGAAATGAATCATCAGTATAAAAACAAAATGAAAGCCAGTGGAACCAGAACAGAGTAGAATAAAGCACATATGACACAGTGTTCAATAAATAATTGGGAATCTCACAGAATAGGGCTTGGGGAACATTCTACTGCCAATGGTGGCTGCAGACCTGCTACAGAAAGACTGTGATGATGAAGATGCGGGGAGACGTTACCCAAAACAGCTGCTTAGAAGGCAAACGGATAAATAACAGATTTTTAAAAAGAGAGAAAATTATACTGGCTGGCAGATAGTACAGCAAAAGAGCATAATGCATTATTTTGGGTGCAATTACACCTATGATTGTAAAAATTTACTAATGAATCTTTTGATGGACAACATTCTCTTCATTTCACTGAGTGAAGGGGTCACCAAGTCAGGCATGTGCCCCACCAAACACACACTTTACACTGTGAATAGATCTCACAGTTACCAGTTTTCCATATTCAACAAGCACCGTCACCCCATAATGTCTGTTAACCTTGATGGGATAAGCAACTTAACAGCAGTTCCTAAATTAGAGGACACCACACCAATAGCCTTGAGTACAAAGAGAAGACTCCAGCAATACAGGCTCAAATGAAAGGGAATTGTGACATTTTGCTGCCATCCAATTACAAGTTACACACTTTCTGAAAAAGGTTACTTGTATAGCTCCCGAAGGCCACTTCAGTTTATCTGAAAATAGCAGACATAAAGGTCTGTGTTATTGCTAGACATCAGACTAGTCGCATTATATTGGACGAAAAAAGGCTAACTTAGTTAGAACTTAATCAGAACGTCACTTACATACATTACTACCAGATTGTATTTACTTGAAAGTAATGAAGGCACCAGTTACAATAAGGCAGCGGTAAAACGCGAGTGGAATTGCGTTTACTGTGGTGCAACATTCAGTATTAATAATAAGTTACGTGCACCAAAAACAAGATTGCACTGACGGATCTGAAAAACGTAGCATGCGAATCCGAGGTCTTTCTGAGCAACCTTTAACCGCATACAAATAAAAATTTACCCTAGGGTAAAGTACTAAAAACACACCTATTTTAATAATCCCAAAATAACCACTTTTCTATAATTGTATTATCTGCGTACAGTACATATTATTTTTATATAATCATTACAAGAAACAGGCCATTACGGATAACCCAAAGTGCAACGTTACGTATATTATAAAATAATCTTTATATTAAGCTCCTTTTCAGTCACTGGAGTCAAATGAAGCCTTTTCAAAACATAAAAAGGAGAAGTCATCGCTTGCACTATTAGGAAATAACCATTCCACTAAGCCAACGCCATATTAAAATCAAACTCAAGTGTTCCAATGCAATTCTCATAAAATTATTGCATATAGGGCGCAGGGCGCTTAATACATGAAAATCTGTACCTGTGACTTGACTCACCCTTTAAAATTCCATGGAATTAGTCATTCGGTCTCCTTATGATTAATCCTACATTTTAAGAAGCGCGTTTTGTGATGATTTAAGTGCCACACGCATACATAAAAATAAAAACTGCGGGCAGTGACAGCGGGCATTGTCGTGATGTCCACGAAAGCACTGTAATATTATGTATATTTTCGACGCACCCCTGCGTGAACATTACAGCACAGCTTTGAGGTCATCACATTTCGGCGATCATGCTGCAGTTTTTAAATATCCGTAACGAAAGTGAGGAGCCGCTGCGTTTTTCCATCAGCCCGCAATGCACTGGCAGCGCACGCCTGAAATATCAAGCGATAAGCCGGTATCCAGCAGCAATGTTATGCACATGAATAGCCACTTCCTGGTAAAAAAAAAAGAAAAAATTAAAGCATCTGCCAATGTAGCCAGCTAGCCAGAGCCAGCTAACGCAGCTTGTCAAAGAAAGAGATCAAAGCGTTGACGATCACTTTTGTCCTTCGTTAACTGTGTCCGCCGAGCATAGCACCATACAAACGAAACAGCTTAAATGCATTATTCCGTATTTATGCGTTTCCATATCGCGATCAGCAACGGCTGTTGGCATTATTGTCACTCTCAGATTTAGCTGGCTAGCTAACTGCAAACTATATTAAATGTACAACTCACCAATGAATCGGTGCATATATCGTCAGGGAGCGGGGTCGAGGAAAGGAATGTGTATTTGCAAAAAATGTCGAAGGCGCCTTTCTCGACCTCTTTTTATTTTTATTATTATTATTATTCATACATGATAAATAATGCCGTAATTCCGAAGTGGTTACTATCCCCGCTCCTCCTGCTGGTGGCCATCTTTAATCCTCAACATCCAACAAACACAGGCATCTCCAGTGCCGTCGCTTCGCTGCATTGTGGGTAACGGAGCGCAGCCCTTTTCCAGCGGTAATAGGGAAGGTGTGTGTGTGTGTGTGTGTGTGTGTGTGTGTGTGTGTGTGTGTGTGTGTGTGTGTGGGGGGGGGGGGGGGGGGGGTT
>JAABNY020000119.1:12357107-12383591 GCA_015164015.2 Brevimyrus niger | reverse complement strand
CGAGGAGTATTTGTGTCTATGGTTTCTGTATACAGAGAACTGACAGACTGCCCTCCCTCTGAAGACATCATAAGAAGCTCATACTGTCCCCCAGGTCACATTCCTGTGGCTGCAAACAAAGAATTCCACCTTTTGAGTTTACACTGAATTTAGCGTTTGTTCTCGCTATTGCTTTGAATAAGTTACTCAGTATTGTTATCATGATCTTATGAATGAATAATAATATAATAATTAATTTTTAAAAAACCGAATGAATGAGTGAATGAATATTTGAAATGATAAAGTACTTAGGTGAAAGAACAAATTGGACAAGTAAAAATTTCCTTCATTTTCAAATCAATTTAGCTTGTTTGATACAGTACTTGTTTGTTTCCAGATTGTCTGCTTCTCTGTTGTCAGTAAAGGAGAAAGAATTCTTGATGTTTATTGGCAAATTTCTTTCCAAACTTGAAGTTAATTTTGGGTCTGAGAGCAGTCACTGTCAGTATGAATTTTCAATTAAATTTAGTTGATGCCAATTAAATTTGAGATTTTACATTTAGCAGGACTAAAGATGCGTTCTATAATGGTAGATGTTACAATTGTATTTACTTTAATTTGCTTTATATTTCATACAGAATCCAGTGAATGGTTTGTCTTTAGTGTCAGTGGTCATACTAGCTGACCCCCATTATTCTGTGTACCCATTTCAATTGCCACGGTGATCCAAATGTTTTAGTGGAAGCTCTCCTCTAGTGCTTTTAAGAGCATTTACTCCATTAGCATACATTCATTGAATTCAGATAAAGCAATGAGAATGACAGAAGTCCTGAGTTAATGCTTCAGAAATAGCCTCTAGCAGTTAATGGATATTTTTGTTTGCCATTATTTGGAGAAATATTGCATGTTTTGAAGCACCAGTTTGAGTGTTTTAAACCATTGTTGCTAATTACACAAAAACCACTCTGCATTTACAAAGGAACATGAAGGCCTCACAACTGTTTGGAGAGTTAAATGTAAACCATAAAACAATTAGGCTTAGAACATCACAGAATTTAGTTACCACTGTATTTTTGAGGTTTCCAGTGGAGGTATGTATACAGTTTGTCTCGCATGCATTGATGCCTGGGCAGGGCAGGCCAGCACAAGCTGGGCTATACTGCAGCCATGTTTTCAGCGCCGTGGGGGGGGCCATGCAGCCGGGGACTCCTTGGTGTGGAGTAGCCTCTGATAACCTTGTGTGCACTAAAGTAACACTACCTAGGGATATTCCCAAAATATTCAGAGGTACATTATACTAGCTACACTTTTTAAGTTTATAAACATAAAGAAAAGTCAAAGTATAAAGACTTGTTTGCAGTATGTGTACTATTTTTGCACTTTGTCTGTGCACTTGTGCAATTGCTAGCACATAATGACGTCATTAGTCTAGTGACTGTGTACTTGTGATGCCTTGTGGGAGGTATGGCTGGGCGATATGACCTCAAATCAATATCATGATTAAATGAGCATTTACCTCAATTACAATTAAAGAACGATTATTATTTTTTTTTTTGCCCTCATATTTCACTGACAAGGTTTGTATTGTAAGCATGCTGAAGTATTAAAGTTGTACTATTAACATCTTTATGGTGTTAAAATAATTGAGGGAAACACACAAATGAACCATTAATAGTCATTTATTAAATATTTCAAACAACTGAAATCAAAGCCCAAATCACTTGAAATGAAAATGTCTTATGGAAAAAGTCTCATTTCAGTTTTAATGCAAAAAGCAAGTTCCCTTGCATTTCTTGGAAACAAAATAAATTACGGTGGAGACGATTTAAAGTGATCACGTCTGTCTACCACAAGGTAAAGTAGGCAAGTAAAAGAATTACAGTAATATAAATTTTTTCTTTATGTTGTTATGAATGAAAAAGTAGGGATGTAATGATAAACGTAAATTGCGATTTCGCGATAAAAATACCTCAAAACCGTTTTTGGACTGTTCCGATATCAACCAAGATATCATGTGGTTATTTCGCTCATATAAGCTCCGTGTCAAAAAATACATACTACATTAACGAATACTTTGTGCACTGTTGGCCATGTGTAACCCACATTAAATCCATTACAAAACAATTATACAGCACAGCACAGTACAATTATACAGTAGTGTTTCACGCATTTTTTAGAGCATTAGTATGTATGGGTGTGGCCTATATTTCACACGGTAAAAACAGACCCGGCCGGCAGAAAACATTACTTAGGATTTGGAGATTGTGTTTTGATTAAAAGAACCAGCTGCTGTAGTAATATTTTATAAAGGAACTACTAACCTCGTTTTTGCTTTATAATTACATGCATTGTTCAGTCATTCATTGCAAAGGATAACTACTGCTAAGTTCTGGCAAAGGCTTAAGGTCATAGCTGGATATTTCACAAATGAAGAAAAGCAGAAGCACTTCATAATAAAAGAAAGAACTATTTTGATCAAAATAAACTTGTTGATTATTAAGAGTTTTTTTCTTTTTAATATTGTGATAATTATCGCATCATGAACCTTTTATCGTGGTACCGTGAGTTGTTGGTATTGTTACATCCCTAATAAAAAGTATAATGAACACTGTAAGCAGAGTACTTGATTACTATAAGCAAATTATTTAAAGAGTACTTGTACAGGAACGATTCTGTCCCAAGTTTTCTGATCCATATAAGCAGTTGATCATTATAACTGTGATCACTATATGCAGTGTCCACTGTATTTTAAATATTGCTAGTGCTTACACAGATTGGTGGTATTACTTTTCATAGCTGAAATTGTTCAGCCATGCTGTTTATATTTGACCTCTTTTCGGTGTCATCTTCACTAAAGCCACAATGTGTCCAAGCAACAGACACGTCAGTTCTTTGGTACCAGCTGTCGACTCACTGTTTGAGTTCTCCTCCATGTTGCAGACTAGACGGGGTGGAGTGATATGACACGACGTACGGTACAGTATGTTTTAAGGGGACAGTATTTTAACACACATTGGGGAAAGTATTGACAGTTTTTTTTTATTTTTTATTTTTTTTTAAGTATTAACAGTATAAAAAAACAAAGTCAACGACATGGGCCAGATTACGCCGATTAGAGGCTCAGAATGTCAGTTTTGATTAATTTTTAATTAATTGCCCAGCCCTAGTGGGAGGTGAACATAACCATGTGACATGAGGATTTGGTGTCAAACCAACCATTTATTGGGGATTTCCCCATTTTTGGAGGTGCATGGGATCAGTGTACAGACAGAGTAAGTGACAAAACTAGACCAATGGGGTTGGATAGGGTTGTTGGTTAAGCAGGGAAAGATGTATATCAAATGGAAGGTTTTATGAGCTAAAAGGATATCAGAATGTCCCTTTCTCAGGTCTTCAGAAAAAGCAACTGTACTGCAGTCCAGGTTACTAGGGGTACAGCATTACAAACCCTAATTATACATCTGTCCACCTTTGCCTCCATCTAAATGCACTAAATTAACTGTGATGATTATGGTTACATGACATTCCAAAGACCCCTCCCCCTGTGCAATCACAAGATGGCTAAACCGAATCCTTAAAAACCAGGTGATCGCTATATACTATACTGCCGTATATAGTAACTTAATAAATTCCATATGCCATTCTGTACTTTTAAAGCAAGCAAAAAAATAAATAATAAACTGAGGGTAACTTCAAAGTCGCAGTAAATGCCATTTTATTTGAAAATGTACTCCTCTGTTCTAAGCATAAAAACAATGAATTTATGCAAGTGATAACAGGGCTTTTACGGTTAAAAATAAAAGCTGTGGTTAGGCACTGCAGCACTTGTTAAAAGAAAAACACTCCATGGAAAAAATGTGACATTCTTGCACCAGGGAATGGTACCCTTGGGAGTCTGAAAAGGGAATGTGGAGGAGTTCACCAGCCCACAGAATAGGCTCAGTATCTTTTCTGGCAGAAAAAAACCCTCTATACTGGAGATGGATGTTTTTGGTTTAGAACAATTTATATAGGTAATTCTGTATTATTTAATAACCTCAAAAAAAGCTTACAAGGTTTTTAATCTGCTTCTATTGCTTGGTCCACAGCCTCTTTTTATGGTGATGGATTCGTGCAGCTGAAGACTGCAGAGTCATACAGCCGAACGTCGCTGCACATCCGCTTCCGCACATCCAGCTCCAATGGAATGCTCTTCCTGGCCGCTGGACAGAGCGACTACTGCCTGGTTGAGCTGAGTTCTGGACACCTGCAGGTGAGCTAACAGACAGCTGACCTCAATGAGGGTGACATTCATGGCTTTTTTGCAACTCGGCATTGTGTTTTTTTATTTCTGTAAACCATTTTGAGTGATCTGTGTGTGTGAAAAAGCACTAAAACTACATACGTGGGCCATCGGGTGATAAAGGCTGGTTGATGCTGTAGTAGTAGTAGTAGTAGTAGTAGTAGTAGTAGTAGTAGTTAAACTGTGTAAAGTGCATTTTTACAGACTTTTTTGGAGCTCAGAAGTCCATTTAGTTTAAAATTAGTTTAAGTCCAGAGCTCTGCAGCTATTTCTGGCACTTAGGCATCTGAGGTCTGGTGGAAGAGTAAATGGGCTGAACATGTTCATCTTGTGCTGATGCCTTCAGAATACTGCGCTGTTCACTGTAGTGCAAGGTCGAATCAAACCTGCAAGGCAGTCGAACAGGTATCAAAATGTAGGTAGGTTTTGGTGTGATTCTGTAACGCATATTTAATATATTTTGAGTGTAAATGTTTTTGTATGTCAGTAGGTGATTGCACACTATGTGATAAAGCAATGATATTAATCATAGTTTAAGAACCAGATGCCAGAAAAACACATAATTGTATCCCCTTGGACTCTTCAGGCTTATTTGGTCTTGCTGAATGGATCAGAGATGCACAATCACAGGTGTTTAACTCAAGCTTATAAGCAGCTCCTCAATTATCAGTTTATTATAGACAATCAATCAGTTAAAGGTGAATGCTTGTTTTTTTTGTTTCAGGTGAGGTTAGAGCTTGGGTCTGGAGAGCGCTTGCTTCGATCAGAGAGAAGAATGTCCTTGAATGATATGGCCTGGCACTCGGTGGAACTTCATCATGAGCAATACAACGTCACTTTGATTTTAGATAAACACTCTCAGGCTAACCTGGTAATGCCAGGACCAGAGCATGAGCTTAACATCCAGGAAGGCCTGTATGTGGGGGGCACTGGAGGTCTTGACAAGCCCTATCTTACAACTGACCCCGTCAGCTTCCGGGGCTGCATTGATGAGGTGCTATTCAATCAGCACAATTTGCTGTCATCACTTAGACCATATTATGGCTTTAAAAATGTCCATGAAGTGTCTCTTGGCTGCAGCCCACTATTTTTAGCCAGTGAGGATGAACCAATCAGCTTCTTCAGTTCTAAAGCGTACATCTCGTTTCCACCTTGGAATGCTCAGCAAGAAGGGATATTTGAGTTTGTTGTGCACACTTCAGCTGAAGAAGGAATTATTCTGTACAACTCTGCCCGTCATGATGACTTTATTGCCATGGAAATCCGAGGCGGCCTTCCAGTTGCAGTTGTGGGAAAAGGCGGGACTAAGACTGAACTCCGCTCCCTCTCCTTTGTTAATGACCAGAAATGGCACCATGTGAAGCTGCACTTTACATCTAAGAGTCTTGAGCTTACTGTGGATGAGGAAACAGTGATAACTAGCATCAGCTCACATTCCAGGGCTCTTAATTTGAAGGGTTCCCTGTTTGTTGGTGGTATAGATGAAAGTACCCGTTCAGTGGTCAAAAAGTTGGGGCTGGTCTCAGTCTCTGGGAAACGCATTAGGGGGGGTTCGTTTAAGGGTTGTTTGAAGGACATCAATGTCAATGGTGTAAAAATTGGCCTTCCCAATGTTATGGTCAGCAAAGATATATCTGTGGGCTGTGAACCAGATAAAGAAAAGCAATCAACTTCCACCATAGTCCCTGGAAATTTATCTCCATTTGTTACTCCAACACCAACGATCTACACATCTACTCTTGTTAATGGGTTGGACAAAAAACATGGACTGCATTTTCTGACTTTCAGAAACCTTGTAGTTCCAGAAGGTGGGAGAGCATCCCTGGAATCCAAGCACATCAAAGTAAACTTAGATTTTAAGAAGCTGGGAATCAGGCAGTCTCAGATTGTGTTTAAAGTAGATGAGCAACCTGTACATGGGCAACTGAGGTTAGATGTAGATCAAGACCAAGAAGAAAATACCTTCAGTATGTTAGATTTGTGGCATGGAAGGGTTATGTATATTCATGGAGGATCAGAAGATTTGACAGATTTTTTTATGTTTTCTGTTTTCACCAGCAGTAAAAAGGAGGTCCCTTCATATCTGAAGGGAAATAAGCTTTACAGATATGACATTATCATCACCCCAACAAATGATGCTCCTGAACTGAGTCTTCCTGAAGGAAACCTCTTTTTGGTGTTGGAGAACTCCAAGAAGCCAATAACCACTGAAGTGCTAAAAGCCACCGACATAGATAGCAACTACACTGACCTTGTGTATTCTGTGCTAGGCAATCTAAATGCAGATGCTGGATTTCTGGAAAATGACGAAAATCCTGGCAAAGCAGTGACTACCTTTTCTCACAATGATTTGGAGAAAGGGAAATTATGTTATGTCCACCATGGTGTGAAGAACTCCAGGATTGTGTTTAGAGTTAGCGATGGAGACAAAGTAAGCAATACTGTAGTCCTAAGAATCCTAGCTATCCCGTTGGAGTACAAAATTTCCAACAACACAGGGGTGTCTGTCCTGCAGGGTGATGTGGCTCTCATAGGCACAAGACACCTGGCTGTGCAGACAAATGCCATAAAGCAGATGGTAGACATCCGTTACGATGTTATCGAGCCACCTCAGTTTGGAGAGTTGCAGCGGCTGCATACCAGTGGAGAATGGAAACTAACTAATACATTCTCCCAGAGACTTCTCGAGAAGGAACGCTTGCGATATCTCAGCTCCTTCCAAGAAATACAGACCTATAATATTACAGATCACTTCAGATGTAAGATTACTGTTGGGACTGTGGCCACTGATGAAATCTCATTCTCAATTATTGTGAATTGGGTTCAATATAAACTAGTAAGGAATAAATTGGTAGAAGTTGACAAGGTGAGAAAAGTGTTACTAGACTCCGAGCATCTCTATGCAATTATTAAAGGTGTAAGTTTGCTTGAAAGTGAGCTTCATTTTAGACTTTTGTCATTGCCCAGAAGAGGGAACATGTTGCTCAATGGTAAAGTCTTAAAGAAGAACTCAACATTTAGCCAGAAGGATGTCAGTGATCTAAAGGTGCAATATGAACTTGTACGTAGAGTGCAGGATGACACAAAGGACAAGTTCAATTTCCAGGTGTTCTCCAAACATGCCCATTCTGCAAGTTATGAATTTCAGATTGGCATTAAAGCGGATGCTAATGCTATTATCTTAAAAAATGAGGGGCTGTCTGTAATGGAAGGGGAAAGTAAACTCATCACAAAAGATGAACTTTTTTCAGAAACGTTAAGCATCAAAACATTGTACTACAGCATAATAGATAGTCCTAAACATGGGAAGTTAAAACGCATTAATCTGTCCAGTTCTTCTTTTAGGAATGATAACATCACTGCTTTTACCAATCAAGAAATCCTTGAGGAACGTATTGTGTATGTCCATGATAATAGTGAAACCACTCATGATCAGTTCACATTTATCGTCACTACAAGTAAGACGATCCCACCCGTCTTAGAAGATGAGAATGGTGCAGTAGAAGGCATCTTTAATATCTCTGTGCAGTTAGTCAATGATGAAAAACCAGTTCGTGTCGTTGATAAGGTTTTTCATGTGGTTAGGGATGACCAGAGACTGTTGACACTGGAGGACCTGTGCTACCATGATCCAGACTCAGACTTTGATGATGGCCAGCTGATCTATACTCGCCGCGGCATTCCCATGGGAGACTTAGTGCTAGCAAATGACACCTCACACAGACTCTTCCAATTCCAACAGAAGGACCTTGAACAGAAGCGGGTCCTGTTCATCCACCATGGGGTTAGCTTTGGGCGATTCGTACTTTTCGTGTCTGATGGTAAACATTATGCATCCACACTCTTGGATGTCCATGCAGAGGATGCATACCTCAAGATAGAGAACAACACTGGGATTTTACTCCAGAAGGGGCAAGCGGGAGCCCTCAGCTCTGCCAACCTCAGCGTGACCACAAACCTGGATGTCAGAGACAACAAAGAGATAACTTACAACTTGTTTACTCTGCCGAAACATGGTGGGATTTACTGCAATGGCTTGTTGGTGGACAGCTTCACGCAGCATGATCTTAAGATGGGAGCTGTAGTCTATCGTCATGATGATAGCAGGGATCTGTTGGATGTTTTCCAATTTACAGTGAAAGTGAAGGAAATGCACCTAGATTCAAGTGTTAATGTAAAGGTGTACTTGGAGAGCCACCAGCAGCCACCTAGAGTCATTCACTGCAGAGCTCTCCTGGTTGAAGAAGGCAAGCCTGTCAAGATAAATAAAAGGGATCTTGAGGTCAGTTTTTACTATTCTGGGAGACTGCTGTTATTTCATGAGTACTTTTGTTTATTGGGAGTACCTTAGTTTTTTAATCTGTACATTATATTATTGATCCCTTTAAGTGTGCGGTTCTTGGTAAAGTAACTGAAAACCTTTTTTTTTTTTTTGTGAGCACATTTGAATAAACCCTGTTAAATCATTTTCACTCTATGGATAACAACTCCATTTTAATTTGTCATACATTATACCTCTTTTTCAGGTCATTCATGAAGATAACTTGCCATTAGAGATCATATTCACAGTGAAGGTACCCCCATCTTATGGATATCTCCGAAGATTTGCCGAGGGTGAAGACCGCTACTTTGGGACCCAGGAAACACCAATCCAGACCTTCTCTCAGAAAGATGTCAATGCCGGTAACGTGCAGTATGTGCAGGTCGGGGCCAACCAATTGAATGATACCTTTGTCCTTGACGTCACCAATGGAATTACTGAGGTCCACGACATCAGGATGTCCGTGGATGTCATCCCATCCCACATCCCCCTGGAGGTCGCCAACATCACCCTGAATGAGGGGGCTGCAAAGGCTTTAACAAAGGAAGTCATAAAAGTAGTCAACCGGCATTTCTCAGGCCTCAACTTCCAGTATTATGTGTCGGAGGGACCATATCATGGCCGTATGGAGCATTCTCAGTTCCCAGGTGTTCGAAGGACAGCTTTTACCAGGAAGCAGGTAATATTCTTGTTTGTCCATAGAAAGGAATAAAATATTTTAGATTTAATGTTTAGAATTGACATTTCATTACCATTGGGGCTTGCAAAATGGTCACTTAATGTAATTATATGGACTGAAAATGATTTATGATGGTGTATTGATGAGTTGTCATTTGACCTTTTTGCCATAAATTTTCAAGCGTCATCCTGTATATTGCTGCCATACTACTTTGTTAATGGTTATCTTTATATGTGTTTTTATTACCCACAGGTTGAGCAGGAATTCATGTACTATGTTCATGACAACAGTGAGACGACGGCTGATAATTTCACCATTATTGCTAATGACACTGACATTGGAAAGCAGAGTCTGCCCTGCATAGTGTTTGTCAACGTTAGACTCCTCAATGATGAGCCACCGGTCATAAAAGCCAACAGGATCCTGCGAGTAAGTTTTATCTGTTACTTGCTGGAGTCGTTTATATAGTTCAGGCATCACTGCACAGGGTCATGCCTATTTTATGGCGTGTTAATGTGACTGGTCTGATGGCAAAACATCTGAAAATGCCAGACATGGTATGTCTAATTTAAAGCCTAGAGGCCAAGTAACAATCACTGTGAACTTAAAAGGAAGACTTCTGGAGTGAGGACAGCTGTAGAGGGGGGTATAATCATGCAAGTCCTGGGTGTCAGTCTGTTTAGGGCGGAATGCTATTGAACAGCTGTGTCAGACTGTCAGTCTGGCAAATATGTGATGCCTTCTGACTTTGTACTTGAACCCATTCGATCATCCGGTTTGTGTCAGATACCAGATGAATAAAAATTAGATGTAATATTTAAGAATGACAATTAAGACACCCATCTAAAGTACTCAACATTAATTGAATAGATTAAAAAAAGTCAGTTAGATCTGTTATGCTAAAATAAATATGACAATTAAAGTATTTCTACATAAGCTATAGTTTTGAGTTTAGTAATGTCAGTTTTACTAGTGCTCAAAAGAAAAAGTTTTAAGTTTCAGCGACACAGTGAGTGTGAGTGAACAATGATAATGTAAAGATGGTTTTATTTCTGACTTTTATATTCATTATCAAAAATGATTTCCATCTGCCCAACTATCCCACTGGCTTTCAGCCTCTTATCCTGGTCAGGGTAGGGAGCTTCTCAAACCTATCCCAGGCACAGAGTACAAGGCAGTGGTATAGGCTGGATAGGATGCCAGTCCATTGCAGGGCAGGTACATGAACACTCATACACTATAGGGATACTTTGTGATGCGCCTTCTGCTGTCTTCATGTCTTTGGAAAGTGGGAAAATGCCACCATATTTAGCTAGTTGGATTTTTCTTGTTTGATTTGGTCTACTGGTTACATTTTTAAAATATAATTATTTTTAAATTATGTAACAGTAAAATGCCGTTATAGTGGACTTTCTTAATGGAATCGTCTATAATGGACGAGGTCCGCTGGTATCGGCCGTGCGCCTTTAAGAACATGCAGAAAAAGCATCGGATATAGCGGACTATAGCATATAACAGAATTTCTCTTATAACGGACAAACAATTCAGTCCTCATGGCTGCTTTTAGCTGTAGCTTTGTTTGGCTATAATGGACATGCAGGCTCCGCCTACAAGGCGTTTTGCATGCCGGTGATATCCAGCGCAGATGCATAGTCGGGATTATTAATAGTCACACATCTGCTCAGGTGAAGTTGGATTACTACATGTACAATATAATAATCTATACCACAAGTGTGTCTGCTGGCGTGTGGCATGAGTAAATTGGGTTCTGTAATTGTGTTGTGCAGCCATACAGCAACTCTGGATAAAGCAGACTTTGGATATAATATATTGTTAAGTGCACTAAATATTTAACATGGCAGTAAGGAAATTTCAATGACAGTGACTGGTGTCTGTAAACCAAATGGTCGGGATTCCCCTTCAAACTCTGCAAATTTCCTTTTGCTATGGTCACCAAAAAAGGAGAAGTTGTTTAATTTTAGTTAAAAAGACATGGCACCCTTTGTGCTGTGGAGAGTCATTGCTTGTACTCCCTGATATATTCCAGAATGAGTATTTTTCTGTATATACCCAGTTTGTCCACCAGGTGGATCTTTGCACTGACCTGACATGAAAACAGAAAGACTTGGCATTTTTATATATTGGTCCATGGTTTTGAAAATATTAAATTGTTGATGAAATAAGAATTTACATACTATAACACAGGTTACAGTCACTGGTTAAAATCAGCTGAGTGTCTATGGTGAATTATATAAAAATAGACCTTGGATCTCTTCTGTGGTATCTACTGAGTTGAACTGTGTCGAGCAGTGGTTCTCACTCGTGTGCCCTGGTGCCCCCCATTCCAACCCTACCTTAATCAGGCTTAATGGTCCTTGATAGACCAATAATGAATGTGGCAGGTTACAAGCAGTTTGGTTTCGAATGAAAACATTCTGGCGGGGGTTGAAATGGGTTGCATGGTCATTGACCTCCAATTCATTCATCATGAGAATAAAAAATATTTTTATATTTGACAGTGTCATACTCTCTAGAATCCTGTCCCACTTGGGCATTAAGACACACACAAATAGACATACACAAGTGAAGTCTTTCTCATGCCTGATTCGGTCCTCCCACTGTGTTCTGCTCAATATGGTTTCTCCACAAGAGTGTGCATGTGCACGCACACACACATGCGCACACACACATACACACACACTTGCGCACACACACAAGTTGGTCTTCTATCTAAATTAATTTAATTCCATTCATTTCTATGGGGAAAACCCTAATCCCAATCACAACACCCTTAACCTCTCAAAATAGGGAAATTTCAGGTTTTACTACACTTTGGGGACAATTTGGCCCTCAAATGTGATCTATGCAAACACACACACACACATGCGCGCGCAGACTGGAAGGGCATGCAGGGGTGCTGTGAGTCACGCAGGCGCTAATTGAAAAATGCACCCAAGGACAGCTCACACCCCACAGAGAGGCAGACTGCCATCTTTGGAAATACAACCATGTGAATAGCAGCCAAGAGATTAGGCATCATTACGTCATCACATCCGAATCCACAAAAGCACTTAATGGTAACCTAATCTTTTGCGTGTTTTTTTTTTTCCCTGAGTGTTACCTTTCCTGCTTTTGAAGGAAGTCTAATTCGTCATCAGTGTCTTTGAAATGTGAAACATATAACACTGAAAACTTTTAAGCAGAACTGAAATGCTATATGTTTTTGTTGGTATTGCTTATTCCTTTGTGTAACACCTTCCCAATGAACCCCATGAATGGACTGTAATTTAATTCTTTTATTTTTTAATCGTAAGCCATTATGTACAGATAGACAGACAGTTTTGAGGAACTCGACAATGAGCAGCTGTGTTTACTCCGCAAGGCAGTGCTCTCTTGTTGGATTGTTGTCCTTTGCCGCTTGTCCAGGTGTGGGTTGACTCCATCACAGAGATCACCTCCAACGAGTTGAAAGCCCAAGATGCGGATTCTCCCCCGAAAAGTCTGGAGTACATAGTGACCCCACCAAGCATGGGCCACCTGGCTCTGAAGAGCTCTCCCCACAAACAAATCCTCAACTTCACCCAGGCTCACATAGACCATGGTCAACTGGTATTTGTGCACAGTGGTGAGTTTTGCACAGCAGCAGAAGGGTAGTGAAGTGTCCTATAGGTTTCTGAAGTGTGACACCTGAAATTACATTCTGACATACATTTCGTTGAAAATACCACTATAAAATAATATAAAATAATAATAATATTTACTATACACAGTGCTGACAAAGTCTTGGAACACTTGTGTATTCTGTAGAAATGTTACAAATCAAATAATTTCGTAACAAAAGTCCATTGACAAGCAGTGTTTAACATCTGTACATAACATCTGTGTTGCACATTTTTAACACTTTAAGGCCATGTTTTTAGTCATTATAAACTCACAACAAATAATAATGCATTCATAAAGCTATAAATGCCTTTTTAATGCATTATAATGGTTGGTATAAGCATTAAGGATGCTTTATACTGCATTATAAAAGTATCTATAGTGCATTATAGATGAGAGCTAAATAAGGCAGTGCTAATGGATAATGAGCATGGCTATAATGATTTTTTATAAATATTTATAGCTACACTTTTGATGCTTCATAAATGCATTATAATTCATTATGAATGTGTTTATAAATTACTAAGAACAAGGCCTTAAGTAAAGTGTTATTAAGTGCCACTATTTTTTGACTGACCCATTTAGTGCCATTTTGCTTTTAACCTACACAATGGCTTCCAAAGGTATACTAAACACAAATGTTGTGTTCTATGTTATTACAAAGGTGTTATTAAAAAGCACCCAATCAGACTGCTTGTCAATTAACTTTTTAATTCAGGACAGCCCTTTTAGAACTATAATTTTGGTTTTAGTTTATTAATACTTGAAATGGTAGCACTATACTTGATGGGGCACAAATAATATGGTATTATACTATCACTTGTTTATTAATTGGCCACAAACAAAGTTGTAGTTACATACTGATCTTATGTTAATTCATCATTAATGAATTATGACGAATGTTTTATCTAGAGGAGTTAGTTATTATATTTGTTACTGTATCTGTTAATTTTGTAAATCTTTGTCAACTCCTGAAGGAAGGAGTAATGAACAACACAAGTTAAATACTGATCTCATATTTATTCATCATTTATGAATCATGATGCATTCTTCACCCCAAGCAGTTACTGCATTTTCTACTATATAAATTTGTTAATTATTACTGAATTAGGCAAGTGTCCCGAGACTTTTTGAGAGCACTGTGTATACTACAATATATAAATACACTCTATATCCGTCAGATATATGGTGCTAGAACCTTTGCACATGAATGAAACGAAATAACCAGATTTTTTTTCCTCTGTTGTCATGATTTCCTCCGTGTTGTCACTCAGGTGCCATGACTGGGGGCTTTAACTTCCAAGTGAATGATGGCATCAACTTTTCTCCACGACAGATCTTTAGTATAACCGCTAGAGCCCTGATCCTCACATTAGAGAGGAACCTGCCCCTGAAGATGTTTCCAGGTAACCTGTACTCCAAATGGCAACCGTTGCATTCCATGTCCTGCCAGTTTTTAATTTCATAACTGAATGTTTTACATGGTCAGCCTGCATAGGATTTATCAGAATTGACTCTGTATTATTGTTATTTGTTAACGTTTATTGTGTTTAATAGACACTTGTACAGAGAGAGTAGCATCTTCCAAAGCCTTATCTAGTACAGGGTCCTGTGGGAGTCAGGCCCAGGCAGCAGAGAGCTCAGGAGGTGTCCACATGCTGAAGATAATTTATAGATGCTAAGCTGCCTAACTGCATGTCTTTGAACTGCAGAAGGAAATCCATGCACCATGTAGAAGTGCCACAGATACAGGTTCGGCACTGGATCCAAACTCCCAATTACTGTAACCCACTGTGCCAGGCTGCTTTCAGTAGGCACTTACCCAAACCAAGACGTTCATCATTTCATATTGCTTTATCTTCACTTAAGCTATTCTGCTTGAATATCCTGCATGAAGCGTTCAGAAGCAGGACAACATTTTGTTATAAGTTAAAATTTGTATCCCTGCTGGCAACTTGTAATTCTGGGAAATTCAATCTGTATATATCATGTACATTACTTACTCATCATCTTTACCAGCTGATCTATTGTAGGACATTTAGTCTTGCGATTTGATAGCCACAAGTTAACCAAAATGGTAGTGTAATGTTTCATCACCTATCTTTAGCAATAGTCTGTCTAGTTTAGCTGTTTTTCACTTTCAGGTTTCAGACACGCAGTTCTAAGCTGAATTTCCTGTCTAAGACCTGTATTTTGTTTTGACTGTCTTCATCTTATCTTAGCACGAAGCTGTGATACAGAAAGTCTTTTTGGAAAGAATACAATATCCTACTGTAGTGCTACTGGACAAAGCATCTGCCCAACAGAATGCATTTTCTAAATGGCAAATTTATGTGATATGTGTTTGTTTTCCAGGTTCCAGTCACATCATTCAAAAAAACTTGCAATGTGTAGCTATTATTTTGCCTACATATAAAAAAATATATAAGCGATAGTGTAATATAAATACATTAGGGTGTATTTTAAGATGCTATCTTGGCTACTTAAACTATCTATATTAAGATTGACCGAACTTGGCAATAGTACCATTTATCACTGGGATCAGTGGGTGCACAAAAAAGATGTAATCTGATTTACTGTGATAGTATTTTCCTCTGTAATTATGCACATTTATTATAGCAAAAAAATATTCTAAATATGCTTTTCTGGGTTATTAAAAAAACAGTTTAGTCAAGAGTACATGCTGTTTTGGTTTCTGAATAGTTCTCTTTTACATTTGTTGATACATTTTCAGCTGAGCCAGAAACAAACTTGGTCAAAACAGGCTTATGTAGCTTCAAAATGAACTGATAACCAGACAGAGATTCTTACTGTTAAAACCTGGCCCACAGAGTTCATTGAAGTTTTAATTCTGAGAACATCATCTACAATTACATCAGATGCATCGCACCCAACTTTTCATAAGTCCATTGTTCATGCTTTGTGTACCAGTAGACTTGGTGGTATTCAGGGCTGGTGACCCGCTACCTCAGCTGTGATGTTCAGTCCATTAATGTCCTCATTCGTTTGTTTTTGTTGTTTGAGGTTTGAGACAGGGAAGCTTAAAAGGAAGCTTAGTTCTTGCTCAGTAATAGACTTTCTCCACAGGTTCTTCAACACCCATTTCTGCAGAAGAATTGCTGGCTGTTACCAATGACAAAGATGGAGCACAGAACCGTTCCATTGTCTTTACCATTATCAGCCCGCCGAAATTAGGGAGGCTGGTGAAGATCCAGGCAGACAACACAACAGCAGAGATCTCCTCTTTCACTCAAACAATGGTATGCACTGGTTGACCAGATTATTATGAAAGCCATTATTCAACTGTGAAGAAATGCCATAGGAGGAGGATATAATTAAAAGGAATCAAAGAAATTAATTATTGGTGCCAGACTGAGAAATCCGTAATAAGTGTAATTCAGTATTGTTTGATGTATGTATGTGTATGCGGATATGTCTTTAAGGACAATGAAAATTCTTCCTGACTGATCTTTATGTGTTCCTCAGGTGGATGAGGGTGAGATTATATATGAGCAAAGCCGTGCAGAATCAGTGGGATGGGTAGCAACCGACTTCTTCAGTTTCACTCTCTCATCTCCTCCCGCCTCCCTCGAAGCACAGATATTCAATATCGACATCTCATACGAGAACACTGACCCCGAACACAAAACCATCCTCCTCGCAAACACTGGTGAGATGTTGGCCTTGAGCAGTCAAATAGAAAATGGCAGACAGGTGGTTACTTTTCAAAATTAACTTTCATTAATAGCTACACTTGGTGAAACGTGTGTCATTGTCATCTGAAGAAATTCAATTTGGAAACTGTGTCCCATGCAGTTCAGGAAGAATTATTAAATAGTGGTTGAAATTGCATGCATATGAATAGCATACATTTGATTCTGCTTTAGGTGCAGATGTGACTGAGGGAGAGAAAGTTCTGATCGACAAGGCAAAGCTGGATGCCTCTAACCTAATGGCCAAGCTACCTGAAGTGCAGCGTCACTCCTACGAAGTTTGGTACCAGGTCAAGTCCCTACCCCAGCATGGTGTCATTATTGTGGGGGAGCGTAATCTGACCAAGGAAAAGCCCAAATTCTCCCAGTATATCCTCAATAAATTTGGAATCACATACCAGCATGACAACTCGGAGACAACCTTTGACAACTTTGTCTTTGATGCATGGTTGAACCTGAAAAGCAAGCCAGCAGTGCACCCTCTGGAGGACAAAGATGTGGTTGAGGAATCCTTCAACATAACCATTATTCCTGTGAATGATCAGCCACCTGTCCTCATAACCAAATCCCCCGGTTTATCAGTGGTACAAGGAGATGCGGTCATCTTGGCTCCAGCCAACCTAAATGTGGTGGATCTGGACAATCCTCCTGAGGACATCAATTACACCGTGATTAGTAAACCCAACAATGGCTTCCTGGCCATAAAAGACAATTTAAATGAGTCCATACTGACTTTCACCCAAGCTGACATCAACAATGAGAAGGTGTATTTTGTTCAAGATGGAAGCCCCCAGTCTGGAGTATTTTATTTTAGTGTCACTGATGGCAAACACCGGCCAGTTTATAAGCTTTTCAATCTCGAGGTGAATGAAATTACAGTTTCTCTTATAAACAATACAGAAGTAGAGCTGGAACAGGGTCAGACCTCTGTCATCCTCTCAAATGAGCATCTGGCTGCAAAAACCAGTGGGAGGAACAGTGTCATCCAATATCAAGTGACACAACCTCCACATCACGGCACACTTCTGATCAGCAACGAGGTAGTTCATCTGTTTGACCAGAATGACTTGCAGTTAGGAAAGTTATCATATAATATGACAGATCTTTCATCTGCTGGTGATAGCTTTGAGTTCACTGCTTTCACATCGGAGACTAACCTGACACAGCAGATTGTTAAAATCACAGTGAGACCCCTAATCCAACTTGGAATGGATTTAAAGATCCCCAACGGCATTCTAGTCAAATTAAGAAAAGACTTTATTGATGCTTCAGCGTTGACTGTTTTAAGTGGCACTGACCCTCAGTTTGAAATACTGTCCCAACCAAAATATGGCAAAATTTTTAAAATCCTGGCTAATGAAAAAGGAATTCCCCATCCCATATCATTCTTTTCCTTCCAGGATGTGGAGCAGGGAAAAGTAGCTATTGAGGAAAAGGCTAACATGACTGGCAAGGAGTATCTGAATGATTCCTTTGTGTTTGTCCTAAAAGCAGAAAAAGTCCAGCCTTCAAGAGGTGAATTTCATTTCACCATTGTACCATTTGATTCATCCCTTGTGAATCCAGTCACCACAGATAGCCCAGTGCACACGACTAAACTGCCCATGTCTGGCCAGACCACAGTGCTTGGAACTCTGCCGCACACCACAATCAACCCATTGGCATCATCCCAAAGACCTCACAAGACCTTACAGAAATTCAAGGGACGGAATCGCTGGGGAAGCCATCAACGGAATACCACCACTGCTTCTGTCATTCCGAGAACCACCTCAGGCCAGCAGGACCATCCCCTCAAGATCACCCCTGTGAGGACAGAATCATTTCCCAAGCCAGCCTCTGATCCCCTCTTCATCATCCTTCCCCTACTGGCCTGTCTACTCCTCATCATAATCTTCATTGTGCTCATCCTGGTCTCTCGTCGCCGCCGAGAGAAGAGGGCCCAGCCTGTCTTAACTCAAGACCTCATTGCCACCCCAAGCCCCAGCAGCCCATACCTTGGGCAGCCCGAGAGGAGCCTGGCTGTACCATCTGTCGTGGTGACCCCACTCAGCTCCAGCTGCCCAGGCAGCCCCGTCCCCGACAGAATGCACGATGGTGCCCTGGCACCAGTAGCCGGTCCACAGGAAGCCTCTCTGCTGCTCTGCTCATGGAGCAACCTGGGACCCGAGACTGTCCAGCATTGCCGCACCACTCCCCCAACCCTGCGGAGTAACCAGTACTGGGTGTGAATGCATCTTCATTTCTCCACTGCTGGTCGGATGGAGGAATAGGGTTAAAAATGTCTCGTTACTCTGCTTCCCCTGTTTTGTCTTTTGTCTCGCAGCATTAATGCTCAAAGGGTAGCACTTTACTTGAGGGGGCACAAGTAACTTAGAAACTCAGTTATTACTCAGAAACAAATTATGAACTAATACACAGTTCCTGCATGAGAACCACCATAATTGATTACTGATGAATGAACATGGGATCAGTATGTGACTAACACTCATTACCAGTTAATTAATGCATTAAGTAAGCATGTGCTCCCTCAAGTATCACTACTCGAAGATATAGCCAAAAATGTAGTTATATTGGTCAGTAGCAGATTTGTGTAGTTATAAGGCCTTGAAATGTTTCTGTTGATCCAGGAAAATGCCTCTTTCTTCAGGGTAATGATACACAGGGCAACTTTTGAGCAATGTTGCTGGGCAATTCTGCTGAACAATGATATTTGGGCACTTTCCCTTTGATACTGAGTGACAAATATCTATCTGAAAAACCCTGATTGGCAATGGACAACGTTTTGTGATCATCCAGATCCAAATAAGTTTCCCTTTGTCTCACCTGGTTGGTAACTTCCCAGCATTGCTCAAAAAGCCCTGTGTATCATCACCTTAAGAATATTTCTACATATTTCGAATTAAACAATTAGTTGCTATGACTAGCACAAAACCCAATGTAGTCATTTTATTCCTTTTCTGTTATACTGTTATAGTATAGTGTTGTCTGATTACTGATTATAAAGCACCACAGATCAGTGCTTTACATGAGTTGCAGCACTGATTTGAGGGGCAGTGCAATTTGTCACTGATCAAAATAAGCAGCCAACATGGATAATTTGAAATACTAATGCAAAGTGGAAGAACAAAACCTATTTATTAACCACAAGGGAGTTGGTATTCTCGGATGGTCTTAGGGTGCTAATAAGTAATGTGACAACTGTAAACTCTTGGCCGATGTAAGTTTTCTGCCACATTTGCTTTCTGGCAGCTTTCCAAGCTTTATCTGAACTTGCCTGCATGTTTTTGGAAACCTTAGAGGTCAGCTGGGACCTTAAGAGTGACAGATTTTATTAATTAATTATAAAATAATTAATTATTTTATAATCGATTTGGTACGGAGAACTGATTGTCTGGGACAAGGTCCTGCGGTTCTACGCTGATAAGTTATGCAAACATTCAGATTATTGGATGTCATAGAATTGTATTATTCAGGTGGTTTTTCTAACTACATGGATTTCATGAAAAGTTTAAAAAAATTATGAAAACATACACATTTTCAGCTACATGCTAGCCTATAGCGGCGGCATGGTGGTGCAGTGGTTAGCACTGTTGCACTGGTACTCCAGTTTCCCCCCACAGTCCAAAGACATGCTGAGGCTATTTGGAGTTGCTAAATTGCCCATAGGTGTGCATGTGTGTGAATGGTGTGTGAGTGTGCTCTGCAATGGGCTGGCCCCCAATCCAGGGTTGTTCCCTTCCTCATGCCCATTGCTTCCAGGATAGGCTCCAGACCCCCCGCGACCCAGTAGGATAAGCAGGTTGGGCAATGGACGGATGGATGTTAGCCTATATAAAATACAATGCTGTGAAATGTTTTCAAAAAACTTGATGCACCGATAATCCTTATCAGTGTTTCTCAACTCCGATCTCCATGACCCCCAGACAGTGACATTTTTTCTCCTCCTTCCTCAGCTGTCGGTAGGGACTGGGTTGAGAAACTCTGCCTTACTTGGATCGAGGGTAGAGATGGATAGTTCAGGTCCAGAAAGTAAAAATCCAAACCAAGATTTTGTTTCAACCAACCAGTTGAGTACTCTGTGACTGTGACTCTTTATACTCAGCTGGTTGGTTGAAATAAAACCTTGATCTGCATTTTTACTTTCTGGACCAGAACTGTCCCCCTCCATTATTCTTTGACTGTGGAATTTGCATGCTTTTCCTGTGCTGAATACGTTTCCCCCCTCAGTCCTATGTAGTTAGGTCAATATGTTTCTGAATTGCCTATAGTTATGCTTGTGTGTGCCCTGTGATGGACTGGAATCCCATCTAGCTGGTAGCACTGTCCTGTGGGCTGTGCTGCCTGGGATAGACTCCAGACCCACTGTCGCCCTGCACTGGGTGAGCCGTTGGAAGATGGATCGATTGATGGAATCCTTTTTAATTGTCTAACCATTATTATTAATTTGTAATCACATGGAATGACTTAATGTTCCCGTGTGTCAATTTTTCCCAAATAATTTTATTATTTGTTCCTTGTTGTTCCTTGATATCTCATTGGTTAGGTTTCTCATTAGTTTGTATTTGTAGTGGTTATGTTATATTTTGTTTTTTTTTTACTCATTTAATGATAAAGATATTTTAGGATGACTTAATTTTAATTCCTTTAAAATCACACAAGTGGTACTCTGAATTGTGTTGTTTCTGCACCGAGTAAACAAGTTGTTGGATATTCTAGAATAGAAGGTACACATGGATGGTTACCCACTTTTTCTGTGCTGCTCACCAGGTCTTTGTGGCAAAGACATCCCGTTGCTCGTGTTTTGCTTTGCTTATTTTCTGTAAAATTGTGGTAGAGTGTAAAATGTAGAATAAAATTTTGTGATGCTGTTGAGACACTGAACTGTACGTGTGACTACTGAATCAAAATTTAATATGTACCCTCTATATTTATAGCTATTTTTTTAATAAACCAAAACTCTTGTTGCACTTTAAAGTGTATTATTGCATATTATTCCACATGTTTACTGGGTGTATGCATAAATTCCAACACACTTTTTGGTTTTCAGTTGTTTACACATTGCTTTATTTGTAGTGTGATAAATTGAGTATCTAGTTCAATTCAAAATGGTGAGTTTTACCGTGGTGTATGTTAACAGCACATTATAAAGGTAGTTTATTCAGAAAGAGATGTGACTGGGGATACCAACATAACTGCAATATGTTCATACCATTGGAAACAAAAAATGGAAAATAAAAATTTTTATTATTATTCTTTGTTGCTTACATTGATAATTATATTCTTATTTGTGTTTTGTTTAGGTACATTCCTACAATAGAGTACTGTTTAAAAGTCCTAGTCAAAAGAAATATTTAAAGCCAGTTATCTAGGTAGTAAGTGCATTGTTTCTGAACAGAAAAAACAATTTTCCATTAGAACAAACGAAAATTAAGGGTAACAATAAAAACTAGTAAGAATTTCTTCTGTTCTCCAAAAAGTTCCTGATATCTAGTTGGATGGCGAGATGAACACAGAACATCGCTTCAGTTCCCAAATCTCCCTTCAGGGGCACTGCATCCATTCCAAGTGTTTGTTACATTTTACTCACTAAACTTAATTGGTTAAAGTCAATGAGATATTGATAAGCTACTGTATATGAGGTGAGCTAGTAGGGGAGTTGAAAAACAGATGGGTGCGTTGTGTTGCTGCTGCAAATAATAGGGTGACTTTAGCAGAGGTTTTAAAACGGTTAATGCTAACACACTTTCACAGGCATAATGGCATACTTTTACAGCCATATAAAGATCATTTAAATATAATTTCCTTTGGCTGCCTAAGACCTGTGCACAGTATTGTATAAGAAAAAAATGTTTTATATTGCACCTTTTTGCGAATGCAACCACAGTGTTCTTTGCCACACTGTCAACGGTCATTAATTTACAAATAGGTTTACTTGTCTTTACAGCTTTTTATTTGCAATTTAGTGACTGGCAATCAGTCAAACAGCACTTCTTCATGTGTTTAGGAACGCTGAGTATTCTTTTGATTCTGGTAGCTGTGTAGAAGCACAGGAATTTGAGACTTGCCTTAAAGGACCATGGGACTGTAGGTTTATTTTTTGCTGTGCCTCAGTGCTCAACTGACATGACTGAAGAAATTTCATTGTTTGGCTGGAACAAATAACATTTACTGATTGTTTGCTGATTTGGGCCTTTATATTGTCAGCAGCTAATATGTTGTCATGTCTGTGAAAGGCTGTAACCTTTACTGCCCTCTATGGAGTGACTGTCTGCTTGTCTACTCTCCCTAAAATTAGCATATGGGTATCACCAGGGCATCTAATGTGTGACCTCCAGACAAATAAGTGACAGCTAAGGGCCCTGTTTACGTTACACCATCCCTGAATTATCCTGCTGTCTCTTGTCACTGCTTGACCAAGTTGCTTGTTTACTGGAAAAATTCAACATTGGACTCTCAAGTTCCCTCTCAAACCTGTGTCATTTGTTCAATTATGTAAGAGCAGAAGAGATTCATACATAATCTAAAGGAATGCAATTCAGTATAGTAAGGTACCCAGAGAAAGGTTGAAATCCCAGTTAACAACTAAAAAGTACACTAAGAAATGTTCTTAACCATCTGGCCACAATATCTGTAATTTCCTGGAAATTAAGTGACGGAAATAAAATTGTAGAATTGCATATATAATAATAGAATAACATAAAAATGATTATCCAGCTCAGCATGGTCTCCAACATTGTTCAATGTAGTTTGAAAGGTCTGAATAATTTACATGCTGTGCATATTTAGGCTATTCAATTCCCCTTTCAGACTATCAAATCAACAAATGCTGCCATTAAGTTGTGATTTTATTTAAAAAAAGAATTTCATCTATGAATAATTAAATTCTACTATTGTTCTTATCATTATCATCATATATCATTATCTGGTAAAGTTTCATATGTATAATGTAAAGAACTAGTATTCAAAGACCAGTTCATATTTTTATCATTTGAAGGCAAAATTGTGAAATTCAAAATATCTATTCCACTGGTTATCAAGGGGAATATATCAATGGATAGACTGGGAAGTTCAGAAGCCTTCCTATAGCACACAGTGACATTGTACTGCATTCTTGGTGTCCTTCAGAGATGTACACAGGGTATTTTCTGATATCTGAATCACAACAAAGACTCTTCAGAGTGTGATATGGAGGATCGCGTAATGAGGTGCGCACAAACATGCCAAAAAACATGGTGACCTAGTTACAATTAATATAATTGTAATAAGTTACACTTATGTGTCGTTATATAGCTTATTAGATTATTATTTGCCTACATAGAGAACATTGTTTTAAATACAGATATTCGCTGAATATTCTAATACTTATAAGATTCAAGAGAGCATTTCAGCTACTTTATCTTCGTAAGGTAGTCAAAACAGTACAAAATACATAAAATAAATAACACTTGTCTCATGGTCCATGCACCAGGATTCATTTTCATTCATATATCTATTACCATACAAAGCTCTCTTTAAAAGATCAATAGTCTAGGAGATTTTCTAGAACGAGTCTTTGGGCTTTTTAGGATGTGAAAGATTATGGCTCGTGTTAATCAGAACTACATTTATATTTTAAAACTTTCAAGCTGTTACCCCATTTCAAACATAAGAACCAATGGGAGGACAGCATTAACCACTTTCACACAGAGCTGATCAGATGGCAGAATGAATCAGCTTCACGTAGCTGTGTGTTACTGCACCAAACTTGTCATTTTGCCATTCATTTGGTTGATTCAGCTCTTGGTTTTTAGTGGTTTCACCATCAATCAGTGGCATATTTTAAGCATTTTAAAGTAACTTGAATAAATGTTACTTTTCATTCGACAAAGTCCCTGCATTTATTTTCTTAACACTGATTACTCAGCCATTATGATCCTGAATGCATGCAACTCAGTGCAATCCCGGTCAGTTTAACAAACTCACCATATTAAACAAAAGCCATCATGGCATTTGATGGCAAGGCTTTAACACAAGGAAATACATTACAATTATATCAGCATTTATTTAGGAAATGATGGAAGACTGGCACCTCCTATACAATGACAGGGATACACAAAGTCAAATCTCAGAGATTAACATTCTGGAACAATCAAGTCCTGGCTCCAGCATGACCCAGGTATCTTAGGGTATTTACTCTGCATGCAGTGCCAGTCCACTATAGACCACCTACATACATACATGCAGTCACAGTCAGTGGAAATACACAAACTCCACACATACAATGCAGAGATACGATTTGATCCCCATCCCCAGAGTTGTGAAACTTGAAATGTCATAATGAGAAATGCTGGTAAGTGTGAGGTCAAACAAAATGAAAGCTTATGTCTCTGAAAGAAGTCAGCCCCAACAGGATCACTCTTTTCTATGTATGGCTGATGCTGGATTTTGTTTCTAATTCTTTTTTGTTTTCAGCAACAAGTGTGTAACAAAATTCAATAATTTAAGTTTTCCAACTGGAAATTGTCTTACTGCGGGTGATCGCAGCTTGTAAAACCAGGTGTAAATAAGTCCTGGACGTGGTGGCTGTTTTTTTTCTCTCCATTCTTTTTGGTTTTTGCGAATGACAGTGAAGTGAATCACGGTGAATAACACGAGGCCCCCTGCCAAAATGTGCTGGGGGAAGCAGTCAGCATTTCTGAAACAGCATTAATGAGGCCTAGTGGTGCAGGCTTCCTGTGCAGGGCCTAAAAAAAACAAAGGAGTTGGAGAATTCCTGCGACTCCTACAAAGCAGACTTTCTGCCAAGCATTTCCTCCTACCACTCACACATGAAAAAGGGTTGAAAGCCACAGTTACCACCATGTTTGATTAAAAACTTTTAGCCTAATCAGTCAACAGTCAAACATGAAAATTATTTTATAACAAGTTATAAGATGGTTTATTTGAAACACATGGAAAGTGGCTTAATCCTGAATAATTAGAGCACAGAGGAAGCAAAATGAATTCTGCACACGTTAAAGAAATTAGTTGGGTGTGAAAGACTAGTAAACGAAGAGATGCATTTCCTTTTTTAGCTCTCAGTCCTGCATTTGGCGATGCTGTGCCGCTGTGTTTTCAACTGCAAGAATGTGCTCTATTTAGTTTTATTAGGTACTACCTCTCTGTAAAAAGGGTGCAGGGGCAATGGCAGATGTGTAGCTGCAGGAGTCTTTCTAAGGAGGAAATCCTCGGCCATGATATGAATGCATATTGTGTAAACATGTCCTAAAATGCTAATTAGCCCTAGCGGAAGAGTCTGAACTTGTCCATGTGATTACTGCCAAGAGCAGAGCAATTAGGAAATCATGTCCTACCAAACGGAAACACCCACTAATCTCCTAGTTGAGTCTCGCCATCTATTTATCTTCACAAGGACACCGTTTCATATGCCAGCTACTACTTTGCTCTCTGTGAAATCACACAATGCAATGCTTCACTTACACATATGCATTCTACTTTTTAGCACACAGGACATTTACTTTTACTTGTTATGGGATTGTTCATTATTTGCACATTATGCTGTGGTATGGTGAGTAGAACCCCAGGTTCTTCTTGTGAAGCTTGCATGTTTGTCTTTTTTTGTGGGTTTTATGTGTAAAGCTACCATGGTACGGGTGGGCCTAGGCAGTCCTGGAGCCCAGATGGAGCACAGCCCCCCATTCAATGTTCACAGAGAGTGATACAGCATGATGAGATAATTGTGTCTGACGGGTATTTCTGTGCATGGTTAGTGGAATCGGAGGAAAAGTGCTGCTGAGAGGCAAATAGATTTTTCTTTGTGCATTAGGTCTTAGTAATGCCACGTGTCATTTAATAACTATTTACTATTTAA
>JAABNY020000119.1:12311803-12342741 GCA_015164015.2 Brevimyrus niger | reverse complement strand
CCCAGGCGGAGACTCGAACCCGGGTCCCAGAGGTGTGAGGCAACAGTGCTAACCACTGCACCACCATGCCGCCCCATTTCTTAGCATTTAAACACAAAATGAACTGGACAAAACAAGAATATCTAAGCACATTTATCAAAACAGCAATTAGTAAAGTAAGAAAATAAATGTATCCAAACAATGTGCAAAGTTAAAAAAAAAAAAAAACAATGTGTCCTGCCCCGATCATCCACTCCTTCCATGTGCCACGCCCCCTCGCTAACCCCAAATTATATCCTTGTGATCAGATGTTTATGATTGTTGTCATTAGTCTTCTGTATTTAGTCCATGTTTCAGTTCGTTTCTCCAGTCCGGTCATTGTATTGTCCATCTGCATTTTGCTTGCCTTAACTGTAATTCCCCGATACCCTGATGTCTGCACCTTTGTCTCCGAACCATCCATGCTTGGCACAGCAATATTATAATCAAATGTATTAATGGTTTATTATTAATATTAAAATATTAATAAATCTATTTTTAAATGTATTTTATCATATAATACTGTTACTGTCTATCATGGTCAATGTACTTTGTGTCTAAATATATGTATGCATTTAGTGTAAACATGCACAATGTTATCACAGCGAATGCAAGGCTGAGACTGAAGCGTTACCTTTTGCTTCCGCTGAGAGACGTGCCGTGTGACTTATTTCCCCATGCGTACAACTTTTCTTAGGTCGGCGTTCACCATTCGACATCTGAGATTCGAATATAGTTCTAGGTAATTCTGTTTGTTTATTTTTTTTTTAACTGGTTGGTTCGACTTCAGAAATTTGAGTTCTAATGAGTTTCAGAACCGAGGTACCACTGTATTTACCTTACCTGAAACCCAAGTTTTCAGCTCAATCATTTATAATCAGGAGTCACAATACTCAGCTTGAAAGGCCTTTACAGAGGAACAAAACCTTGACTGTACAGTCCGAGTTGACTGTAAACTTCTGCGTTGAATTATTGCCTTTAGTACGACGTAGCTGTGTACCTCCCCAGAAATATAACTACATGCTGTGCAATGCAGACCGCAAAAACTCTAACTGGTCCGCTTGGTAGCAGTCGTTTTTTTCTTTATAGGAGCTAAGAACGTGTATGCCAAGATGTACTTATACTGGTCATTGAACCTGACGTATTAGCTATATGCTACAATAACACTAAATAACCAACCAAACTACTGCTTCAGTTTCATTTTCTCTCGCTTCCTGATAACTGGCGCTAAAGTTTGTTCTCACGGTCTCTCTCTGCTAGCATTAGCAAAACTACATGTACTCTGCGCTACATTGCGTCTTTAGACATCTGATCAAATTGTTTGTGTTAAATGACATGTCCCTTCCTACTCAAGACTATAGCTCAAGAAAGCTTAAAGTCTGATTCACTTCTGTCATCATCCCTTATCTTAAAATATGCCCAAACTGCTGACATCCTCCGCATATACTCCGCAGTTTGCCAATGCTGGTGTTCACTGCATTTATCCTTCCCACATGTTTCCAAGTTGACAAATCTCTTGCTAAATGCCAAAATCATATTGGGCAGCAAAAAAAAAAGCAAATGCCACAGCTTTGAATTTTAATGCAATGTTGCAATTCAGTAGTATCAATTCTTGATATCTGACATTTTTTTTAATCAGTTTGAGCATACGAGTGCAGTATCGGACTGATGCCAGCATCAGGTATCGTTATTGCTGTATCCCTAAGTAAGTGAGGATTTTCTAATCTGATAAACAACCATTCAATAGCTAGTATTTTTTTTAAAAGTTACAACACATTTGTTGTTGTTTCTAAATTTGGTGGATGAATTTTAATCAGAGGCTGAAATAAAGAAATGTTATAGAAGTCAGATTACCTAAAGCAGCAGCTCTTGCATGGCCCAAATTTTGAGCACATGCAAGAAAGTCATGGCGATCTGTCACTTCCCATTTTCCCTCCAAATATAGGTCCATTAACATGGCCAAGGTTCATGTTCCTGTTCGGTAAGGAAACTATGGAAAATGTGGGGTTAAATATCAAGGATTTTATAGAGCAAATTAGATAATTGATAAACAGTTTCCTTTGGTCTTGTTGAATTTGGTTGCACACAGACGAAGAACCAGCAGCAGTTTCCTTCCATGGAGCTGTCCTTCCCGTAGGGGTAAGGATGACGGTGACGTGATAAGCCATGTGATTTATAATGGAAAATGGAGGGCAGAGCATTTCACAGTATTAATTACTGAGCTGCGAGTGCAACGCAAATGCTAGAGCACTACACAAAATCACTGTGTTCACAAAAATAAGCACAAAATACGCGTTGGACGTTCCCATGGAAAAAAAATGGGGAGGGGAGGAGACAGGTATGTCTTACTGAGTGAATCAGGGTAAAGTACCTTGCTCAAGGACCCATTCTGAGACTTGAGCTGCAGACCACTGTCTTATGGATCCCTAAGCACTATGCTGCCTGTGGCCACAAATACAAAAGCAATTATAAGCTTAGCTTAACAGAAACTTATCTACCAACTCCCAGCAGTGAGGAGGGAACGATGCAGCTCCATCACTTGCTGCTGCCAAGACATTGTTATTAGGAAAGGTAATTAACTGCAGAAAGTGCTTTGGAGCCACAGCCTTCTTTCTTAGAAGGCACCAGAGGCAGCAGTGCATCACCAAAAGCATATAGGAGCATTCAATAGCTTCAACTGCCTCAACACATAAGAGCAAACAAGGACTCCATTTCTAATTATTGAAACCTAGTAGTATAGCTACATTTACAGCACTGAATAAGCCAGTCAGAAAATAAAGCCAAAAGTGGAATAAATCAAAATACGTAAAGTGATTATGTAACAATTTGCACGGTTTGGCCTCATCGGCCTTTTGTGGAGAAGGGAGAGTGTCTAAAATACTGCCCAATACATCTTAAGGCTATAGCCCCCCTTAGCAGGGGACGGCATGAGTGAGGTTGTGTGTCATATTTAAAACGCTAGATGGAAATACACTGAAGGCCATTCACTCTCCTAGCCAATGAGTGAAACACAAGGCGAACTCAAGGGACTCGTGCAAATCATTTCATTTCATGAGCATGGAAATATTCCAGAGAAACATACAAGCATTTATAAATAATAATGTATAAACATTATTTTTTTGCAACATCTTGCATCTATCATTAAAAAGGTGTAATGAAGTAAAAAAAAAAAACACATTGTACTTGTATTTTTACAACGTAATTTTGAAAAAGGAACATTGGATTCATTCCAGGGGCCGATATGGGATTCTTGTTTTATGACAGTTTTGTAAAAACACTATGAATATATACATTCTCTTTGCACATCTATCACTGTAGCCACATTTTACCCATAATTGTCAGACAACCTCCTGTCCATCGATATTTTTTCAACTGCAGATAAGTCAATATTTCAAAATAAGACGATTCTGTAGAGTGCCATCAAGGTAAAAGAGAATTCAAAATGCCCATATTGGTAAAAATCAGACAAAAAAGCAATCTAAAAAACAACAGTTTTACAGGGAATATAGTATAATTATTGCTTAGTTGCTAGCTGGTCTCTCCTACTCTTAGGGTGCACACAGAGTCATGCAAACTCACACTCAGCTTATTGTGGTTTTATAGGTGTGAAGTGATGCGAACTGGGCGTGAATCGTTTGCAGGATCCACGTCACCTCTACATGTTTTAAACAGCAGAGAAGAGGAGAGGAGAAAGGCTCACACATTATACTGTGTAGCAGGGGGATAATAAGAATTCTCAATTTCAATGAGAAACAGAAAAGCAAGGTTTTTTTCTCAAAATAAGGAAACATAACCCCAAAAATGTAGCTACTTTCCATAACAAAGTTCAAGATCCAGACTGGAAATTATGCGACTCAGAGCTCATTTCTATCTAACATCAAAACTAACAAATAATTAACATAAATGTTAACATAAAAGGCAAAAAAAACCCACACTAGAATAGCTCAAAGGAACGTCAACAAACATATGTGATGGTAACCCAGTATCATATTTTGGTATATTTACATTTAGCTAGTTAACTAAAGCTTTTAACAAAGGCAACTTACTTTATCATTTCATAGAGCTAAACACTTTACTGCAGCAATACAGATTCTGCACACTATTCATGGGCAGGATAACAAGATGCCTGTATAAATTGAAACACAGTCTTCAGGTTAAAAGTCCTTGCCCTTAATTAACTTGTTACCTCATTTAAAAACAACAGAGCTTCAGTACACCATGACAACACCACTGTACAGAGGGTCACGGCTGTTGATATCTTGTACAGTCGAGAGAACAGAACCTAGGAGTACTGGTAAGAATATCTGATAGCACAGTGATTGTGGCTTTGAAGTCCCAAAGCCCATCTTTACAATTTCAAGTGAAGCATAGATGAAAGCTGTGCAGGTATTCAAACTCACAATAACCAGACAACTACCAGCTGCAAGGGAAATGAGATACAGTATCATTCACCTGTAGAAATCAAGATAGATAAAGTAACAATCTTTATCTGAATTTGTTCATATTCAATGTCCTTATTGTTCATCACATACAGATATTATGTAAAGATAGCTACATATACATCATTCAACACCTGCTACATTAATTCAGAAATGTTCATTCAATGTAGCTGTCAAATTTATACAAGAATAATGCCCATGGACTCCCTTTTCAGATTTCAAATCTTAACACGAGTGTCAGTACGCCAGTTGTTACCATTCAGTGAACAACCAAGGCTATAACTGAACTGAATTTTCATGTGTTTTTATGTTTTTTCTTGTAAATTTTTGGTAAATTTACAAAAAAAAGTTCTAAGAAAGTTAATGAGAAGAGCCAAGCAATGAAGAAAATGGCTAAGAAAAAAGAGATGGTAATTTACCTGTGAATAACGGTGTGTCGCATTAGTCCCGTTTTTGGCGTTTGCGTGTAAAATAAGTAATAAAATCGATTTTCATAAAACACATCGTCCTGAACTGTAAATTTGAATTAATCGATAAAATCAATTTATCACCCACCTCTAGGTACCACTGTAGATGCTTCTTATGAAATTTTAGCAGAGCATTCTTTACAAAAAACCAACGCTAACATAACTCCACACAGCAGTGTTTAGTATGTGGGAGTGCAAAGCAATATGGGTCACCATTTTAAAGGAAATTATTGACAGTAAATTAGTTCATTTTTAAAGTCTCGGCCAATGGCTCATTGTCACTGTATTGGCCGATACTGACAGCTGGCTGATACAATTAGTGCATTTCTAATACTTACCATACATTTAGCTTGGTAAGAACATTTACTTAACCGAAATGATTTTAACATTACCAACAAAGTGATAATATTAGAGATTTTGCTTCACCGATATGCATTTAACTGCAAAGGCAATTATTATATTACATGTATTACAAATTCAGACAGACTTGAAGTAATAGCTAGAAATATTATAATGCTGAACAGTTATATAAAAATAATTGCGTTATGACTGTTAGAAGTGTATGTACGCACAGTTAATAGGAGTCCCCTCAGTACACACTGCACAGTGATCCATAGCGCTTCTAGCAGTGAACAATATTATACAATTTCCCTGCCTTTTGAAGCGTTTCAGCTGGAGCTTCAGCAATGCTGTGGTATAGCTGTACTGTATATGAAAAATTCATACTGTACAGGAAATTTAAATCAGTATACCAGCTGAACCTGTATAACCACCCAGTTTTATTACAGCAATTTCAGAACAATGTCTGAAAGATAGTACAGGAATGTAACACATGACTATGAAAATGAACAACACTACAGTGAGATTAGCATTGTGGTCAGATATACAGTGCATTTAGCACTACGGTTGAAAAATCCAGATGTTAACCCACGTCTACACTGTTACACAACAGCTACAGAATTAAATCTTTGTAGTGCAAATGCAGTCTTAATGGAAAAACATCTTTGCCAGAGGTAGGAGCAGGTCTCTCATTTCTGCTTTCCTAAATGGTGGGCAAAACTCATGTCCTTTATCTCAGGCTTAGCACATTGAAATGTAAACGGCTACACGTCATCAAAACAGAGACAAACAGCACAGTGCACAAATTAGCTCTTTTTACAGTCCAAAGCCAGCTCTTGGACATAGCCTGCTCGTCATCAGGATACTGAGAACTGTGTAAATCGAAAACAAATCAAAAATTCACTAAACACTGAATCCTTAGAACTGCCTCACTAATCATACTGATCATTTACATTTGATTCGGCTGCTAAAAACAACCCATATTGAGTGTACAGAATGTAATAAACAGAGGGAACCATACGTCTTCTCTGCTAACCTCAACTCTCAAGTTGAAATAATAAGAAAACATTAAAAGAGCAAAATCTTTAAAGCTCAAATAATTTCTTTGGAGACGGGTGGCATAATATTTTTGTTCCTCATTTTTGTGCACCTGTCTTTCCATCACCGGATCAAAAGCAACAGAAAGAGTGACAAGAAGCTGTGTTACACGCATGCGCTTTTGAGCGCCTTTCAAACAAAGAGGAAGTTATCTAACTTAGTCATTCGCTCTTTGTTATAATGCCAATATAATTGGGGGTTGATTATCAGGCAGGCAGGGGGTTGGATCAACAATATGCATCATAACCATTAAACTGGCAAAGAATTGCAGCATGGAAACTCTGAATTGCACCATAATCACAGATAAAATGTAAGGTCCATCTATGTTAAAAAAAAGGGCTATGGCAACACGTGAGTTTGTAATCACATATCCTATTCAGATATTTTACCTCAAGAACAGGAGAAACAATGGTGGAAACTTAAGGGATGGATAAGTATTTGTGAATCACTGTACTGTAGAATGGTTGGCCAAGGGTACCTGCCTCTTTACCATGAAAGGGGACAGAAGCTGATTAGAATTTTCAATAATAAGAAATTCATGACATGGCACGCAAAAAGCTATCAGTTTTCCTCAGTATAGAAAATGGGCGAGGGGGGGGAAAAAATCTTTAAATGCACAAAATTTACATAGATTTTAATAAGCTACCAGCAAAAGGGTACACTGGATAATGATGAGAGAGTAAATGTGAAGAATAACATTTAACTAGTAGTTAACCAACAGATTTTTGGCTTCTTGGAGAATTTGAAACCATTTCTATTAAACAATTATTCTAGACTTGGCAGTTGTATGTAGTTGTTTTTTTCCTTTTTTGGAAACACTGGCAACTTTGACATTTAGAAAAGACACTTCTTAAATGACCAACACTAAGACAAAGGAGAACAGAGAAGAAAACTTCCGTGGGAAAACAATTTAAATCCTAGTGAAATCACAATCAGCAATATATTTATTAAAATAAATGTGCCAGAGAGCTTCAAATGATCTTAAATTGTCATGCTAAATGATGCTAATAACGCACTGACAAAACCTGTAACTTCACATGTGGACTTGGCAAAAGCTGAAGTTCAACCATTTAGCAGCAATACATGAAATACTGAACATAACACAGAAGACAATAACATAGAACAGGTATTCGGGTTATTTACCAAAATAACAGTTGACCTTCTGATTTTTAGGTACGAAATATCTAGACTTGCAATGACAGATCTTATGTGCCACCTTTTCAGGGCCTGTGTTCAGCTGCTTATTTTCAACTCGTGACACAACTGGACTTTCAAAGTATGCATTACACACAAGAACAAAAACATCTATTCTCATTTAACCAGCTAAATAGAGAACACATGAGGAACCAGTTAAGAACTAGTCCATTTCATATCCAGTTTGAGCATTGAAAATCCTGAGGCCAAGTAACCACTGAACAAGCAAGTATACAAACATGATTAGAATTTGCATAAGAGCGTGAAATTGCCTGTCACCTGTCAAATAATACTCACAATTAGTTTGTAAGAGTATTCATAGACTTCCAGGGATTTAAGTTTTTTTTTTCCAGAATAACGAAAGGAGTGTTTAGAGTACTCAGCCATTTGTAGCCCTGATTCTTTTGTTTGTGTAATGCTTGCGTATATATTCTCTGAATTTCAGTTAACGTTTTTTTTTCTTCATTAAATTAAGTATGTTACTGAACAACTCCATACACGTATGCATTCACTATAAGCATCATAGGTAAAACAGCCATTATTTTTGGCATATTAGAAACTTATCAGAAGCAACATACAAGTGAAGAAAACTTGGGGTCAGAGAGCAGGGGCAGCTGGCATTCCTGTGGGGATTATGAACATTGCTCAAGGACCCAGCCACAACACCACTATGTCAGTTGTGGGTTTTGAATCCACAACCTTCTCGACACGGGGACAGATAACCAACATACAAGATACACATGACTGAAACCCAATGTTAATTTATTGGAAAGCAAATCCCACCCAACCTGGCCTCAGTGAACTCAGGGTCAGTCTGCAGAGAGGTAAGAACAACAAAGGAATGGTAGCATTACAGATGATCTCCCCCCACACTCAATCTCGATTCAAACTGCCCTCCTAAAGGCCATTCACACACACCTAGGTGTCAATATGCTTTCTTCTCACTACACACGTGAAGGGGAAAAAAAAGGCATGATTTTTTGTTTTGGATTTGAATTGGGCCTCAACCTGGAGATTATGACAGCGATACAGCTAAAATGGCTGCCCTGAAGTATGCAATTAATTGGTGCATTTTCAAAATAAAAACCTTGACCTTATGATTAAATGTCTGTCTGGTATACATCACAGTAGTGCAGTATTAGACGGAAATGTGCTGTATTATTTAACAATAATAAGCTATGCACTTTGACTGCTGGTTCTGTCACTATTCTCTTAATAGCCAAAAGAAATAAATCCCCATAATTTATTTTCACTTGGTCTCTGTGGTTAATCATACACAGAAATGATTGTTTCACTGCATGCAATCAGATACACCCTCCCTGACTGCTTTAGCAGGAAATGTAGTTACGCATTAATGTCCTGTGAATTTGCCTGATTAGCACATTAGCAGCTTATGCTGTAAGCCAAATTTGTCCACCACAGCTGTGCTCAAAATTAACCTGTTGCTTGATACAGGTCAGGTTTGGGACAAAGATTTGCCAATGTTGCTGTTGTGTGATAGAACTTATGATTGATGGACTGTTGATAGAATTATCTAATATGATTAAACCCTTTCTGTATTTTTCCACAGTGCAATACGATAAACTATCCCAAATCTGGGCATAACACATAATATCATATTTTATAATGTATTATTCCTCCTGTGTTGTTTTGCTATTATTGCATCTTCATGACTGCTTAAAAAATTAGTACAAGTAAATCCATCTGTGTCTTAATTACTTTTCCTGATCAGGGTAACACAAGCCTGAAGCCTTTATTTTAAACTCCTTGTGTTGTATTTTTCATTTTTCAGATACTTACTAACCTGTACTATTTTCATTTTTACTCTGCTTTTATCTGCTTACTCTGCTTTATCTTTTTTATTTTACATTGTGAAACAAGTACCTTTCCCTAGTCTTACGCACTTTGATCTATTTAGTCATGAGTCATGGCTTATTTATGTGATTTAACTGGCCCTTAAATGAACTCCTCCCCAAAATGAGGAAAACAAAATCCTTCATAAAGCAGTAGGAGTTGCCTTAAAATGTGCAATAAGTTTCTGCCTAATGGTATGCTGGTTATTTTGACTGAGTCAATCTTCTATTCAGGGCTGGGGAAAAAGGAATCACCAGGTGAAATATGCTGAAAGCATGTAGTAAAAACAATACAATGTTAAAGTATCTAATGTTAACCATGATCTGCATGTCCTGAATGCAACAGATACTTTTCATTTAATACAAAATATAGTTTTTATTTCCTTAAGTAATGCAAAAGCCACAGTACATATAGAAAAGGTGATGCTACGCCGATGGAAATGTGATTAAAAGGAAGCACACAGATTTGCTTTACCACAGAGTGTCTTTTTCAATTTAAAGGACTGGCTCAGAAACAGATTAATACACATGCAGCACTGAACAGCTTAGATTAAGCACAGAAAGAGAGGTGTATGGTGGGATAATGACTTTACCTTTCTGGACATGAATGATGTCTGGATAGTTAGCCAAGTGCCCCTGGTAGAGGGCTAAAAGGTCCATCACGGGGTCAAGATCCTGTCGGGGCTGCTCAGCAAAATACTCTCCGACGGTGTCATAAGCTTCCGCCGTGTACGCAATTGCGTGATTTAAGCCGACAGAGAACTGCTGCTGGTCCAGTTCAAAAGCCTGACCGAGGATCTTAAACGACAATCCAACTTTTTGGTACTCCTTCTTAAATCCAGCAATCTGCTTTCGGGCAAATTCATTGAAGGTGGTATTAACTTGTACCACGCTGTCATCCATTTTTTTTGTGAAAGCCTTGAAGCCATCGATTTTACTTTCCACGTCCTGAAGGTCGAGTGGAACTGCGGGGGTGCTAATGGTGAGGAAGAAATTGGCACCAACCATCTCATCCTTCTCTGCCTTCCTTTTCCCCTGTTTCCAGGCCTTTTCATCTGTGCTGCTGCATGTGAGGAAGTGTTGAAAAACATCACACCTGGCCAAAACCGGATGGCTGGTCATGTGGTTCATCCACCAGATTAGGCCTTTCCTCCGCTTTGAAATGAAGTCTTCCTCAAACCTGCCAGTGGCCTGCTTTTCGGGGATGTGAGGAACGGAAATAACAGGAAACTTCTCCACCAGCCTAGTATACAGCCAGTCAAAATGTTTGTACCTTCTGCTGACGGTACTCTGTGTGTGAGTGGGGGTCAGCTTGTATGCCACGTAACTTTTCATGCCCTTAAATTTGGTTTGTTTGGTGGGGTCATCGATGGAGCATACAAATGGGTAAGGGTTCTCCTGCCACTCTGGTCCATACTGGCCCATCACAACACAAATCTTATCCCCATCCTTGACAAAACCAGAAGCTTCACCCAACACGAAAGCCTCACCTCCAGATTTCACAAAAGTCGAGAACCTGTTGAGGTTTCTGCTGACGGTTGCTGAGCTCTTGGCTTGCTGAGCAGTCCCACCTCGAGGCATCGATGAAGTGGACATCCTGTATGTGGATGGTCCATTCCCCTCAAAGTCTGCAAAACTTCCACCAATGACTCCGGGCTCATCTGCAACTGTGGAGCTGTCATCCCACTCATCATCCCAATCATCATCACTCGCCTGACTGGGCTGATAACTGGGTGGATGTTGAACTGGAATTGGGTAGCTGGTAAAACTAGGAGCACTAGTTTTTGATAAGTTTTCATCTATTGGCTGTGTTTTGTAAGATGTATCATAGCCGCTACCAGAGATATTGGCATACTTTGAGGCTTGATACCCATCGCCGGCCGAGATGTTATTGTTATAAGACGGAGTCGTGTTCTTCAGGATCTCCACGTAGGAGGCAGGAAAGAGCCCCCTTTCCCCTCTACTGTTCACTCCCTCCAACCACCCCTCTATGTCCTGCTCACAGTACAAAGTAACGATTTCATTTTCCTTCACTGAAATCTCGCCAGGATTTTCGGAATTAAAGTCATATAAAGCCCGCGCCCTTAACGCCATAATGCGTAGCAACCAGAGCGGTACAGAGAGAAACTCTCCGACAGAAACTACTAAATCAGTCCGAACTCAACTCACACAAGTCCGGGCACTTTCAGCGATTCACCACGGATCCTCTTCAGTTTCGTCGGATTATTAGTAACTAAACGGCCAGGGACCTAAAAACTGTTACTTTTCATAGCTTTAAACGAACTCCTTTAGTAAACGGAATAATAATAAAAATGCGACTCAGCAATCACTCCCTGCTGCCTAGAGGTACAGCTCAAGCAAGTCCTTGCTCCAGATGCCATAAGCTCTCTGAAACTGCAACAGTGCCAGCTATACGTCATCAGTCTGAATAATCGAGGGAGGAGCCACACAAGACAATCGACCAGGCAACACGAATCTACCACAGTTTCCCGGTGAGGATCAAAGTATTTTTTTTTGCAAAGATACTGGGAAGAGTTATGGAAAAACTATTACAAGCTGTATCCCTAGTACAGTTTATGTCGTATATTGTGATATAGCACGCCAATGTGTTGAATGACTAATTAACTCGTGTACCTTTATTACCTATTTCGCAGAGTGCAACTCTTTGAATAGCGGAAAGACTCTGCAGTGTCAGAAATTCAAACTGGACATTTATGTGCTTAACTCTGTCAGTGTTATTCCAAGAATAAAATAAAACTACCACTGCAATACAAATCGAATGCCTCAAAAGAATATTTTGAAATATAAGTAGTCCTGTTTACAGATTCTAATGACAATCATTTTAAGTGAAAGCTCCAGCTTGTCAAATGTAGTCCAGAATTTTTTGCTTGAATGTTTTCTTTTAGGGGTACACGGTGATGCCGTGGTTGACAATGTCGCCTCACACCTCTGGAACTAGGGTCTTCGCCATAGTTCCATGTGTTTAAAGTTTGCATGTTCTCTCCGCGCTGTCGTGGGCTTTTCTGCCCCCCTCCCAATCCGACCCTAACCCCTCTACAGTCCAAAAGCATGGTGAGGCTTACTGGAATTACCAAATTTGCACATAGGTGAGTATATGTGAGTGCGTGATGTGTTAGTGTACCCTGCGATGGCTTGGCGCCCCATCCTGGTTACTCCCTGCCTTGCGCCCGTAGCCTCCGAGATAGACTGTGGATCCTGCGCAGTCCTAAACAGGACAAGCGGTTCCAAAAACGGATGGATGATTTATTTTAGGGACATATTTTTCAAATGGTTTTTCCTTGTTAAGGAGTGAACTAAAAAAAAAAGAGTTAGCTAGTGCAGTCAGTTTTCATAGTAAACGATTGTTATTCCTAGATGCAAGTCTTGGACTCAAAGGGATTTTCTGGGAAGAAAATATTTTAGGGGCTATTAAGGAAAAAAAAATAACGAAATCCAAGTCTCCTTTTCTTTTGGTGACTACTATGTAGTTAATGAAGTGTGGAAACTATTCTATTATGGGCAAATTATGTAATGTTTAACAGAGCAATGGTACAGTGCATGGGTAGCACTATGGGCATTGTTAGATCTGTGCTGCATGGATTTCCTGCGGCAATCTAACAATGTGTTTGAGTACTGTATGTGTATCTGCTGTGTGATGGGCTGGCATTCTCATGTACAGTAGGGTGTTTCCCTGCTTGGTGCTTTGTGCTTTCTACATAGGCTGCAGGATCTCCTTGACCCTGAATTAAATAATTACTTGAAGATGGATGGATGAAGTAATGTCAAACTGCTTCCACAGGAAAGAAATCAAGCAGGTATTTTTGCATGTTCTTTTCACTTATCAAAGTGGGACTGTTTTTCTACACCTGTGTGTGTGTGTGTGTGTGTGTGTGTGTGTGTGTGTGTGTGTGTGTGTGTGACATTCAGACCTACTTTTCATATTTACAGGTTCAGGTTTATTTTCAGAGACTGAGTAACTAATTAGAAAAGGTTTTTAAAATCATGTGGCCAGGACAGTGAACCCAAACTAATCTGGTAAAATAATTTTCAATCATCTTCAGTCAACTTATTCAGATTTTATTATTTTCGTGTATAGTAGTACATTTACAGAGACTTTACAAATAAATCAATTTGGGGTCATGTATGTGCTATAACCATGTATGTTTATATTAGGTAGATGGCCAAGTTTTGTAACTGATAAGACTATCTAATGACAATAATCTGCTCTGCTCTGCAAGAGCACTTTAGAAAAAAAAACAGTGAATAGTAAGCAAGAATAAATTCCAAAACAAATCAGTAAAATATGTGCTTTTGTAAGATGTTTTCCATGAAAATGATTTATTAAAGGAAGATACTAAAACACCAGTACAATTATACTATACTGTATATGTATAATGCATTTAAATCCATGCCAGAAATGTGGGTAAATATACATCAATTTTAATGTTTTTCAAATAATCCCAAGAATTGATAAATAGCGCCATCTTATGGTAATTTATGAATTGGATTGTCCATCCATTTTCAAGTTATAAGATTAAGTTCTTTTTTGTAATTGTACAGTAAATGGTATTACAACAAGCCTGGAATAGCAACTCTCGCAGGGAAGGCTGAATAGAATGACATTATTGATCTCTATGGGGAAATTCCCTCTTTGCCTACCCCATCCTGCTCTCCATGGGACACACAGGTGAGAGCAGGTTTGGGCATCACAGTGAAGGGCAGCCAAGATGAAGCTTGGGGTTGAGGGCCTTGCTCAAGGGCCCATGGACATGTGACTATTCTGCTGAGGCCGGGGGTGAAGCAGCTACCTTCTGATGAAGGTTACTCTGTGTTAATTACTGTGTATGTTAGAATGCTACATATTCATGTTACCTCTTGATATTTTTGTAGTTAGTTCTTGCTTTTTTCTTCTCTGCTTTTGAACTTGTGGTCCTTTTAATTAGTGCCCTTCCCAGTGTGTCATCTTTTGTTAATAAACCCCTTTTTGTCTGGGAGCTGCCAGTGAACGATCACCTTCTTTTCCCGCCTGCACCATGGCCCATCGTTGTAACACCAGGTTCAAACAAGTTATAGCGACTTATTGAGTCTAAGATACAGTATGTTCTCCCTGTTTCATGGATTTTAGCTCTTTTAATAATGATATTATCATTATTACTTTAATTAAATATAAGTACAAACAAGTAATCCCTACTCAGGCATTTAAGATTCCATCGCGGAGTCTTCATTTTTCACATAAAAATGGTTGGATCGCAAAAAACATGCCTTTGATCCCTTAACTCCAATTCCAACCAGTGGTCAGTTTTCAGGTGACATTTACACCTTTTCAAATACTAGCACAGGGACTCCGGGCTCATTTTTTCTTTCCTTCTGACTATTCTGTTTTATGTACCTACAAAATGCAGCAAATACATTTTCTCCTATTACTTTGTTTCCTAAGCCCTCATCTGATTGATGTTTTAGTCTGAATATAATCAATGTGGTGCTAGTTTTGTTACAGAAAACCCATGTTCACATTTTTCAGTTTGGTTTACTGAAGGGAGCTGTTTTCAGTTTTTTTTTTTAGGTTTTTCTCCCTTTTTTTCCTCCCTTTTGTTTTCTATCTTGCCCACTATCATTACCTGAACATAGATCTGTGTTTAGACCTTTATTAAATGATATTTCATAAAGGCATGCCATGATTTTCTGTTTCAGTCGGATTCGTGATCATCATCTATGAGAAGTAGAATGTTCTGGCCACATACTCAATGACATAAAAAGTTAAGCACCCAGAAGTAATACTGTAATTTGTATGTAATTTGGTACACATACAGACCAGTGATGGGTATGTAAATGATTTGATTTGCACGGAACTGGCACATCTAGTCAACAGACACCAAGCATGTACAACTCTGTTCTGCACCATATCCGAAGGGGGGGGGGGCTGGTCTCTACTGACAAAGGACCAGCAGTGTGCCCATACTGCCGACTCTGTTGTCCATTTGGTCTGATATTACAATCTTTGTGATACAGTCACATGGCCTTTCACTACATGCAGATTCATCTTAATCACTCCATCTGGGTGCTTAACTTTTTTTGTCATTGAGTGTATATAACAACAAATTGGTGAAAGAAGTTTGTCTTTAACCACTGTTATTGTGTGCTATGCAAACCACCCTGGGACACACATCAAGCTTCTTGACCGTGAGCAACCCAGCTGTCTTCATTTAACTTTAACAGATGAATTGGGATTTCCTGAATTTAGTTATTAGTAGTATAACATTGATATATGAATAGGGGAATATACAACAGACCACTGTGTCTCTGGAATTTGCCATGCAACAACTATTTCAAGCACTTACAGTGAATTCCTTGCACACTGGTAGGAACTATACACACTGTGTATTAAAGGTTTTCACAAGTCCTCCTGACATTGCAAACAATCTTTACTTCCATTTCAGAGATGGGTGTCTGACTGGAAAATGGGACTTCTTGTCCTTATCTGGAAAGGGTGATCGCCTGGGCTGTTGCAGCTACAGAGAGATAAGACCTTCTCTCAGTGCTGGTTGGGTCCTTGCCAGGGTCATCCTTAACAGGATCTGTGATAACTTGCTCATCTACCAGTGACCGAAGCAGTCTAGTTTTATGGCAAAGAAGTCTACCATCGACTCCATCCTGGTACTGAGGCTTCTCATCAAGCGCAAACACAAATATCAGCAGAGTTTCTTCGCAGTGTTTGTCGAATGTGGCCAGAAGTGGACTGGGCCATTTGACTCAGTTGATAAAGCTGCCCTAAGGGACATCCTGAGACTTTGCAGGACCCCCCCAGTGTTGCTGGACATCATGGCTGGTCTGTACACTGGTACTGTGCATACTGTGCAGAATGGAGGCACAACCTCTGCGTTCTTCCCAGTTGATTCTGGGGTTCATTAGGGTGTGTTCTTGCTCCTACTCTGTTTAATGCTTGCATGGATGAAGTGTTGGGGTCCAGCGTCTGTGGGGCATCCATTGGTAAACAAAGATTCACCAGTCTTGACTGTGCTGACGATGCTGTGATCTTCGCAGAGTCAATGGAGGCTCTGACCAGGGCTCTGGAGAAACCAAGTGAGGAGTCTGAGTGTCTAACTTCAATCATAGGATGATTGGTGTATCTAAATTGGTCCTGTGTGTGCGCCCTGTGGTGTGTTGGCGACTGCTCAAGGTTGATTCCCACCTGCACCCATTGCTCCCGGGATAGGTTCCAGTCCCCCCTGCGACCTCAGTTGAGATTCAGCAGTTTCAGAAGATGGACGGATATCGGTTTCATTGTATACGATGGTATTTTTTTAAAGTATGATTGGATGTTTATGACTTTTTACAGGATTTTACAGGACACGTTTTTGTTTTACGGTTTTGTATTCCAACATTAACTATACTATTTTATTATTAGCCATTGCGCCTATCTGCTGCCTTAATGATAACATACGGCTAATGTGTTTGCTAGCTGCTTATAGAGAAACGTCTAATGTTAAGGTGTGTGCCGGCCAAATTAACGTTTTTGATATGTTTTTAATAGTTCAATGTTGCTGGAACGTGAGCTTAACTAAAATTTCTCGTAAAGACCGAATCTCGGTCTTTAAGATGCTTTGCCAAGTTTGACATGCTACTTGACTAAATCGTCACAGCTTTGTAGCACTGTTTGCATAGAGGCTTATTGACATCCTCAGCCTTTCCATGCTCATCTGCAAAATACTTCCAAATGGCACTTTTGTGCTTTTTTTTACTAAAGCAACTTGCAAAGTGCCTTCACCTGCTGCATATGTTATGTTCGGCCAACTTAGTTAAATGCGTTCAGCGGCTATCGAGAGGGGGGGAGGAGCTGCAGGAATGTGTGCATGTTTGTGCATGCCAGCACTTGTGCTGTAGCGGTGCTGTGTGAAGTGTGGCGAATGAGGCGAAAACAGTACTGTTGGTATCAATAATTGTGAAAATGAGTATCTAATCAGATTTATTATCGATTAATATCTGAGTTTTGATTTTTTGACAACCCCAGTCTCATTATTTTCAACTCCAGCATCAGCTATATCTATCATTTCAGATTTTTTACAGTTCATTTTTTGCGGTGCAGCAGTAAAAAGGTGCCCCCTTAAACAATTTCCAGCTGCATCACTTTCCAAACATTGTTTAGGCTATGTAAACCAGTATTGTTGTATAACAAAAATTCATATCATAACAATAATAAAATAGACTTTCGTATGAACCAGTAAACCGCCTAACACTACATGGTACCTCATAAAGAGTAGCAGTATGCCACCCAAGACCTGTCAAGACCCAGCACACACTAGAGCAAGAGGCAGCATAAGGTTCATTTGAAGAGCCCCTAGTGGCAGTTTCCAGCATCAGTTCCTTAGAGGCCCTAGTTTCAGGTCAGATTGGGGAGCATGCAATGATGCAGTGCATTGCCACTTCCACCACAATGCGAAACTCCTCGGGATCCGGACTGGCGACCCCTAGGCAGACACACAGTCCAGTCCCATACTCTGAAAATGGGCATCCATCTGCCACAGCCTGGTGTTACATGGGTGTCCACTTGGCCTGATCCAGCAGCTCGGGTCCTCAGCAATGAGGATCCTATGAGCCGGATTACCCTCAAGGAACGCAGATGTTTTCCCTCCACTCTATACAGAACAGTGCCAGTGTACAGGCTGGCCATGATGTCCACCAACTTCAGAGTGATTCTGCAAAGTCTCATGATGTCCCACAGGGCAACTCATTAAAACTCATTACTAAATTAAAAGCTTTACGAAAATCGACAAAGATTTCTTAGGTGTAAAACCAGACCGCTTTGGTCTCTCACAGGCAAACAAGTGCTCACATATCCTGTTAAGGATGACCCTGGCAAGGACCTTACTCGACAATGAAAACAGTGTTATCCCTCTGTAGTGGCTGCAATCCAGGCGATCACCCTTCCCTTTCCAGATAGGGACTACATGTCCGGTTTTATAGTCAGTTGGGATGACACCTGACTCCCAAAATGACAGCCTTACCACCAGACTGATCCTGGATAACACAGATCCCTGTGGCCTTTCCTACCCCCAGCTGATTGACCATCTGTGCAATTTCAGTGATATCGGGTGGTTTACAGCTGATTGGAGGATCAGCCTCAAGAACTGTGGACCTTGAGATATCCAATGCCTTAGCTGGTGGGTCTGCTTTAACCAATTTTTCAAAGTATCCAGCCCAGCAGGTCACAACTGCAGTGTCATCTATACGAACTGTACCATAACCTGCCGTGATTGCAAGTTTCTGAGGAATAGATTCAAATGTGTATAATGCTTTGATTCCACTGTAAGCAGCACGTGAGTCACTAGACCACAGATAGGGTGTCACAGATTAATCTAACAGATGCCTCCTTATCTGCCATCAGAACCCTCACAGCTATCCTCCTCAGCTCCCGGTACAGATAGGATTTGCCACCAAGTCATCTGCTGCGACTCCTCTCGATAATGTTCAGGGTGCCCTGTGAGATGAAACACCTCCTTCTGGACACTGGTAACACCAACACAACCCTCTGCAACCTTCAGGGGCTTATCACAGAAGATCTCCCACATCACATTTAAGTCAGCAGTTTCATCCAAGTCTGCAAGTTCCTCACACAACCTGTGTGCACACTCATCGGAAACAGCTTGATCTTGGAGTCTGGCCAAGTCCAACCTCATTCTCCAGATCTAGTAGGGGGCAACCTATTAGATCTAAGCTGAATCTTCAGAGTAGCAACAACAATTCTGTTGTCAGAATTCACAAACTTGGCACTTTTGTAGACCATGCAGTTCTACAGGAGCCTCCAGTGTCTGCCCACAAAGATGTGATCGATCTCCTTCCCCGCAACACCAGTATTGGAGTGCTGAAGTACTAAGTCCAATGATTCGGCTTAAGGCTTTGGAACGAGGATCCAGAAACCCACAGCCCCTGACCTTTCGCAAAGTCAAGAAACATGAAGCCACTCTCACCCCAGTCTCCAGACCCATGGGGAACGACACTATCCTCATAGCCAGCACTGTCAGTGCCAGTAGTCACACTGAAGTGACCCATGACCAGAGGAGTGTCTCTACATGGGCACACTTCAACCACCAAGCAAAGTTGCAAATAAAATGTCTCCGTCTACTGATCCTCAACAGGAATGATTCTATTTGCTCTCCAACGGTTTTGACTCTTCCAGGGATGGGGCTCCCAAAGGCTTTCCCCCAACTCCTTCGTGATGCGTGCAGCCTTCCTTTGGGTGGCTACAGCAGAGCTACTCCCACAGAGAGCAGAATGGTATTGTGCCTGTTCATTTAATGCTGTTGTGAGTTATTTTAGGTGGCTGGAGTGCCAATCCCGCCATCAACCCCCAAAAAGTTGGAGGGCCGTTTGCAGTTCTGGATGCAATTTAACATCATACCCAGGACATACTCAGGACCATATAACACAACCAAAGGCCAAATTTTCTGAAAATGTTCATGAAATAATGAGCTAACTATAGTAAAAAAATGGATCAGTTTTGAAATATAGGTTTTTTTGTTATTGAATTTTTAGTAAAATTAACAGTAAACCAATGGTGGGGATGATGATCTATGAAATTGCGATGCCTGAAAGAAGTAAGAAAAAACAAATCTTTCATGTGAAACTGGTGACGGAATTTCATTGTAAACAAAACAACGGGGAAATTCAACTGTTTGTCTTGGCTGTGAAAGAAGAAGATGAGCCTGCTGAACTCATCAACCTGGTTGGACCCCAGGAAGTAGACATTTTGAAATTGTAGCTACACCAACAACAGCAGTTGCAGATTCTACTGGATCCAGATCTCTTTAATGAACAACCAGGCTACACTGAGGAGGTGCAGTATGACGTTGTGTCAGGGAGGTTACTGACACCGTTAAAGCAGGAACTGGACACCATGCTTTCTTTAGGGGGGGGGGGGGCATTGTGTCTTCAGCCTGCAAGTGGTGCAGCCCAGTGATATTGGTGCCAAAAAAAGGGATGGCATGATAAGGTTTTGTATACATTTTCAGCAGCTGAATGCCATGTCCAAATTTGATCCAAACCCAATACCCAGGACTGATGACTTAGTTAAACGGTTAGGCAAAGCGAAGTACATCGCTGGATTTGTACAAAGGGTACAGTCAAGTTCCATTAACAGAGAGGACAAAGGAACTGACCACTTTAAAAACATTGGATTGTATCATTTCTGTGTCATGCCATTTGGCCTGCAGGGGGTGCTAGCCACATTTCAAAGACTGATGGACAGAGTATTGAAAGACCTATGTACATTCCCTGCAGCAGACTGCACTTGGATGATGTGGTTATTTTTAGTAAGACCTGCAAGGACCACTGCAAGCAACTAGAGCAGGTGCTGGGGCAAATGAGGGGCAAAAGTCTCAGCATTATCCCCAAGAAGTATGCAATGGCAAAGTGAGAAATCAGTTATCTTGGCTTCATAATTGAAAATGGAGTAATTCATCCACAGGTAGAAACAGTTGAGGCTATTCACAACTGTAGCCTGCCTACAACTAAAAAGAGGGTGAGATCTTTTTTGGGCTTACTGGGATGGTATTGAAGATTCATCCCTTAATTTGTTGCTAGATACTTTGTTTTAACTGACCTCACCACAAACTCTACTTTCAATAAGGTACTGTAGACAGAACAATGTGAAAAGGCATACCAGGCTTTGAAAGGGGAACTTTGTAGTGAATCAGTCCTCTTAAGTGCAGATTTTGATCGACAGTTCATATTCCAGGCTGATGCTTCAGGGGTTTGCCTTGGAGCAGCAGTGTTACAGGAAGTTAAGGGTGAGCGCCAGCCTGTAGCATTCTTGAGTCACAAAATGTGTTTAAGGGAGCAGAAGTACTCTACAGTGGAACAGGATTGCCTAGCCATAAAGTTGGCGGTGGATTCCTTGAGGTATTACCTACAGATGCGCTCCAGAATTTTGAAAAAGAAAGGAAGATTTGAAATTGGGCAGTAGTTACCAAGGTTAGTTGGGTCCAGACCAGGATTTTTAAGAATCAGGGTAACAGCTACTAATTTGAAAACTAATGAAAACTTCACCATGGGCTAGGGATAGATTGAATAAGGTTGTGAGGAGAGGGAGAAGTTATTTAAACAGCTAGCTGGAGCTGGCATCTTGGGAGAAAACAGTAATACTGAATCTACATTTGAGTGGCTTGAGTCAAGAGATTCACAGATGGCAGAACTTTTGGATTTAAAAAAATTCAAGGAAAGAATTACAGATTTCTGGTAAAACAGAAATATTGTAATCAGGGTTTTGCCTAGTCTCTTAACATTAGAAAAGAAAATGTGGGTTCCTGTTCTCTACATGTTGCTCTGTATGAGATTGAAGTAGGGTGGTGTGGTGGTGTAGTGGTTAGTGCTGCTACCTTACAGCAAGAAGGTCTTGGGTTCGGTCCCGGGTCCTTTCTGTGTGAAGATCGCACACTCTCCCTGTTTTCTCTGGGGGCTCTGGTGTCCTCCCAAGGTCCAAAATCATGCAGGATAGGTTGATTGCTGATGTTGTGTGAGTGTGTGTGCCCTGCGATGGGTTGGTTCCTGCCTGTGTCCATTATTCCTGAGATAGGCTCTGGTCCTCCCTGTGACCCCAGTTGAGATTAAGTGGTTTAGAAAATGGATAGATGGAGATGGGAGTAGAAGGCTGATTTAGTAGTGTATCAAGCATCCTTATCGCAAACCATGTGTTCTTTGTAGACTTCAGAAAGTCACTCAAGTGTACAGCCATTTTGTTTCATGTAGCAGTGTTCAGGAGTATACCAGGGGCCTGGCGTAGCAAAGGAAAGTTTGGTTTTCAAGGAGGGAAAATAATCAAAACGTGTCAGACATCACTGTGTTGAGCATGGAAGCAAGATTTTCAGAGGAGGAAGGTGTACATTAGAGACCTGCACTCCCACGGGAGTACCATGGTACCCACGGGACCCAACGCACCGTGTGGGTCGCAGGACAAGATTTGATGGGTGAATGCGGGTGCGGGTGGTAAGATCCCCATGCATGTGCGGGTTGCGGGAGAATAGGATTAAATAGGACTCCCACAAATGGAATTATCCTAAAATCAATTTATTAAAAACAAATACTCTATTATTTATCTACTGCACAAAAGCAACAAGATGTCAGGTGTGCGGGCATCTTGGGCGAGAGAGCGAGGCATGACGGGGTACAAAAAATGGTGAATGACCCACTGGCGGCTCCGAGAATTCACAAAAGGGGTTTATTAAACAAAAACAGAAAACAGTACAAACACAACAAAACTAAAAAAGACCACGAGGGGTCAAAAACCAAAAAGCACGCACGCACGCAAAGCAGGGGCACAAGGAACAAAACCAAAAACCATACGCAAAATCACCAAATACAAACACTCAAATGAAACACTAGGGAGCAACATGCAAAAACAGAGGAGGCAGGATTCAAACACAGGACAAGGAGCACAAACAACCACATGCTCTACATATTGAGCCACATGGCCAGAAAAGTAACAAGGGAAAGCAAAGACTAACATGAAGCACGGGATGACCAGCAACACCTGCTGGCCAAACGGGGAAGGGACACAGAGTGAGACCGCAGGGATCGACCCTGACAGAGGAACGATTAAATTAAAGGCTAACGCTCTGAAGCAGCATCAGGCCAAATGCTTTTCTGTTTGACCATTTGAGAAATCAACGTTTATTATTATTTTGTTTCATTGCAAATTTATTAGCCTATTTCTAACTGTTCTGAGTGTATTTCTATGTTCTGAAAAGCTCCTTGTTCGTGTTCATGTTTATTATTCCATTTAATTAAATTCAAATCAAACATAAATATTTGTTTATTTTCCATTTCTTTTTATATATACTCAAAAGGGAAGCAAGTGAAACAAATAACAGAGTAGCGAGAAGAAGCGGTAAAAATAAAACTACTTATATGTTTACCTGCGGGTTTTTGCGGGTGGGAGCGGGACAAAACTTGAATACTGTGGGCGGGAGCGGGAGAAAATAATATGTATTTTTTGCGGGAGCGGGAGAGAATCTTGCGGGAGTGGGACTGAAAAATCTGTCCCGTGCAGGTCTCTAGTGTACACTTCATGAGGAGAGCTGCAGATATGGGCACAGGATGAATGGGTCAACAGTGTTCATGTAACAAAATGAAATGTGTGTCAGGCTGAAGAGCAAGGAATAATGGAAAAGAAACCAAATGGCTATATAGGTGATGGTAATAGAAACATTATGATGATTCTTCCTATATGCCATACTGGTAGTGGCTTGCATGAATTCCAACAGACTGCAGGAGCCACATGGTTAGGTGGAAGTGAGGGGGAATGGAGAGAGGGGCATCTGCAGAGGTAGTCCACAGGCAGTGCATGTAGGAAAGGCCATCTGTGTTCCTATAGGGTGACCTGGTGTGGTGCTACACTGAAAAATTATGCTCTTGTTGGTTTATGAACCAGCCGGCTGTTAGTGTCCATGGTCCTGGCCATCCCCTGCAGAGGTGTGTGATCTGTGATAAGGGATGTTTGATGGTAATACCTCAATTCATGGATGACCCATTTGATGCCCAGGGCCTGCCACTGTACAGCTACATAATGCTTGCAGGGGTGAGTTTCCAGGAGTACAACACAGGATGCCCTTTGCCCTCAAAGTTCCAAGAAAGAAAGGCTCCAAATTAGCATCAGAGGCACCTGTGTAAAGTTGGAAGGGCAGCTTGGGACACTTCCTTGCCTGTAAATGGTATGACATTTGACAGTGCAGGTATGTATGGCCTATGTATGTGTGTATGTATGTTTGAACCTCCTGCAGGAGCTGGTAGGATGTGGGCAAGCTCCAGGGTCCCCATGCTGATAGTGAATAGGAGGTGCCGTGGTTTAAGCCACTGCTTTGGCAGACAGATGTTATATATCTATTCAATGGAACAGCAGCTGGGTTGCCAGACCTGATGTTTCACATGACTAACGTTTGATGACCATGTAGAGTTAATGAAAGGTGGCCAAGTCTCAGAACTGACAACAGGCCTCTCTCTAACTAAGCTTAACCTAGTTGGGTAATTGGCAAAGGAATCTGCGCTCATCACTTCCTGAAATACGTCAGAATACAATTTGGCAGCACAGAGGGGGGCTCACCTGCCAGGTGAACCTCTTTATCTTTGACTACAACAAGGAGCAACCATTTGCAGTTGAACAGTGGTGTATAACTGGTAGGTCTGCTGGGACTGCAATATCCTTTGTTGAAGCTGCAGGGATGCATCCCGCAAGGCCTCAAATAGCCAATCCCTCTGTAGCATCAGGACACCTAGCAGTTCAGGGACTTCCCCAACAGCATTAGGATACGTCCCTGCCAGGCCAGTAATGAGGACAGTAGCACTCAAGACATTTCTCACATTCTCATAAATGATGGCATTGAGGGGGGTACCCTCAGTTGACGGGGGTACTGAGGGTGATGGTGCCCCAGTGTCCAACAGGTCATCCTCCACTGTTAGTCAAGTCATAAAAAAGGCCAAAGGGGGATCTCAGGGTCTCTGGAACCAGCATAGCCTGGAGTTGTAAAGGGTCGATTGAGATATGTACTGGACGCACAGGAAACATGTAGTGAGAACAAGGAGACACTTAGCTAAGCAAAGGCTTCCTCGGTGGATTTACGTAGATAGACTGGTCCTTGCGCAACATAGTGCAGTTGTTTTACTAATAACAATCTTGGCTAAGTGCACACGGCTGAGAGTTCAACAACTAGAAAACCAGATCAGCAAAATCAGCAAACAAGATACCTGCTTTCAAAACAAACACAAAAGCCTTTAACATAACACCCAGGGAGCATTCCTCCAAGCTCTATTTTAAAGTCCTACTAAGTAAAATACTTTGGTTCATAATATCCATTTTAAAGGATTTAAAAGGGGCCCAATGCTGAAATCACTGTAACAAACCTTGAGATTTAAACAGCAGCATCTTCACCCACTGAACCAAACATAGAATAATCTGCATGTATGTTTCTGCCATATATCTATCACAGTATGTTTATTATTAATATCTGAATTTATATATGATGTTAAGAACCTAAAATAATTTAACGGGCAGTCTGCCTGAACGTCTTATTGAAAATCTTATAAAACGTGATCACAGGTAAACTGATCTCTAACATCGTCTAGTTCATAAAGGAAGGTGTTAGGCAATATATTTTGCGAAACATCAACCTAAGCAGCTCGAAAAATGCCTTGCTGAAGTAAAAGTATAGCGCCGGCAAACCGAGAAAGGAAAGAAAAGAAATACAAAGAAAGACCATCGTCACATGACAGGGAGGAGCGCAGGACGCGGCTTCACAGCTGATAGAGGCGTGCACCGCTGCGTGCCTCCTCTCCTGATCAGATGACTACCCCACGCAAAAGAAAAGCGAGGATCTACAGTTCCTGTAACATTGTATTTCGTAAAAAACCCAAACGCGCCACTTGCTGTGACAAAAGGGGCGGCAGATAGGGTACCGTCTTGGGGTTTTGGACTTTCAATTGTAAGAAGATCTAAAGACCGCTGCGTTAACATTTGGCTGCACGATCAAGCTTTCAGCCATAGCAGCCAGCAGCTCAAGGAATTATAATATCGATTCTGTTTTGTGTGAAAAGGCGGGGAATACAAAGCATCGTGCTGACAATACAGTGTTTTGAATGCATCCATCATACACAAAATACTCAAGCAAGAAGCGAATCTGCCTTTACGACTTATCTATTTGGAAGAATACGGCTACGCTTAACTACTAACAAAGCAGATACATGGATTATCTGGTATGGTATTTTTTCATTTCTCACGTATTTTCCCTTTGTTTTTGTTTTGTTTTTCCACTCCATCCATTGAATGAACGTCGATTTAACTTTACTCGTGTATGAACGATGTTAAAGTGTCGTCGTCTTTGTCACACTATTCGATCCGTTTCAGTCTTTTAACCGGTGTGTGTTTATTGTGCCAACATCTGAAGAAAGTTAACAATAACAAACCGTATTTGCCAACAGTAAATTATACTATAATATACTACACTTATCGTATAGACACAGGCACGAAAATGGCTACGTTCCAGTAAAAGGTTTTAATGCTAGTTTCACTTACGCTGTGTGCCTTTTGGATTGACAGGCATGTCATTCAATGTCTGATGGAATGTCAAACATATTAAAAAGTCGGGTCGTAACTATTTATTATTATTTAATTGAATAGTTTGACAAGTACATTTTCCCGGTTGGAATCGGTTAAGTATAAGACTTATTAGCACATATTACTTACTTTTTAAAAAATACTATATTGTTTTTCTTTTTTCCATTGATATTACAATATCATAATCATGATTACATACATACACGTTACTTATTTAATAATTACTCTGGTCGAAAAGTAATTCGGTTGTCATTTAGTATGCAAAATAATGAACAGAAATGTTTAATTGGTATTCATACGCCGATTGTATATATTCTATATTGCGTTTATACAATATGGCTAATAATTATTATGAAGTTTTGGAGCTGTTCTTTAAGGACTGATTTACATAATATTTACAAGATTGACGAATTCACCTTGCTGCGATTTCTTGTTTTAATGTTTTTGCAAAAGACTTTTTTTTCCACATTTACTGACAAGAAGTCAGTTTTGTAGCAAAATCGTCATCCAGTGTAAGATGTATATGTCTAGAGTGTTTTGTTTGTGTGTTTTGTGTCATTTCCTGGTTTGCCTTGTATGTGATTGATGATTTACTAGATCCCTAAACATATTATAGTTGATTGATTAAAGAAAGTATAAGTAATTGTTTACCTGATATTTCACATTTTACGGGGTCATGTTGAAGGTAACTGATATCTATATTAAATATTTACAGAAGCTGAGCACTGGCATAAAAAAATCAAGTTGTAAGTATTGTACTCGAAGTGCCTCTTCAATGCATGATGTTGTCAGTGACCTAAAAATGTATAGTACAGATCCTTCATCACACTACTGACCTTGGCTCACTTCATTAAGAACAAGAAGCACAGAGACAATATTCCCTTAGTGGTATCCTACCTGGGTAAATTCCGCCATTATAAAACATCAGTACTTTTATGAACACTCCTATTCTTAAACCAATATGATTGAATTTGGTTTAATGTTTTTGTTTATAGTAAAAACTATAATGAAAAGCATAGACACTATCTTGCATATGAAGATGAAAAACACCTTAGTTGACAAGATTGCTGTTGAACAGAGGTGTGGAGATTACATTAGACTGCAGGGTATAAATTATTACATGCAGATTATCATGGGTTATGTGTATCCTATGTCATGGAAAGTCCAGAAATGAGAATTCACAGTAGGTTAGTTCTGTAGAATAGTTATCTCATAATGTCATTTTGGGTGTCCCTTGATGCATAGAGCAGTAGAAACAGTGTACTGTGCCACGCAGGAATTTGATATAGCCAAAGAAATCATCGATCAGCATGTTTACAAGTTTTTAATGTGGTGACATGCTTTGGGGTACGAATGAATCAGCATTGTCGAATATTATTTACTCAAAAATGTGCATAAATTCGCAAGTAATTGTAAAATCGAATAATGGTTCAGCCATTTTAAATAATAATTAGCAGCAATATAATTGTAATTTTTTCATTTTCTAATAAGCGCGTAGCAAGTTTACCTCTGCTGTTTTTACGTAAGCTCTGCACGTGTTCTTGCTCAGTCACAGTGTATGATGTTTGCTAGAAATTTAACAAAATCAGACTAACAAGAACTGATCACCGGAAGACATTCATATTTTACTGTATGGGAATGTTTTTAATTCCATACAGATAATTTTGAGCAAAACTGAGTGTTTTGTCAGCAATGTTTTGTGTCTGTTGGCACAGCTCATGACAAGTGTAAAATAATCTGATTATGCTGCTGCAGTTGATTTTATATGTATATTTTTGTTGTCATGATTGTCATTATGTTATCTGAAATTTGTCCTTGACAAAATTTCAAATACGATTCAAATGTCGGTATACCAGACGTTTTGGCGAATTACCCTGAAAGTGAACTTCTGACTTGCCTTTCCCAGTAAAGACAGACTGTCTTGGTAGATAAGTTCTATTTAGCTTTGGGCTGGGCGATATCATATCGATATTATATCATGCATGCACAATAATCACCAGGGCTCGACAGGTGAAATATTTGGTCGGATGTCAGATTTTCGGTACTATATGGACGCATATTCATACCCACAGTTTGCTAAACAGCCATAGTTTTAAGGCTACTTCAAATATTATAGTGCACTTGCACTAATCTCTTTAGTTTAATTTCAGTTTCAGTCAAAATATATTCAAGATACTTTTATAGTTCCAGACAAATATATGCTTAACCATTTGCTAGCAACTTTACAGGTTAATACTAAATATTTGCTTTGCTTAAGTTACAACTAGTAGTTTTCTTCTCTTAAAAATTGTGGTGTTTCTAATGATATTTGCTGTTCGTGACATTGGCTATTAACTGTTTGCTTACTTACCTCTTCTGCTAGTTTGATGACACACTGCCTTTTTAGACCTTGGTTAATATTCAAATTTTTTGGATTCATTTGCAGTAATTGCATATAAATACACTATGGACAGCCTTTAACTGATTATCTTTAGGTCTTAGTTCTAAAGACATGAAAAGTAAATTCTGTATCATACTCTGTGTTCTTTCTATTGTTGACTTACAATATATCGAAAACATTGCTAGATGTAATAGCTGCGTCACCGTTTTGCCACAGTATGTTTAACAGTCACTTGCACATGTTTTTCCTGATAGCTGTACTTTCTTCCTGCACTGCATGCGCTGGGTCTCTGTAGTTTGCTGAATCCCCATCAGAGCTTTTGTTCCACGGGCACAGGAATGTTTATCTGGAGGAGCCCCGTGGATTTACAAAATTAATTGGAACATTGGGTCAGTACAAAAATATGCTTGACAAGTTAAGCCAGAGGTGCGATATGTTCACTGACCAAATGGTTTGCAATAATAGGCTGAGTGGGATGTCCTAATAAATCCTGCAGTGCTTTGCTACTTTAAGTCTGGAAGGTTTACGTATTAACTAAACTATTGTTAAAGAGGCAAAGAGAATTACATATAGTTATGAACTCCACTGAATTAATCTTCATAACTTTTTCTCTCAAGTATTCATTGTGCAATACACATTTAAAATGAATTCGTAATGTGTAAGAATGTGTTTTGCAGGAGAGTAGAACTTATGGGGCTAGACATTCGTGTGTTTGTATCCAATATACTCCAATGAGGAAGTAACACTTTCTTGAGATAAGGACAAGATATTGCTGGAGATTTGGACTCATCCCCCTTGAGATGGGACGTACTGACTCCATTATAGTGTTGGAGTATAGTCTATAACAAAATAAGCATACTCCCCAATACAAAACTCCTTAAGTTTTTAAGAAAGGACTTGTTTTACTCCAGGTTGGGGTGGAGTTTAGGTTTGCAGAGAGGTTATTGTTATGAATGCACCTTCAGTACTTTCAGGATTAATTAACCTGAGAAATTCAATACAGAAGACGAATAGCTGAAGGTGAAATGGAATGAGTGCTTAATTTATGAAAAATACCACGTTGACCTGAATATAAGATGGGTTTTTCTCCTCAAAATATGTCTGAGAAGGTGGTGTAGTCTTATATTTGTTACAGTTGTTTTTTGGAATGTTTGTTTTTTCTGCTTATCATAAGCTGATTGCCAGCGGTGGCTTTTTAAGCTGTGGCTGCAGGTTAACTTAGTATATGATCTTGTGAAATAAATTTTTTTTTTTTTTTTAAGGGTAAGATTTGGTATTGCAAAATCTTTTTTTCTAAAAATACTAAAAAGTTTGAGGGGGGTCGTATTATATTCGGGCTAATGCAGTATGTGGGTTTTCAGACTTATTTGCTGCTGTACGGCTACATTCTAAGTAACTGAGGATCTGTTATTCAATGGTCTGGAGTACAAGGAAGGTTTTATGGAATGTATGCTAAGTGGCAAAAAATAAGCATCCAGAAGTAATGGAAACCAGTAATGGATATGTAAATAATTTGATTTGCAAGAAGCTGGCACGTCTAGTCACCAGACATAGAGGATGCCTCGTAGATGCATTAGACACCACTGTCAGCAGTTAATGGAGTTTGATAGGGGTCACATTGCAGGTTTGCATGGCTGGGTGCCCCTATTGTGCAATTGCCAGACATGTGGGGCATGCAGATGTCAGTCGCTCAATGTTGGGAGGATTGTTGTATTGTGCACCAAATAATACAGAACTACATGACATCTTTGCTGCCATACACAGGTATTGGGCTTTCTACAACGCCCCATTTCATCTCACACCGTGTCTCGACTGACGTCAGCCGGACTATGGTTTCAAAAACAACAACAACAAATTAATTTCTGTATAGCGCATTATCACAACATTACATCGTCTCAAAGCGCTTTACAGCATCCCCACCCAAAGCCCCCATAGGCGACAGTGGCAAGGAAAAAGTCCCTATAAGGAAGAAACCTTGGGAGGGACCAGACCCAAAGGGGGAGCCCGGCGGGGGGGGCGGGGGGCGCGGGACAGGGAAGCACAAACAAAAAC
>JAABNY020000119.1:12267850-12288042 GCA_015164015.2 Brevimyrus niger | reverse complement strand
GCAGGGGTATGTGCGCCCGGCACGAGGGCCGGGCCCTCGGCCCCCCCGGGGTGGGTGGGGGGGGGGGGGGGGAAGCACCGCCCCACCCGAAGGTGAAGGGGGGGGGGGGGGGGGGTATTTCCTCCCCTTCAGCCTTGGCCCAGTCGCATTACATCCACTGCACCCATTCTGAAGCTCAGATGAGTCTTTTTGCATTTGAATGCAAAATGCCGGACTTTTGTGTATGAGGTTGCCGGTCACTTTTCCAAATGATATAAATGCAGCATGTCTAGCGTTGTCTTCCCCGTTTTACTGTTACAACTTGATGCCAAATGTAATGGTGACGTGAGAATGGCTGGTTGCTGATCAGTGTCCTGCATAGCTGTGTTGGAGGATCGGCAGCGGACGGCAATGACTGTTCATGTCAACACTTTGTGAATAATTTTCAAAAAATGAGCTTTGGATTATCAGGAAAACAAGCATATTCTTGTTTAACAGTAATTGAAGTAGTCTCTCTTTCGTGAATAAGTAGATTTTTATAAAAATGCATACCCGGTTATTGCATAATTTGGATAAGGCAAAAGGCTTCTTTCCCAGAGGAAAGGGGGAAAAATGTTGGTCTCTAATTTTCTGCTCTGTTTCTCTGCTCTGTTTCTCCAATATTACAAGGGGATCATTTCAGAACAGCAATAAGCAATGCCACTTCTAGTCATTTCAGCTTCCTCCTGATAGGAAATCGTTCTGGAAAATCCCAGGGAAGACCAAGTTGGGTCTAATGAGCTCCTTTGATGTTGGCTCTACCTGAATCTCCAGTGGGGCTAAATTTCTCCCTTTAAAGTGTCCCAGGACACACTGAAATGACGTTACTATAAATTTCAAAATGACTCATCGTCTTACCACCATTTGTCAGAAATATGATTGACCGTGTTTTCTACTCCCCATGTATGCAATGTTTGTTCCAACACACATTTTTTAATTTAGACAAGGCATTTTCCTGAGATTATTATAGAAGTATTTTTTTCAGTGAAATCACTATACAGTTCATCATTGAATAGCAAAGTCATTAAAAAGTTTAAACACTGCTGTTAGGGCACATATTGCCTAAAATACTGCAATTAAAGACTGAATCAATATGAAGTCGAATCAAACGGGGCTTTGTTGTGACACCAACCATATTCAGTATATTGCACACAGTGACACAAAACGTGTTTTTGTTTTTTTCTTTCTTCCAAAACTGGTCCCTTTTTTTAAAACCAGCCATTTCCAAGCAGACTTAGGTCATGGCTTGACAATCTAGTGAAACTATTGTAATGGTTAAGGAAAGTGGTTTGTCTCATTGCAGACTACCTTAATCGTAGTATTAATGATTGAAATAAACAAAAAGGGCAGAGGAAGACTTGGGGAGCCACTTGCTTGTTTGTGTAGCTCCGTATTGTTCTGTAGAGGTTACAATCACGTTGATATTTAATCCTGTGCTATTGCAGAGTGGATTTAGCGCAGCTGTGTCTGCTGTTCCTGGATATAATGTTGTTAAATCTTTGTTTGAGAGCCAGGACTGGCCGTCTGCCAGGCCGCTTAATTATGTCGGCTCTTTGATGTCTTGACATCTTTTTTTTTTTCCTCCTCTTTTTTTTTTTTTAATTGTCAAACAGCATCTCGGGGGGTGTATATGGTGGACTTTTTAACATGGTGTGTTGTGCAATGAAGTGAGGCACTGTAGGTAATATCAGCCTAGAATAATTCTTAATTTGCATAAACCCAACTAATCAGCTTCTGTGACTGCAAAAAAAAAACAGTGAGGTAATGTCTGGCAGCCTTTTTGTGGAGAGAAAATGAAAACATTTTAGTAAGGAGTGATTGATAAATTAGGAACTGAGCATCAAGCAGCTCTTATGGAAAGGACCTGGCAGCATGTTATATCTTGGGGCGGGGGGGTTGAGACTAATGAGTCACCACCTAAAAACTTTTCTTGTATCTTCTCATCACTATAGCAAATGGAACTGTTAACCCATTCTTATGTCACAAGTATAAATTTGTGTGAGGGGTTTGGAACTCTTCTGATTCCATGGAGATGCACGTATAGGGTTAAAGGGAGCGTGACTGCGTGTAGGACGGAGCCGAGGGTGCCATGGACATGCTCCGTCAGGGTGACAGGATGGAGTGAATCTCACATTCTTGGAAGCACTGGAATGAGGGCCTCTGCCTTCAGAATATTTGCTTTTCCCCCTTTTGAGCCTTTCCACCAAGCGTCCTCATAAATCACTTTGTCAGCTGATCAAGACGAGGCTGTCTGATGTCAAAGGGGGTAATGGGGGGGGTCGCAGGGTCAGAGGCTGGGCACTGTTTTGTTAATGCGACTGTTGTGAAATTTGCTTCCGTTTCTTCACTGTAACTAGTTTCTTGCCTGCCCTGTCCTGCAATTTCCACCTATCCAGAGACGCCGTTTGATTTCCGGGTGGCAGGGGTGTATGCATAGAACTGGGAGGTCTGGACATCTGTAAAGAATTACAGTTAAATGACAGAGATAAACCATTATCATTGGAGGTCTGGAAATGCGGTGCATGTTTTAAATTTGCCCAATAAACAATGACATTTTGTATTCTGCAGTCCACACATGCAATAATAATAGTAATTAAAAAAAACTTAAACGATGCATATGTGCCTTTTGTGCCATGCAGTTACGATGTATGTTGCTTTGTGAGGCGCTATAAAAATGGTACAATGTGTAAGGACTTTAAATCTGCTTTGAAAAGGACTCTTATCTGTTAATGGGAGCCTCTCCGTGAAATATTTTGTTGCGACATGAAAACGGAGCTGAGAAATAAAGCTCAGGACTTCACCTGGAGACTTGGACTGCCTGCGTGCACCGCCGCTCTGGTTTTCCCCGCTTCTGCCGCCGTGGCCCTTGCGACCCGAATCGGCCACCCGGCCGCCGATATTAAGAGGCCTTCCGGCTGACAACCTGCATGCTGTGTCTGCTGCCAGAGATGTTTCCTCAACAGCTGCATGCCGCCTCTTTTTTTGGTCATCCCCTCCTGGGACAAAGGACATGCCGTAATCTGTGCTGGAGGGCCGCTGGCTGGCTGGCTGCTGGGGGTGTTTGTGGTTGTGGCCGTGAATTCCCTGCATTGCCGGTTCTATCAAGGCCCCTTCCCCCCTCAGAGATTTAGCATTGTGTTTTTTTTCCCCCTCCCCTATTTATCATGTGCTCTAAATTAAGGCCTCCTCAAACGGTGCTTCATTTTGGCTGTGGCCGCTGATGTTTGGGCTGCGTTATGGACGGCCTACTGAAGCTGTTTATGGCCATTACACAGCAGGTGTGCTGTTTGGTCCTTGGTCATTTCTTCAAAAGATAGATGGGGATGCCTGCCCCATGCATGAGTCTCTCCTATTGTTTTTCCTTTAATTGTTTTTATCTTGAACAGAAATGTGCAATACTTTCAACGTTGTGTGTGCAAGCATGAGCAAAAAAAAACAGTAAGAAGTTATGGAAGAAACAAAATTAAAACATTCCATGAACATAAAAGATTAAGCCTGAAGCCCTCAATAAGTCGTCTTTTTGACGGACAGCCACAGACATTAAACGCTTTCGTACCTTTTTGTTTAAATGCTGAGATTTTCCTTTGGCCTGTAGACAAAAGCCCTACTACCTGAGGCAAGTGACTGAGCTGCAGACATTTTGAGAATGCATAGTTGATTAAATAGTCCAATTGACTTGATTAAACAGGTGTGTTCTCCTGGTTTCGGGCAAAGGAGTAGTTGTATTAACTAATATAGACTAGCGATGTTAATGTCAGTAATCCGATGATTACTGTCAGGATAATATTTCTACATTTCTGTATATCTGAGGCATGTGTGTAGCACAACAGTTATAGGACTGATACTAATCTTATGGTTGCAGCTTCAAGTCAGCAGGAAGGGCTGGTCGCTGGTTCCACTCCATAGTGTAATTAAACCACAACTGATCCAGTAACAGAATACTTAAAACCTTAGATCGTATTTAAAAGCATTTCCGCACATTTTCTTAATTCTCAATAAGAGCATCCAAGTTGGCCCTATCAGAGCAAGCCTTATTCTCTTAGCTTCTGGTCCTTAAGGTTGCTTGATCAGGCACTTGCAGGGACATCTTCTGAATGACCAAAAAAACTGCCTCTATCTTTCTGAGACAGCTGCTTTATCAGAAAGATTCTTCTTTTAATTGTCTTTCCTCTCTTTTTTTTTTTTTTTTTTTTTGCATTTACATCAGTGTTTCCGAGCACTGTGCTGCAAAGGACCCCCGCCACCAAGACCAGAGTATGACGTGGTATGCATAGGTCTGACAGGAGCCGGCAAGACCAGCCTGCTCTCCCGCCTCTGCAGTGAAGACACAGACAACATTGTGCCAACTACAGGTGGGCTGACCACTTACCACAGTCCACAGGAGACAAACCAGTCACCCCTTTAAGGCCACATGTCTTCACTGTCTACTGCCTAAAATACTAAATACTAGTGATGCATGAGTTTGCAATAACTACACGTATTGGCCTTTGAGCATCCATTTTTATCCGCCTTTGCTGAAGCATCCTGTTACTGTAGAACACTAGATCACTAGGATTTTTTTTAATTATTTATATTTTTATAGTTTATAACTGTTTAAAACATTATTCTATATCTCTTTACAATTATCTTTAGGTTTTAGCATCAAAGCTGTGCCATTCCAGAATGCCATCCTGAATGTAAAGGAACTTGGAGGTAAGCTTTATTGAACTTAAAATTAAGCTAATTTGTGCCAGTGTTAATCACTAATAGGAATTCTATACTCTATGAGCTGGTTTTCTTTTCTTATGAATAAACCATTCTAAATATTACAAGTTACTTGAATTTATACTTGAATGGTTTGATATTATGATTTATGTTGCCATGCTCGTTTCATCCAGCTAGTCCAGCCTAATTAGATTTGAGATTTATGAAAGTATAAGAGAGTAATAGACCATGCACTCCTCTTGCACCTGCACTGAATCCTGGTGGGGCCAAGACCATATTCTCAACAGCACAGGGCAAAGGCAGGAGCAGACCTTGGACAGGATGCCAGACAATCCCAGGGCGTGCACATGCACATACTTTCAAAATATAGGCAATTTACCGACCCAGTGTTGCTTAACTGCATGTGTTTGGACTGCGGGAGGAAACCTGAGTACCTGGAGGAATCCTACGCTTGTTCTCTATTGCTTTTAAAACCGCATCTGCTCTGGGGTCTGTGATCTTTTTTTATTTCTGGTAAGTTTCAGAATGAAATGCACAGATGAATAATATAACGTTACATGTAATGTTGTATTGATGTATAAAGGATCAGTAGAGGCCAACTGATGTTTGAACTACACCTCCATATCTAAGGTGGCACATTCTTCATAAGCGTTCAGATGTATTAGACAGATCAAAGGGGGGAGGGGTACTATGTCCCTAGATGGTAATAATATCCATATATCAGTAATGCAGTGAAATGTTACACGGTGATTGTTTTGGCAAATGTGATGTAATATATGAAAGACATAGTGTCACTGCAAAACTCCTGAGCATCATTAAGGAGTAAAGAATTGAAGGTGTTTGTACCTAAAGGTAATCCATAGACACATAAAGTCACGTTGTACCAGTCATGAGGATTTTTCAGCATGAGATGACTGTAGTGAGCAGGAGGCTGTGCTCAAGCTGTCTGCAGGGCATGTGTAACTGCTGATGGGCAGCTGGATTGAATGTGATTGCTATTGAATTGGTACTTAGAATATATAATCTCAAACATTTTATGAATATTTTAAGTGAATGTATTGAATTATATGATAAAAAAATCCTAAATGTGAATAGTTTACATTGATCATCAATATTTAATTGATGCAAAATTTTGTTTCCAAATGAGGAAAATTGTGTTTTTTTAGTGAAGTAGCATGTGTACAAGTAAATATTGTATAAAATATCAAAAACGTTTGTCTCAGCGTGAGACGATGCATGATCCCTTCTCCCCTGCATGTCCCATACCCACTGGGGAGGCCAATCCCACCTCAAACAGGATGTCTGAAAACACTTTTCTTATACATTCTTTCTTGGGAGATCAAAAAAAAGTATTTTCTGCAAGCATGTGGTTTCTTTTATTGTCAAAGGTTATGGTGATGCAATTTTTACTGATACATCATCTGGTCAAGTTGATCTTGTTACAAAGTTTAACAAATTCAGACATGAAATCATTTATGAATTTCAGTTAGGAGCAAACAAGAACTTTCAATAACTGGTACCTTTTAACTTAAATGTGGTTTATATTAACACCAATATGGCGTAAACAAACATAAGTGTGTTTGGCTTAAGTACATGTTTAGATTCTCTAGATTATTCTGCAAGTGCCTGCTGCTGGCATTTTTGGCACAATAGTAGACTTTGTTCTTAATTTAACTTTAAAGAAAAAAAAGAACAGAACTGTGGCCAATAATATGAAGATATGTGTAGTACAGTGTTAAGATGGCATTTGCAAATGCTCTCAAGGTTGTAAATGAGTACGTTTTATGTAATTTCAAGCATTCTGGTTGCACTTGTAATGGCTCTATTTCTGATAGACTTCTGTCACAAGAAAACCTTGACACGCAAAAGCAAGAAAGAGTTTTACTAATACAGAGTGGGGGGAACAGGTGTTTTCAGGTTTCTGCATTTTCTGGGTCTAGAGAGAACCAATCCCAGTTTTAAAGCATTGAAATGGGGGTTGACCTTTTCTAATTCTTTTGCAAGTTTAGCATAAATTAAAGTGGGACAAAACTTTAATTGTATGTAAATGTCACCGGGTCCATTTTTATAGCATGAAATTCTTTGGACCCCCTATTTGAATTATTTTGTTGTATAGGCTTACATTAGCATTCTTTTTATATATTTTGTGGATTTGCAGATATCTGATAAATGGCACATTCTGTCTGGTTATTAAGGCAATTGATGTGCTCTAAATTCAGTTTATTTTCAGCACTGGGGAACACTTATGGTTTGCATGGTTGTTTATGTAAGTGAGGATATTTTAATTAAAACAAAAAATGAAAACGGAAAATTGATTGTCCTTTATCAAAACCATCTACCTTGCTCTTTGGGACATGAAAATCTGCCTTTTACTGACAAACACTCTTGCCTGGAGTGACCTGATACTTCTGTTTCCATCTCGAACAGTTACTGTTGAGTGACTATTAATGTTCTGTACTACTGCTGCAGACTATTAAATTGTTCCCAGGTTGTGCTGGAAAATGTGGTCTGTGGTTTTCTTTTGGAACCATAGCTGAAAGACTTTCATTAGGTTATTAAATAAACAAACTTGTGTGGTTATCTTTTAATATTTTCTATAATTGCCTGTTGTGTAACTGCACAATTAGATCTGTTTACCCTAAGCTTTATAACCACTTGCATGTCTTTAGAATATAAATCTTGTGTAGAAATATATATCATTTTCAGGTATTCATTTTTTGCTATTATATCCAGTGTACTTTATTCATGACTTGTCTTTTAACTTTAAGGACTGTGTAAAATTATATATATTTATTATTTAGTAGTGACCAGTAGGTGGCAGTGATGAGAAGCTGTGAATACTACAATGTTAATGACAAGCAATTAAAAAGTAATTTTTTAACATTTGATAGAGGGAAAGTTGCAGATCTGTAGTATGCAAAAATTGTAAGTCATTACATTACATTGGAAAGGGGCTTACCGAAACTCACTGGCTAATAGAGAAAGCTTTAAGCAGGAAATATTAGATCCATACTTTGTCTACTATACTATATACACAATTCACAGTGGCTATCATAAGAGTCTTGAAAATGATTAAAATACAAGCTATGGAAAATCCAATGTTATCCAGATTTTCTTTGACGTGGAAATGCTTTGTGGATTTCTCTGAACTTCACTGTTATCTCCCAGTTGAATTTCTAAGTTGGAAAACATTTTAAGTATAAATTCTCATCCAAGAAGCACAGCAGAATTGGGATTATTTTTACTAGGCGGTTCAAAACATTATTGCTGCATTTATGGCTGCCTTTATCATTTTTTTAAAATGATGTCAGATGTGGGAAATGGCCGTTTTTTTTGCTCAAATGGTGAAAATTTTTTAATATTTTAATTGCCTCTGTGTCATCATGTACATAATAACAAAACAACTGTGTCAAGCCTGCTTGTAAATGAAAAGGGTTAACTTTATCACAAATGATTTACTCCATTAAATAAATGGCAGTGCCAAATCACATTCTGATGAAACTCTGATTTTCTCTATCGGTTTGAGCCATATTAGTTGTTTGTAATAGTCCTTTTATCATCCTGATGGTATTCAGCTGTGGGGTAAAACTCTTTGATTGCCATCCCACCACATCCCACCATCCATACACACACACAATTTTGTATGTGCAAATTCACCTATTTATTACTTTTCACATTCCCATCTTCTAAGACTCATAAATGGCGTAACTCGTGGCCACGATACGGCCATTGACGCTCGGCGCGACACTAATGTGGATCAGATGACACCTTCTCCACCGCGCATAACATAACCCTCGCCCTGTTTTTTAGGAGCTGACACTATCAAGAAATACTGGAGTCGCTACTATCAGGGATCCCAGGGAGTTATCTTTGTCCTGGACAGCGCCTCCTCGGAGGAGGACCTGGAGGTAGCCCGGGCGGAGCTTCACTCAGCCCTGCAGCACCCCCAGCTCTGCACGCTTCCCTTCCTAATACTGGCCAACCACCAGGACAAGCCCGCCGCACGCTCCGTGCAGGAGGTAACTTTCCACACCAAATATAGAGCTGGGGCGCTCTCGCGGCTGGCCTCTGCACACGTGTGCTCTCCGTACTGGATTTATGGGAGAGGTTGGGAATGGTCTTTGTCAGTCGCAACGCCGGCTCGCCACTCTCTTACGGGCACGGCCTCGTGCCCACCACCCTCCGTCCGCCCCATGCCATCCCCCAGCCCAGAGTGTCACACAGCAGGGGAGAGTGGAAATCAACATGGTGCTATGCTGCTTTCAGAAAAATCGCCTTTTTCCTACACGGTGTCAAGACTCGGCGAACAAAAGCATATTACTTGAGAGCGAGAGAGAGAGAGAGGGTGGAATGCGAGCGTGTCCCTGTATTAAGGGGGCGTGGGAGAGCTGCCAGACGCTCTTATGGTGAGATGTCTGGACTCACGAGCGCTCCGCTCCCCAGTGTCTGTAAAATGCTGTAAATAGGCTTTAAACTGATCTGTTTTGAGCTCCTCGGAGAGCAACTAAACAGGCAAGGAGTTGATGACATTTTGTAAAGCGACTGTTTCCTTAAAGCTCAGATCACACACCTGTGCTCACATGCAGCCTAAATACAAAGCATGTGTGATCTAAGTTTTCCAGTAACTCCATAGGGTTGCTAAGAACCTTAAGGATTGATCCTAAGCTTTTCTGTAGCGCACTGAGAAAAAAGAAACAGTCACTGGGTTCATCTGAGTTCAGCTGGGGGGTGATGGGAGGTGGCTCGCTTAAGTCACATTTTACGGCGTAAGGGGGAAACATTATTTTATGTTCAACATGGCTGTGAGTTAAATGCGAACCATTTCTGCGCATGCTTCATGGGGATATTGGTGTCATCCAGTTTTCAGTTTATGGCCAACAAACTGAAATGGGCACCACTGCATGACCATGCTTGGTTTTTCCTTTTTAGATACTTCGTTGTTTTTTTAATTTTTCTTTTTGCATGTTTCTTTTTCTACAGCCTTAATTTAATCTATTGGTTATACTGAACTAAATGATTATTTCACAACTCGAAGTTTGAGGCATTTAAAATTTAGAATAATGAAAAAAAAATCCCAGCCTAAATGTTAAATGATTACAGGCCAAAATGAATTAATGAACATCTCCTAGCGGTGCTGTGCAATTGCAGCGTCTATGAAAAGGCCGGGCTTCGATTTCAAACACCCCAGTTCCAATGAATTGAGGTTTAGATATAGTTGTTCTCTGGGTAGCTTTTTAAACATCTAGTTCTTTGTTAATTGCTACTTTAAAAGCCAGATCTCATTAATTAATTTCCAGATGCCAGCCATTTGAAATGCAAGCAAATTGGTTCTTGTGTTGGTGACAAACCTATTCATATAACTGTGTGGGCAAATTTTACAGGAAGCCTGAATTTATCTAATTCTGTTTTATCCAGTTTTAATTTTTGAGCATCTCTGACATGAGTAATTCTTGAGTCTAGCAAAAATGGAATATGTATTATTCCCACAACATCTGGTTGATAATGAAACATTATCTGGTGTTACGAGATGTGGTGGTAGCAGCCTTCATGCCGTGGTTGAGAAAAAGCATTAGAATTAAATATATAAATTAAAAAGTATTATTCATTAAACAAGTTTTCAGTCAATGTAAAAAGTAGCCTGGATTTTAATATTCACTACTGGGAGATGAATTAATATGGGACTGAAGCTAAACTAGGAGATGTCCAGATTTTCCACATGATCCTCCCATTTGACAAAATACAGAATGTTGTGTTATAGCAAATTTTAACCCATTTTCAATCTTTAAATATACTTGAACTTGCAAAATGGTAATAGAATCCTGTTAAAAATGATGCGTTAAATGATTTTGCTTTTTGACAAGTTAGGGGTTTAGGTTTTTCTGTGATCATTTCAGTTTAGTATTTTCTGAAAAATAAAGTCCACACATTACACACATTAGTTGATACTCAAGCCTAGGTTACGGACTACATCGAAAATTGAAATGAAAGCATTTAATTGGTAGTGTGGAGTTACCATTGGTAGCTTTTAATGGGTTTTTGTGTACACTGTGATGTTATGTGTTTTTAGCATAAATTTTAACAATGAGGGAAGCACTAAAATTCTTTTGATAGAAACATTTGGTCCAACAGTATTAGATGTTTGAGAGACCTTTGTGTATATTAATATTCATGAAAGAAATCACAAAGTAACATTTATTTGAATTGTGCAACTGATGTACTTACAAAATGACATTTTCTAATACTGAAGAATGGAAATCAAATTCCTGTAACAAAAATGTACATGGATCTTGAATCTGATATGTCATTCCTCATTTATTTGGTTATGTAGCCACCCTTCTCCATCACTAACACCAGATTGTCTTCTATAATTTTAGTGACAAGCACAACCTGAGGCTTTGAGAAACCTTTTGTGCAGCTTTTTGCAGTCGCTTCCAAAGCATTGCTATTGTTGTATTGTTTTCTCATTAGCGTACCTTCACTGTTTTAGAATAGCCACCAAGTTCTCGATGCAAAGTGTGAATCACAGAGCAACTCCATAATCCTTTTGTTTTTGAGCACTTTTTATTGTAGTGTTTTAAATCATATATTGTCTTTGCCTAAACATCAGCTTCATTAGTGGTAGTTTTCACTGTCAACCACACCTCTTTCCTGATTCAGTACTCGGATCTTTGCAAGCCCAAGCCAAGCACTTCTCTCAGTGGTTTCCTTTTTCACAAACATTATTTTATTTATTGGAGGTCTTGTGTTCTTTTCCAGAACATGGCAGCATGTGTCTCTATGTGGAGTGGGACATGTTTGAGTTGCACATCTCTGAATGTCTGTGAAATGGACCTGAGTGGATTTTTTTGATCTGTGGTTTGCCTGCAACAATATCACATCAGCTTAGCTTTCCAGAAGAGGCCTGTAAACATATAGCGAAACCTTCGCTGTGGTTTTTCATCCCCATTTTGACTGTGTAATCTGTGAAAATGATTAGCATATTAACTTGGCACACCAAAATATACTCTTTTAATGACTGCCATGTGGCACACACAGTTCAGGCAACCTTAATGAGTGTCACCTGTTTTAAATAGAAAACATAACTATAAATTGCTGGATTTTCCTTAATATGAGATTTGATGGGAATAAGGTGTTGCGTAATTAACTTGGCAGAAGTTAGCACGCACTGTAAATGTTTATTTTTTGTTAATCTATCTAAACCTTACTCTGGAGGTATTCTAGTTCTTTTCATGTATCGTTTAAAAATGTTGGGATTGAAAAAATAATGAAAATAAATGTAAAACATTCTGTGACCACAAAGCCACCAAATGTAAAACCTGGTCATTTAAATTAAATCAGTTACAGCAGCGCTTGTTTTACACTATTGGGCTTAAGTCATCATTGCTCAGATGTTTCAAGCATTGGGTTTATGTCAGAGGAATAGCCAATGAATGAGTCCAATTCAGAAACGGTGAAGTGCATTTAGAGCATCACATGTTAACTTTTGAACTTTCAAGACTAAGGTAGTCACCTTTTGTTGTGTGTAGGTAATAAAAATACTTTCAGTGGAAAATTGAAGAATATGGACTTGTTTGACTCGTGATGCCTGATTCTCTGTTTCGGTGTGTGGAGTTGTGTTCCAGCTAATTTTTGAAGTGTGTGTTAACAAGGGTGTATTGCGCAACATGGGGGAAGATGCAGAGTGTTTGTTGGCTGGGAGGCAGGGAATCTCAGAATGACATACTGTGGGTTAAGAAGTAGCACATGAATGAAGGATCTAGAGATGACTTGCTTACATTGAGCTTAAGTGAATATTTGAACGCTCATCTCCTTATCAATCATTTCATGTTGTTAAACAAGTTCGAGCAGTGTAAGTTTTTACAGGTGTCTCTCAAAGAAACAACATGATATAGTTCATTCTTGCTTAGCACATTGTTAATGTCTGTTACTTTCTGTGTGAGGACTTCAGTATAAAAGATAAAAATGATTTTTTTCCAGTAAGTAATTGACAAACATCACGAATGATCTGTTTGTGCAGTTAACGATTTAGGGCCAAATTAGTCTGTGTCTTGTGGCACGGATGTTCTGACTTGTGGGCTCAGGTTAATTCATGTTCAGCATCAAATGTCCCATGAAAATATCCAAACATAGCCTCGCTACGAAGATAAATTCTCCATTTGTTTAAAATGGCCTTTGTCATGCCATTTTGTACTTTCAATCCCCGTCTGAGCTGCTTGGGAAAAAATATGGATTCGAGTATTATCCTTAGAAACGGGTTCCAGCTATATGTTGGAAAGGGCTTGGTGTATGTCAGAAAATTGGAATCTAAGTTAGTGAAGTCTGCTCCAGCTAAAATTGAGCCTCAAAAGGATACTAAAAATTCATAGGCATAAAAATGTTTGAACCGACTGTTCTAGCACATCTAAGTAACAATTCTGAAGAAAGAAAAATACTTCCAGAAAAATAAAACCATCGGTGCTTAGTTGAATTTCATCGGGCTACTTTGTCAGTACATATAAAAGAACTTTTTGGGTGTGTGATCTATGCTCTTGGGAATGAAATCCAGCATTTAAAAAAATTTATAATAAAAATGTTGCCTATTGACATTATATAACTGGTCATTGCACAGTCTTGCTGTAGCATGCATCAGTTTCGCAGAGGAAATACAACACACGTTAGCAAGAGAAGAGTTATGTCCATTTTATCTGGACATAATGATGGCCCTGGGCCTGAGTGATTTGGGGCAGGTTTGTCATGGGGACCTGCGTTGGATCATATATGAGAAGGTGAGATGTGTATTGAGGTCAGAAATCTCTAAATCGGGGCACTAAAAATGGACAGGAAGAGCTCCACACAGGGCAAATGCAAGCACTGTTGCCTCACACCTCTGGGACCTGGGTTCAAGTCTCCACCTGGTCACATGTGTGTGGAGTTTGCATGTTCTCCCCGTGTCGTCGTGGGGTTTCCTCTGGGTACTCTGGTTTCCCCCCACAGTCCAAAGACATGCTGAGGCTAATTGGAGTTGCTAAATTGCCCATAGGTGTGCATTTGTGTGAATGGTGTGTGAGTGTTCCCTGCAATGGGCTGGACCCCCGTCCAGGGATGTTCCCTGCCTCATGCCTATTGCTTCTGGGATAGGCTCCGGACCCCCACAACCCAGTAGGATTAGCGGTTTGGAATATATATATATATAAATGATTAGATAAGTAACCATATCAATAGTTGAATAAAGTTCTGCGATCTCTAAAATTGTGTTTCCACAATTTTGGTCGATAGTGCAGATTCCCTTTGAAAGAAACAGGACCCGTATAATCTCAAGGATCATATTATAGTACTTTTAGTACTCACTTTTCGCTTTTGCAGTATTTTACTGCATTGTAATGGTTATGGCTGTGTGGGTGTTTATGCTTTCCCAGGATTCCTTTGTTTTAGCATTGTCAGTTACTTTTTGACATTATTCTTTTGCTGTTCAGGCCCAAGGGAGTTTGAACAGAGCGCGGATGTGTATGTTGATACAATGTGTCAACAAGGCATCTTCTTCTGGAGGTTATCCTAACGGACATCCCTAACAGAATGTCATTTTGCTTTGTAATTAGATATCTTGTATGTTGCATAAAGTTCGGGAATTATTTTTTTGGTCTCCCTTGAGGAACAAAAGACATAAAATTTATTTTTTGGATTTTGAAAAACTGAATTGAAAGCCATAGCTTGACAATGTAACACTGGAGAACATCCTAAGTTGTTGACATTAGGTCAAAGATGACTGATGATGGAACACTAAAAGCTGTTCCAGAAACCTCCTCACATAAAGAAAAAGGAATCTGGATGAATGTAGAAGCTACTTTATTTTCTGAGGTTTTCCTAATGTTTTATTGTTCAGTTTCACTTTGTTGATGAATGCTATTATTATGCTAAATACAGCTAGTTAACTGTCCACGTGTCTGTCAGCATTCTGAAGATCTACTTTGAGACCTACTTTAAGAGACTTTTCAGTGTGGGTACACATGACTGGAATAGCCATTCATGTTGTGTAGCCACCTTTTTCATTTGTGTGTCATTTTTTTTTATAAAGCGTGGCACATTTCGAAACATTTTGCTTGGTTTTATGTTTTGAACTTAATTGAGGAGGTTTTTGGTCAGATTGCTCACATGTATTGTCGAAGTGGAATATGTCCAATAATTATTGGTAGAGCTAGGGGCATGATTTTAATTGACAGTACACACTGGCCCAGGATGATTTCTGGTGGAGCTGACAGTGAAGTGTACTGGATGCTCTCTGGACAGCATGGTGAAGGGCAGTGCCCTTCATGGAATTTGGGTATAGCCATGGTGGAGGTCATGTGCACTAAGGTGGTTACGGATGGGCTGTGTGTTTCCTGTTATCCTGAGGGGGTTGAAGGCTGAGGACGGAGCACCGGCCAGCAGAAAGCTGGTGCAGGGTTACAGACTGTAGAATAAAGGCTGAAAGAGGAAGATTCAGCCAGTTAGAGTAACAAGGGTTACACATGTACCCACAAATACGGGGTAAGGAGAGGCTGTAATGTAAAAGTTTCTCATTAAATTGAGCAAATGTCTTTGTTAAGGATTTCCAGTTGTTCAAATATGTGGCCAGTAACAGTTCTGGAATAATATCATTATGTTAAATACAAATGGTTAATTGTAAATTTGTTTAATTTACATTGTCGTATCAAATACCAGTGTCTTTGCGCTATTCATTTTCTGTTAAATACAGGTGTGAATGTGTCTCAGGGGGTGTTGAGAAGTTCCCAGACGCCCTTTGTAGTCTAGTAGTTTGTGTTTGTGTGTACTGGTTTTATTACAGCAAATCCAGGATTTTAAGGAAGAATCTACTTTATTTTTGATCTCTAGATGAGGTACTCGACTAGCCTCTTTGCTCCAGGCAAAAGAACACATATTAAAAACCTACCAAGAAAACCACATCAAAGCTGAATGCTTCGAGTCCACCACTTGCTGCATGAGGATTTTGGGTCCTGCAAATTGAACAGTTTTCTCAGGTGAAGAATATGAACTTATAACACTAAAGAAAACAGAAACAGAGATCGAGGTGTGTGTGTGTGCCTGCCTGTCTGTGAGTTTCTCTGTGTGTTTGTCAGGGAGGTGTTTGGCATCTGAGTATTAAAATTAATCTGTGCATCTGCACTGTGCCATGATGAAATCAGTATTGGCTGCAGACTCTGTGGTTTAACCCTTGCTGTCTGATTTGCAACACTATAATTAGTTGGCTTGCAAATGGTCCTTGGTGAGCAGTAAATATGTTGCTGTGGAGAACAAGACATCCCCACGCAGTTGTTTTCCTTTTTTTAGGTATCATAAAGTGTTTCTAAAATGCATCTTTGTTTTTCAAAATCATATCATTTGGTGTTTATCTGGAAAACCGTTTCACTCATTCAGTTCTCATATCATTGTACCTGAAGTAGAAATTATTTGACAGCAGGAAGTATATTTTCTGAAATGTTCTTGTCTTTCTGGTGGTAATTTCACAATCAAATTGTCTTAATTATGGCTTTTTATGTAAGCTGATATTGCAAGTGAATTGGAACAATGTAATCCAAAATTGAAAATATACTTCTTGGGTGTTCAGTCCCTGCCCTTGAGAAACAAGATGACAGTGTGTGATCTAGCTAAATGGCTTAGTTATATGTGAATTAAAGCAATGAACTCATTATGTTCTTATATAAACTGCAATATTGATGTAATTGAAACTCACGGAATCTTATGTATTGAGGTGGCAAGACTCTGTGAGATCATCTCACATATATATAAAAACCAAGATTTAACAAAATTAGGGTGAAAGTTGTGACAACTGTGACTCCTGATACCATCTGAGGCCTGCTCTGAGGGAAGTTCCCCAAGTAGGTATTATAAGTAATGTGGTGTAGTAAAAGTGGTTGGGGCTATTGCACTCTTCAGAATTTGCTTGGCTTACCTGTCTCTGCCTTTTCAGTGGTTCAACTTTTTATTTGTCTTTACTGTTAATAAATGTCATTTTAGCGGCAATCATGGAAGTCATCACACGGGCTTGTGAATAGACTTATTGGACAGGTTCAGGCAGTGCTGGAACCTGTAGAGACACTGAAATAACACTAGAGCAATACCTGCTGCTGAGATATGAAACAGTGCTCTTGTGTGAAGGGTAAAGCATTTAAGATTGCAATCTTTAGTGAAGGAACCGCTCATGACCTTACAGCATAAGTCATGAATTAACTTTACTGGAAACTTCATTTGTCTACTGCTATTCTTATACACACACCTTGGAAGATGTTGTATAGCTTAAAATGTTTGCAAAGGTGTGTGTGTGTGTGTGTGTGTGTGCGCATGCGCATCTCTGTGTAGATCTTGAGTCACTTCCAGGATCCAAAGCCGTATAAGTCATTACAGCTGTCCTTGGAGGTGCAACCTCTTAACAAATGGTGAGTCATCTTGAATGGGTTCAGCCAATGCTTTCTGGCTCCCATAGTATATAGGAATGTGGACCACTCAGCAAAAATACTCAAACACTAAAATGATCTCCCCATTCTGCTGCTCTTTTACATTCCTTTGCTTATGCAGAAGAGCTGTAGATTAGCAGTCTTCAGCAAGACATTGATTCAGCCTTAAATATAACTTGGAAAGCTCTTGATGCTCATCATAAAATGGGATATGGTCAGAAGTAGGTTCCAGGTTCAGAAAGACTTACTGTGCCTGTCATTGATCAGGTTCCTTGCAAAGCGAACAACATCTGTGATGTAATATTATGAAGTTAAACATTCTATGTTAACAAAAGGAATATGTGCCATTCTGTACATGAGGATGGTTATACCAGCTAATTCATTCATCAGTCTGACCATTGAGCATGCATGCTTTTTACTTAGTTTCAGTGTGATGGCCAGATAATGCTGCCACTCAATAATCTCCTCCTCTTAGTATTTTGTCCCCATTATGCAGTTTGAGAAACATCTCTGTGTGCTGGATGTGTCTTTTGATCACTGATCTTTGACCTTTTTTCTTTTTTCTTATTTAAATCTCCTATTTGACCTGGGCCAGCTCTCTGTTGGGGGGGGGGGGATCCCCTCGCATTCCACTTGAGTAGATAGGGGTGTAATGAGCTGTGATGTCGGGGTGTGGGTGACCAGACGGGCTGGGAAGTGGTGGCGGGAGGGAGGCTTAGAGGAAGTGATGCGTCCCCTGCAAAGGGCCAGTCGGACGTGTAGCTGTGAAAGGGGCTTGTTTCTGCACATGCCTGATTTACTCCTCTGTCAGCTTCAGCCACCACCCTGCCAGTAACTTTCCGTGCCAGAGTTCACTACCTGTCGCTGTGATGCTTGCTTGTTTTCTCAAGCGTCTGGACGTGCTGTGCTGTCTGCCTACTGGATTCTCGCACTTACTGTCTGAATTTTTTTCCTTTTCTTTCCAAGCTAAAAAAAAAAATGTGCCGTGATAACTTTGCTTTATACCTCAAAAAAACCTTCCCGGCTAGTAAAAAACTGACTTCGGAATATGCTTTGAAATAGGTGTGAGCCCTTGGAATGTTCTAAGTTCTAGCCGTTTTGCTGCTCTGTGCAGTTACTGTACCGTGTCATTTTCTGATAACACTCACTCAACACTGATTTTTATGAGTGAATTGTCTAGTACTTTCTCCTGAGAGGTTGGCATAGCTTTTTAATGCAGGCAAAGGTGGTAGCTTTTAAAATTCACTTATCAGACCTAAGTGTTCTCTTAAAAGTAATCATGGCACACTGTGTTCAGCTGATAAGGCAAACACACACACACACACACACACACACACACACACACACACACACACACCATGCAATAAATCCTTCATGAATCAGACAAAATATTGTTTAATTCAGTTATTTTGCAAGTGTAACCATTTTGGCTCTAAAGCTTGTACTGGTTAAAAAGGCAATGGAAGTAGAGTTAAATGGAACAAACCAAAGAAATCTATGGATTCAGTCATAAATGTGTACATTTATAAACCTCATTGTCTTCAAAAACAGAAGCTACATTTTTAACAAATACTTGGAATTTAATGAAAATCATCTGATATGCATTGTCTCCTTATTTACTGTGGTAGGGAATTGCACCAAACACCCTTTTCATCTTGGTTTTATAATGAAATAAACAAGCACTTATAGATCATGGATTCTATTTTTGAAGTTTACCGTTTCAGGGTTGCTCTTATCCAACCCAATATTTGCTTTTTATTAGCATAAAATGAGTTGGGGGTTAAAAACACAAACAATTCATGTAGATCGAGGTGCTTCTAAACAAGTGTAACTCCTGGCTTAATGTGATTTGGGTCAAGTTTAAAAACAGTGAGAGCTCCTGGTCTCATTATTTTGGCTACCGGTTTGCATATGTAAGTAGCACATAAAGTCTCCTGAATATCATTTAATGATGGAATTCCCCTTTTAAGTTAATACCAGAAATCAGTTATGATTTTCTGGAAGTCTTTGAATATGTTTTGACCGCCGATCACACAACACTTTTCCTTTTAAGATGTTTGTCCTGCTTGATCTTGCTTTGTTTACGTCCATCCAAAGATAAATATGTCTGTGATAGCACTATACTCAGAAATGAGCCAGGTGTGACAAAACTAATTGCTATGTTTCAATGTGTTTGGCCTCCTAAAATACTTGTTTTGACCTTTTCATTTTACTAGTTTCATTTTACTTATTTTACTAGACAATTACAGTACAGGTGTCTCATTGAAGTTGGGAATCATGTATGGATATTGTATAATTGTATGAAGCAATGTATAAATGCTGTAAATACTACAGTTATTGTTTTCTAGTTCAAATTGTATCTTTAAAATATTGCATAATGTATTTTGTAATATACAATTATCAGTAAAACCTAATATGAAAAGTAAACTAATTAATTACATTTTGAACATTACTCTGGTAGTTTATGTATCTTTTCTAAGTAAACTACTGCCTTTATTTGAGTAGTTTATATAGTTTGTCTAAGTAAAGATAAGAATGTTTCTCCACCAGTGTGATTTCTTTAAACCACGTTTTGCTTCTGATCCTCACTGACTCATCACTATAACCAGAAGGCATCTGTGTCTTTGCCAACCGTTTAACTTGTCTCCTAGTTTAGATTGTCTCCCCTAGTGACTCCTATTGATCATAAATGCCTTTTCTTTAACTCGTATAATGCAAACAATGTGAAATATGCAGGTAATTGATGTAATGGCAACGGATTGTGATTCATTTGGTGAAAACAAACTTGTGTTGCTATGATGTCGTTGTGGGACGGATTGCGTAGTCAGAGGAAAGCTATGTAAGCGGCAACGGAAATCACGCAGGAAGTGGAACAGGCACTTCAATACTACAAATATTGGACCATGTTGCAGTCGGGGGGGGGGGGGGGGGGTAGGGCAGGGGCATGAAAATCGAATTTGGGGGTGAAGGGTGGGCAACAGGGTTTTCACTGATCATTGTGGCTACCTGGCTCTTTCCTCAGGGTGGGGTCCCCCCCCTGTC
>JAABNY020000119.1:12245363-12267750 GCA_015164015.2 Brevimyrus niger | reverse complement strand
GGGAGGAGCGAAGGAGAGACGGAGGGAGGAGGGGGGGGGGGGGGGGGGGGGGGGCGGGGGGGGGGGCGGGCGGGGGGTGGGGGGGGGGGGGGGGGGGGGGGGGGGGGGGGGGGGGGGGTGAGGGCAGGGGCATGCATATCGATATTGGGTATGAAGGTAGGTCAACAGTGTTATCACTGATCATTGTGGCTACCTGGCTCTTTCCTCAGAGTGGTGTCCCCCCACTGTCATTAGCCTGCCCTCCACCTCCTCACTTCCAGTCTTTTGTGTGAGGACAACACCATTAATTTTCCCACCTCAAACATACAGATCACAAGCTTCTTAGTACTGAGTCTTTTCATATTTGTTTCTGGCCTTATGTAATTAAGGACTAATTGGTTTTTGATTTAAAAGGACCCCCATTCCCTTTGTAAAATGTTAGCCTTGCTTGAAGAATGTACATTTCTGCCCCACTTCATGTTTAAGATGGCCAACTTCCTGCTTTTTCTGGGTGTTCCATGACTGTACAATCCAGAACATTCTCCACATTACTAGAGTACCGAAAGCAGGTTTATTGCCTGACAAAGTGAAACTGTGACGGTCAGCTCCTGTTGGAGCATGTGGTAAACGGCGTTCCCCATATGGCCGACAGGTGTCCGCGTGCACGCCATAAATCACCTGGCTGGCTTTGTGCTTCCCACTCTGTGACAATAGTTTTCACGCATCTTGGGACTTAAGAGGCCTTGGGGATGGTGTTGTAGTGTTTCTTTAGAAGTGATGGTTGAGATTTGTGGACCACACAGTGGAACTCAGCAGTATGAAAATCAGAGAGAGTTTAATGTCTGCTTAAATCTGGTTTCCAGTGTGAAGTTTTAATTTCCCAGACAACTATCAGAATTTGCTAAGCGATACTTTAGGCTGTTCAATGGAAGCCTTTAGTTTTTATTTGTGACATAAAACTGGTTGCATGATGAAGCTGCATTTTGGTTTGTTTATACTTTTCTGTTGTATTTTGGATATGTAACTGCATACTAACTGAATAATAGACATTATGATGACAATGGCCAAGACACTGGAATGCTGAAGTATATGACCTAAATTTGGAATGTTGATGTAAAGTTGCAGGAATCAGTATGAGTTGATTATTCGAAGTGAGTCTTCAACATGAATGGAGTTGTAAACTCTGTAAATTATCCAGTTGATGTCTCTGGGTTTGACAAAATTATGAGGAAACTCTTTAACTCAGTCCCTGCCTATATTTAATTACGTTTGATATGTTGTTCTATTAGCAATGGGTTTTACCAATTAAAAATTGTGATTTGCTATTATTATTTATTTTCATCCATTATGTTTTTAAAGTCTGTCGTCTTTGTAACTGAGCAATTTGTAATTGATAACATCTGTGTCTATATGATGAAAGTTATCCAGATGTGTATCGTTTGGGCAAGAAGGCGCATCCCTGGATCTTGTTCATATAAACACTTCTGTATCTACACTTAGTAACCAAAAAACCTAAGGATGTTAAATGGATTTCTTGAACAAAAGAAATGGATTCACTAACCTGCTGTGTGTTAATTAGGCTTTTTTATTTTGATTCTCCTCAATTTAATTTTGAAAGAATTTAAAAAATAATTTTCATTTCAGTTGGAAAGGTTTAGGAAGTAGTAGAAAGGTTATTTCATAGGGTAAAATAGGATAAGATGTCTAAGTTGCAGCTTTCCCAAATAGAGATAATGATTTTATATTATATTATATATTATTATATATATATATTATTATATATTATTGAGCATATATTATCAGTGTGTTAAATGCAGTGTCAGTCAGACAGTAACAAAACCTGAGATTTAAAATGACATATTTAACTATTTTGTAACTATCTGCTATACAGAGATTTTTAACTTGTTCTAGTATGCAAAAACTTTTCCATCCAAATATTGTTGTCCTTTTAACCCCACCACTTAATTAGATTATACAATTGGAATTCAGATGATAATTCGGATCTGATTTGTGGGTGGCATTTGGCCGTAAATTAAGAACATTCACCTGCCTGAGTACCCTGGGTCTTTTTTTCTTCATGTACTTCATTCTAACTTGATTTATGGGAGAAGCTGCAGGAAGCCACTGATCTTAGGACTTCTGAGAATCCCCCTGTTCCATGCATAGGATGTTCAATAGCTTTTTTTTGTAATTCCTTAAGTGGGATTTAAAAAAAATAATTGGAGGGTTGCCTTGAAAGCTCCAAGCATAAAAAAACAAACACCCCATTTTGAAGTCCTTAAAAATTACTATTAGGTTGCTGGAGATCATTTTCAGTTATATGGAAGTGTTCAGTTATTAATGAGCTGTAATATGCAAAGTAGTTTACAAAACAAGACATCCCCGTATGTTAAGTCTGCGAGAGTAATTTTTTTTATTTGTATCTTGTCCTTTGAGCAATTGGGTTGACATGGGTAGTCATCTGTACCAGACTGTAATACAGAATGTTTGCTTGTTATGTTTGTTTGCTTGTTTCGTTTGTTTCGTTTTGTGGTCTGGTTTTGCTATACTAGGTACTGATCTGCCATGTTTGTCAGTTAGCTTCAGTCCAAAACAGGTACTATTCAACACGACAGGCAGCCTGGGAACAACAAGTTCCTTTCTTATTTTGGGTAATTGGTGAGTGTCAGTCCCATAACAAGGCTTTGAAGGGACCTGCAGATGCACATGAAAGCTGGGGCCGTGGGTGGTGTCAAAGCCTTGTGGGTAATTAGAGTGTCCACTGACCCAGACACGTCAGGGCCTGGTCAGATTGACCGAATAAAGAACTCAGAAAGACAGATATGGGATTAGGCTGTGGTCCTGTGCTCGGATGAACATGGAAAGCATGAGCTCTGCCAAACCGTGATGGGATGTGACACGTATCTGATCTGTGAATGCTTAGGTTCCAGCTTCTAATGATCTCAGGCTGTCTAATAAGTACAGTCCTGAATCACTGTGCATTAGTAGTTTATCGGTTTGCTAGGTTCCAAGAATTGAATTTTGAAATTGGTTTAACTGTTTATTGAAATGCCTGTTGCCCTGTTATGTTCACTATTTTGAAAGCTCTTTTTTGTGAACAGTATTACTGAATTTGTATCCAAAGGTTCTAGGAAAACAATAAGGTTGACGTGTGTGTGCGTGTGTGTGTGCGTGTGTGTGCGCGTGTGTGTGTGCGTGTGTGTGTGCGCATACCTGTGTGTATGTATATGTATGTACTAGAGCTGGGCGATATGGCCTAAAAATATAATCTCAGATGTTTTTTCACTATGAATATGATTTTAGATTTTAATCGATTTTCCCTTCCACTACTTAAAATCAAACTACAGAAGACAAATAAAAAATAATTAGTCGCATTAGTTCCACTTTTGGCGCTCGCATGTAAAAATGTAAAAACTAAGTAATAAAATCAATTTTAATAAAAACACATCGTCATGACTGTAACTTCAAATTAATTGATAACACCGATTTATCGCCCACCTCTAGTATGTATGTATGTATGTATGTATATGTGTGTGTGTATGTATGTATATATATTATATATATATGTAAGTACTCAATATATATGGTACTCAAATGATAAACATACTTGTAAATTTATTTGTTAGCAAAGACTATTGAGTATATTAATATATTTTTAGTAAATATTAAGTGAGTAGTGTACAAATGTAAAAAAAAAATCTCAGTCTGTGCAAACACTTTTCACTCTTGTGAATGCGTTTGTATGTGCTTATATTATGTTAATATTACACTATGGGGACTTAATGTACCCTTCAATGTGATTTAAAAACCTGTTGTCTTGCCTTTGTGCGGAGCATTTTTCAGGTCTCCACAAAGATCTGTGAATACAGTCAAAACAAAAAATGTTTTGTTTGGTTACTTATAGTGAAGGTTAGGGCTGGGTAAGGGATGGGTTGAGCGATAAAACAATAACGATAATTATCGCAATATAATTTTGCCTCGATATGGATGTGCCAGATGTCGAATAAAAATTATTTATGGCCCACGGGATTGCCAGCAACACACTCTGCGACACAATGAAATGACTACCTGTCAGGACTGGCAATGGAGCACAAGCACAAACACAACCAGGAAAATGGGGCGGATTTATTGTACAATGACAGAATACAATAGGGCAGGTAGGAAGACAACAGACAAAACCTTAAAACAACATAGCAATTCACCGGGAGAGCAACAAAGTCCGAAGCAATCCATTCAATAAGGGTAATATACCGAAATCCGAAAGTAAAGTCCTCAGTAAAATTCAGTACATGCGAAATCCCCACAGTAATAATTTATAGAGAATTAGAGACCAATAGGAAGAATGCCAGGGTGTATTTTTTAAGTGATGGCTAAAATAATTTGTCAATCTTTTTTCCTAACAATGAGCCGTCTGGTTCCTGCTTTTTTAACTGAGGAATAAAAATCACCCTTTAAACTTGGAAGAAACAGTGATGCACCATTTATTGTGATAATTATCGACATTGACTGATATGAAACATTTTATCGCGATAACATTTTTGGGCATGTCACCCAGTTCTAGATAGGGGTTAAGATTGTCATGTTGAGATTAAGTTGGACTGGCTTGAGGGGCACTTCTCGAGTACCATTTAGTCAAGCTGCTCCCATAACAGCTCAGTACAGTTGAGATCCGGTGACTGAGCTGCTCCACTCCATTATACACTGAATACCAGCTGTTTTTTCTTAAGTTCTTGCATAGTTTGGAGCTGTGCTTGTCCTGTTGTAGGATGAATTTGGCTCCAATGAAGTGCTGTTCACAGGGCATGGCATGGCATTGCAAAATGGCATGATATCCTTGCTTTTTCAAGATCCCTTTCACCCTGTACAAATTTCCCACTTAGCCATCACCAAAGCAGCCCCAGACCATGACATGGCCTTCATCATGCTTGACGATTTCTTTGATATTCCATCTAAAAAACATCCATTTACAGCATAACCAATTTTACACAGGATTTCTGACCAATCTGATGTTATTTCAATGGACAAAATAACTAGCTTTTTTTTTTTCTTAAAACTGAGGAAGTTTCTAAGTAGCCTTTGAGTGTGTGTGTGTCTGTGTGCGTGTGTAATATACACACTTATACACCATATGGACAAAAGTATTGGGACACATGGCCATTACGCCTACCAGAATTTTTCTGAGATCCCATTATAAAGCCATAGACATCAATATGGAGTTGGTCCCTCCTTTGCAGCTATAACAACTGCTACTTTTCCGGAAAGGCTTCAAATCAGATTTTGTAGTGTGTGGGAATTTTTACCCATTCATCCAGAAGAGCATTTGTGAAGGCCTAACTCTCAATCTTCATTCTAGTTCATCACAAAGGTGTTTGACGAGGTTGAGGTCAGGGCTTTGTGCGGGCCAGTCAATGTCTTCCACACCAAACTCTCTCAGTCACACTGGGGCACCATCATGCTGGAACTGAAAAGGCCCTTCCCCAATTGTTTCCAGTTAGAAGCATAGAGTTGTCCAAAATTTTTTGGTATCCTGACTCTTTAAGAGTTTCCTTCAGTGGAACTAAGGCGCATAGCCCAACCCCTGAAAAACAGCCCCACACTATTCCTCTTTTGCCAGACTTTACAGTCAGGCAGGTAACGTTCTCCTGGCATCCATGCCAGACTGAGAAGCGTGATTCATCACAACACAGAACACGTTGCTACTGCTCCAGAGACCAGGGTGATGTGCTTTTACAGCACTCCATCCTAAGTTTGGCATCGCGCTTGGTGATGTGAGGTTTGCATGCAGCTGCTCGGCCATGGAAGCCCATTCCATAAAGCTCCTGGTACACAATTTTTGTTCTGGGGCTCATGCCAGAGGAAGTTTGGAAACTCTGCAGTTTTTTTTTATGCATTATGCGCCTCAGCACTCGGCGACCCCATTCTGCTACTTTACATGGTCTACTTTTCATGGCTGAGTATCTGTTGTTCCTAAACACTTCCAACATGCGATAGTGCCACATACACTTAACTTTGAAATATCTTATTGAATTTTTTATTGGAATTTCTTGTCTTATTGACTTTTTGCAAAGGTAGCATCCTATGGCAATACCACACTTGAATTCACTGAGCTCTTCAGAACAACCCATTCTTTCACAAATGTTTATAAATCTGACTGCATGGCTAGGTACTTGATTTCCTATACCTGCCGTAATGGGTCTGAATGAAACACCAAAATGATTAAGGTGTGTCCCAATACTTTTGTCCCTACTGTCTATATGTATATGTATGCATATAGTCCTGCGACTAATATGTTCCTGAAAATCCTTGTGTTCTCAAATTGCTCACTAAAATACACATCCAATGGGGAAAAATAGGGTTTGGGGAATCCAACCCCAAAACTTAGTAATTTACTCCAAACAGAATGAATTTAAAAACAAAAGCAAGTGACTTCAATGGCCAATAACATAATTATATGCATCTAAAACAAGAAATAATAATAAAACATTCAAAAATTATATAATAAATATCTTCTATGGGTCTCACATGAATCCGCTTCAACTGAACGTGATGAATTTGCTAACTTTCCGAGCCGGGAATAGTAAGCCAGATCCACCATGCTACCGGACATCCAGACATGCACAAGGACAGCTGATTATAGTATGTGGAGGAGCACCGAAGGCAACATGACTACAGACAGTCTATGATAAGCAAATGTAAGTGAATTTAAAAAGGTTGCACTGTGTTCTTTTATAATAATGTGTCAAATATTTTTAGATTTTTGTAATCCAAGACTCTGACCTATGCAATGTATGGATATACAGAAAAGTTCCATTGTTTAGATTTGAGAACCGGTTTGACGAATCACTGAAAAGAACCGGTTCAGAAGAACGATTTTTTTTGTTCACAAATCGAACATCACTATCGTTCGCTTGGATAGTTGTTTTTGCGCCATAGGCAGCATCGTATTGCGTTGTAGTTCGCTTAGTGCTGTTTTCTCTGATTGAAAAGCACAGAAATACTAAGGTAAATCAGCACTGTATTGGACTTGGGTACTAACATATCAGTCGCGTTGGAACAGATTCACTGTGTGATATCACACAGTGTAGCGGGACTGACTGTATAAATTAATATATAATATGTGTATGTGTGTGTAGAATATGTATGTACACATATATGTATATAGAATATTCTGTGGTTTATTTAAATCTATGTTTTGTTTTCTGTCGCTATTACTTGAACTGGGGTGGCACTGGAGAAAAATTATTATTATTATTATTGTAAATGTTATTAACTTATTATTTAATTATTATTTTGGTAATGGTGTTTACATATCAAATGACAGAGTGGGACCTAAGCTTCCTGCTACCTTGCTGATCAGTGACCACCTGCCCTTCATCCTGGATCTTGTGGCGGAATCCCAGCCATCCTGCACCTGTTACGTGAGCAGCTGCCATGAGCTGAATACCGGAGGCAGATCAGGAGTTATCCCACCGCCGCACTCTAAACAAAGCCTTTCAAATAGTGAAGGAAATTAATAATGATACTTTATTCCCTATTTGTATCAGTACAAGTACATTAGAATTACTTTTCTTAAATATCTCATCATGCTCCCTTATGAGACTTGGCCATGGGGTCAGAGCTAGGGGGCAGCCATTTCTCCAGGCCCCCTGGAGCATTTTTTTCCAAGATAAGAGCCTTGCTCATGTGTCCACCAGTAACTCTACCAACCATGGGATTTATACTAGCGATCGACTGATTTGTACATTACTGGTAAATTTAAAGGTGGCGTATTTGCCTTTGGTTTAAGGTCTCCTGGAGGAGGAAGAACATTGCAGCTGAATTTGCCCCATGGGTGAGCTACAGGCAGCTCAGCATGCAGCTTTGCGTGAAACGCGATTCTGTGTGCTTTTTGAATTTAGAAATTGACTTGGCCTGTGTACAGTGAACAGGTTCTCACCCAAATCAAACTGTTAGCACTTGTAGACTGCAGTTCAGTTTTTTTTTCTTCCAGTCTCCCTGGGAGATGTCGTCTTGGAGTTGTTAGCTGGTTCATTTGGCACCGGTCTCCGTCTACCAGCTTACTTACGGTCAGACAGACATTTGGGTGTTGCTCCTCGTTTTCCAGATGTAAGATCTCCCTGACCCAGATTGTGGTTATTTTCTATTTAACGACTCCCATGACTGTGGAGGGCTAGAGCTGCCCTCCACTCTGCTCGTGAGAGGTATTTTTTTTCCCCCCCATCTCTTGCCGTTTGACCCCCGGATGTGGGGGAATCGAATCCTCGATATCCCAGATTAGCTGCTAATTTCATCGACCCTTAATTAGAGGCACTTGTGGTCTGTTCAAATCCATCCGCTAACTCTCTAGTACTTGGAATGAAGGAAGCAAGTGGATTAAGCCTAGTTTGTCTCAGACAAAAGAAATTGTGTTGTGGGCTTCAGTATGGTAAGCTATATACTGCAAGTATTCCAGTTTAATACATTTTTAATCCTTTCAGAGGAAATGAATGATTATCCAATCTAGGTACCTGGAATACCTTGCTACTGCAATCTGCAGCTCAGCTTTTCGGTTTTATATCAGGTGTACCAGAATATAATTTTAAACTTTGCCTTGTCTGGATATTATTCAGTGTTTCCATTCATTTGAAAGAACTTGTTAATGAAGTATCATTAAAGAAGTCATTTCTGTATATAAAGAGCACTGCTAGGTTTTTCATTCATGTTTTACTAAACTGCTCTTAGCAAAAATATGAAGTATTGGACATTACAGACTAATGTATCACGGATCTGTATGATACTTATAGGTAGTCAATGGATTTATTTTTTGTTGTTTTAATGATTCTGGTATCTTTAGGAAAGGGTTTTCTTAAAGAAAAAAAAACAATCAATGTATTGTTAAAATTACCTGGCAAGTACTGAGCCCTTGGTTGAAATGTCTATGTAGAGAAATAAACTGTCTGACTTTTGCAGACATGGCTGGAAGGCAGAAGGAATTACACTGTCATCCAAAGGATATGGAACTGCTGTGATTTCCTTTTGTCACATATTTGAAGTCAATCCAGGTGGAAAACCGTGTGATAGGTTAGAAAGGAAAAGGGAGGGGGGGTTGGGGGTTACCTGTATTCAAAAATCAAAACAAAACAAACAAATCTGCACTTCTTGGAGATTAATTCCTGGGGAATGTATATGTGTGTGTGCATGCTGGCGTTTGTGTGAGTGTGTGCGAGTGCGTGCTTGCATGCGCATGTGAGCAACAGGGAGTTTGTGCAGGTGTCTGCATTCTTTTGTGTGTGTGTGTGTGTGTGTGTGTGAGAGAGAGAGTTAATCAACTATAAGTTTTCACATCTTTTACATGACAAATTTGTGTCGTGGATATGTGTGTTGTGTGTGTCGTGTACATGCACGTGTGTGTGAGAGAGAGACAGAGAGAAACGTAAACAACTATAAGTTTGCATATCTTTTACATGACAGAAAATTTGCGAGTGTCTGTGTGTTGCAGGACTGAAAAAGCTAAATGATCAGAAGAAGGACACAGAGTACAATAGCTGTCCACTAAAGATCATTGGAAGAAATTTTTTCTGGAAACCCCATTTATTCAAACCAAAAATATGTTTAAATTGTGTCAAGGTTTGTGAATGAATTGTGTAACAGTCTTTGATCTGAAGAAAATTTCCATGAAATGCAAAATGAGTCACACTAACTATTTATCAAGTCCTTTTGGCTTTAGATTATAAAAGGTAGTCATTCTTAAAGACAAATATTTAACCATATTTTTATCTTATGTAAACTGGAATGTTTTAAATTAAGATTATATATAATTTCTTTTCTTATAGCAGATCGTTTTCAAAACTAAACGTGCTACAAAAAAATGCTAACTAAAAACATTATAGTTACAATTGGTTGGCTGTTGATGCCATTACTATGATGGATACACAGCAAGAAGAAGCTAGGGCACTCTCAGTAAAATGGCAACTCTTAATTTGCATAAAATCATTACTCAAATAACTCGCTGATGAATGAAATCCCTGTTCATACTTGACTTCTGTCATGAAAATTATTTAGAAATGTATTTCCTGAGTTGTGCAACCCAGGGTTATTCAGCATTTCCTATTACCCCATTACTTTTAATTAATTATACTTTATTTCTGGAGTGTTGGTTGGACCCCCTGCTGCTTGCGAATAAGTTTTACGATTAACATTTGAATTGTGCTTTGCCTCAACATAAATATAGTAAAGGGTTGTGTATGTCTTACCAGTTCAGAATGCTATGAGGTCACTTTGATTCAAAGGTATAGTTTGGATATTTATAAATGTATTTTCTTGTAAATTGTTCAAATGTAACTTTCTGCATGAAGATTATTTTCTTTTTTTGGAATTTAGTTTGTATCCGGAGAATAGCAATAGCTAGAAAATGCTGAATGGTGTAAATGGCCAACATGAATGAATTTGACACTTTTTGTCACGTTATTTAGATCTCAATTTGTAATTTTGAGGTCATTTATATAGAAAAACAAATAAAGTAACTTTTTTAGTTTTGCTAAACACATTTATACTGAGAGGTGTTAGTTTGTAAGGTTTCAATACTTAACTGGGATTGGGGTTTCCACCTAGACTTGTATATAAATATACTGGTTTCAGCTGAGCAGAGTTTGTACAGCTTGTGTAACTTGCAATTGAATCGAAAGAAAAATAAGTTGGAGTATTACACAGGTAACACAGACAAAATTCATCCTTGCTGGAAGGCCTTAGTTCTTCCTTAAACTAGTTTGACTATCCAAAAACTATGAAAATAACTGAGCAAGAATAAGAAGGGCTTCTCTAAACGATGTGAATTTCCACAAGCATTGCATAGCCAGATTTTCTGAAGTATACTGGATAACAATACTAATAGTGTTTACTGGTAGTTTTACTAGTAAGACCTTTATGGTGTTCTCACCAACAGATGGCCTATTTATCAACCAACTCTCTGACATTGATAAAAATAGACTTTCCAGATCAGAGGTTCAGACTTCGTTTTGAGACTTGCTGTCGGTTTTTGTAGCCAGGTTCAACAACTGCACAAAAAAATGGCCACATGCACAGTGATTAATTGTGCAGATCCTCACCATTTCAAAGTTGAGTGATACTTTTTATAACGAAGCAACATTTTCAACTAAATTGTGGGGAATTTGTGTAAATGTTTTTGTAGACTAGTCTTGGAAATCCATAATTTGTGCTGATTTTTGTTCTTGAAGACTGATTTCCACAGTTTAGTGGTGCTGTATGAGCTCTACAAACGGCTTGAGAGTCACACTATGTTTGGTGTCTTGAATTTCTGTTTGAATTTGCTCAGCTCTCCAGTTCAGGGCTCATGGGGGTGATGTGCTGGAAAGCTTTCTCCTCTGTCCACCTCTCCATTCCAAGTCACACTGTCTTTGTGCAGCCAAAACTCAAAAGCAGTTGCTTTGTAGTAAAAGTTTGGGAGAGGTAGACTGGAATAATTTGCCTATTCAGGCTTAATTACTTGTTGTGCACAGTGGACCTGCATTTCTGCGCAGCCCACTAAATAAACACGCAAATATGCTGCTGTCCCATTTTGGGACTCTTTTTGCGGGGCTGAGAGTAGCACAGTTAGGCCTGCAGGGGAAAGTGGAATGCAGATATTGATGTGATGCAGATTAGTTACTACAGATGCGAACAGAAACACAAATTAGCACTTTTTTGACACTTAAATATACTTGGAAGCAGGTGTGTGTGTGTGTGTGTGTGTGTGTGTGTTACAAACCTTTATGCTTAAAAATAATAAGAAATAAATAAAAATTATACATACGCACTTTTAGATATAACATTATATATTAAAGTAATATACTTATATAAAACTTATATAAAAGTTTTCTTGACTAAATAAGTAAAGTCCTATTTTAGGTGATTTGAGTCCTGTCATTCACATTGTAGTCGTCCCTGCCTGCCTGCCTGCCCTCTGGCCAGCCTTGAACCCGTGACAGTAGGGATGGACTGATCTCAGCCACCCTCTTAGGCCATTCAGCCAGGCGGCGGCCCAGGACAGTTTAGTCACACCTCTTAAACATGACATTAGGACTGGTGGATAGATTGGAGCTGGAAAAAAAAGGGGCAAAGACGTTTTTGGTCCTACGCCTTAAACTGAATTTCCTGAGGTCAGTTGATGGCTGTTCATTATGACGATTATGCCGCAACCTGCATCTATAACATGGCAGTGTGCCTTGTGGAAAGAACCAGAGAATCACTCAGCATCAGACTTCAAGTCCATCCATCCATCTATTTTCTGAAACTGTTTATGCTGTTCAGGATTGTGGGGGGTCCGGAGCCTATGGTAGGGAACAATCCAGGGTGGGGCAACCCATTGCAGTTGTGCCTACACACACCACTCACTCACACACCACTCACTCACACACCATTCACTCACACACCACACACTCACACACCACACACAGTATTCTCTCGCACACCACACACTCACACAGTATTCTCTCGCACACCATTCACTCACACACCACACACTCACACACCGTTCACTCGCACACCATTGTCAGCATGTTGACCTGAACCCAGGTCCCACAGGTGTGAGGCAACAGTGCCAGCCACTTCAAAACCATTTTTTTTTTTTAATTTGATGTTTCCAGCTAATTGACAGGTTTATAGCTTTGGACACAATGGCAGCCAAAGAAACATGCTTGGGCTGGTATATGCCTTCATATCTGCACCATATTTGCATATACGGTGTTCTGTTATGTTTTCATATTATTAGTAGTATTTTAAATTTTTATTATTATCATTATTATTATTGTTATTGTTTGTTTGACCATTAAGTGCTTTTGTGAGTTCTGAAATCTTGCTTTTGTGTTCTCATCTGTGCTCTATCAGGTCCCCACCCACACCCCCTCCCCTTTCCCCCCTAACTGCCTGCATACAGTCCAAACAACAGGTCTGTTTGTTCCACAGGGGGCCCATCTCACTCAGCCGACACTGGCCACATCTGCCTTGTCGTGTGCCAAGGCCAGGGCCTCCTTACTGCCAGGCGTACGTGGGCCAGGAGCCTGATCAGCAGAAAGCTCCCCATGGCTGCCAGACACTTACTTCGTTCTCGCATCTCTTCTTATTGCACAAGCTGCGAAAAGCGATATCTTGCTCCTCATGTTGTGGCGAATGCAAAGCGGCAACTCTAGGGGATGGCTAAATAGATGCCGTTTATCAAATTTATTTATGACTGTATAAATTCTTGTCTATCTGTATTACGTAACATGCAGTAAATTACTGCCCTTTTCAGTTTTTCTTTAATGTTTTATGATCCTGTTGTCAAACATCAAACTTTTTCAATTGATTATTTTTTATCATATTTTTCACATTTATTTACAAAATCTGGGAAAAGCCAGACATATGTTGGCTGAAGAGAAAGGTGCAGGCATAGAATTATTATAATTTTCTTTTTACTGGGATGAATTATGCTGTTGTTAAAATCTGTGTCTAAAAGGACTTTCTGTGAACAAAAGGTAAGCAATATGAGGAGGGACACAAATTAAAGCAGTGAAAATGCTTCCCTGTGACCTGAGGCGAATGGTCAAATTTTTATTCTTTCTCTTACAGTCATGACAATATATATTCCATCTGTACCTCTGAGATGCAGCTTCCCAAAGGGATTCAGTTTCAGCTTATGCCTCTTTAATTTCTGATAATGAAAAAATTATCGAAAAAGCCTGAGCCCTTTGTTGCAACCCGCCTTCGTTTAGAATACCTCCAGTGATTGCCGGCTGCCTCATGTTACCAGCTCCATCAGAATATGAGATTATATACACCGTCAATGCACATTCTTTAACATAGCTCACACTGAATTATTTGGCAGTCTATATCTGACTACCTTGAAGCTTACTTGCTTAAAACATGCTGACACATTAACACCACTGTTATTATATAATTAAAAAATACATATTTTTACCCATGTAAAATATTTTTAAAGCAATTGGATAAATCCTGTTTTGCTTAAGCCTGTGTTTCCGGAGTTGTCATTGAAATGTTTAGCATCATTGCCGACCACATATTGAAATTGTTTAACCATCACGGTCACAGGCATTTAGCAGGAGTCCACATTTAATTTTAAATTGTCCGTATGGAAAGCTACATTTTTAGTCCGTTAGTCTTTAGTGTATTTGAGGTTCGGTGAGAATGCAGGTATATATTTGGAGTGTTTGTGTAAGAGAAGAGGTTGCTCATTGGCGCTCAACCGTCTGCAAGCTGTGCGCTGTATAGCTCATTGGCTCTTGTTATCCATGAGCTGAAATGTCTGTAAATGCTGCATACATCTGAGCTGATCATGGAGAAGTCAAAATGGCAAAGTCATAGGGTGGCAGAGTGTTATTCAGACCCGTGATAAAGTTTAAGTGCAGTTAAGCTCTAAAGTCAGAGTCGCCTGTATGCTGAGTGGCGCTCGGGCAGACCTCCTTTCCGTTTTTTATAAATTCAACAGGAGGTATTCTTTTCAGACGCGTAGACCTTATAAGAAAGGATGTGAGCCACTCTGTCTGGTACATTGCCTCTGAATGAGGGCTCTGGGAGGTCGCACACACACAGAGGGTGCACATTAGTTCCAGGACAAAATGGGTCCATAGGGTCAGTCACTCTAGCAGTCGGATGTCCTCCTTTTCTCAACTTTAATCCCATTCTTTCCAATTGAGTTCGGTGCTTCGATGTTAATAAAGTAAATTGATAATATAAGTTGGAACAAATTAAACGGTCATTTAAGCTCTCGACCTAAAGTTATACCAGTAAAGATTTTTCCTGAGCCACTGAATTTTAGTATATATTTGTCCAAATTTATTTTCCTGATATTTTGCAGTTTGACTCTTCTATAAATTATTTTTGCTTTCATGGTTTGTAACATTTTAAGCTAATGCAATTTTCCGCATATATAACTTGTTTTAAGTTAGATATAAGAAACTTGGATTCTTAATGAGTACATTCCAAGATGTAGATGTGACGTTTTTTTTTTTTTTTGGTCATGGATGACATTTTTCTGCCATACTGGGATTCAAGCTGCCCTGTGTATTTATTAAGCGCCCCCTAGAGACGTGTTGAACATTTGCAGGTTTCTATCTGGACCGCTCATCAAATCAGTGACAACTTTTGTAGCATGAGAAATTTCCATCGACTGGCAGAATTGTTTACTGGAGGACCAAACATTTCCCCCTGATGCTACATTGAGGAGCGCATTCAGCCCAATGCAGTAAAGCATCTTTGAGGATGCCTAATATTTGTGTGAAAAATTTAGATATAAAAATAAATGGTCCCATTTAAGCAGTATAAACAAATATTACACATCACTATCTTGGATATGGGGCTCCCTCTTCATTGATGCTTGTAGCACAGTAGAGGAATGCTTCATCTATGCTTCCCTCCCTAAAATAACTTGCTTAATTTTAATGAGCACTCTGGCATAAATCTCACTGACCCAGACGTTCCCCGCTTCCACGACTACCAGAAAACACTCTCCCACATCCATATTTACCTGACCTCCTAATTTATCTTTATGTGTTGTCAGCAGGTGGCTTTTCCTCTGGCAGTGTTAGACCAAGACAGAGCGTCGCCCTTTCGCTAACCCCTACAGTTCCTGTTCCCGTCGGGGTAAACACTGAGAATGATTGGCCATTTGATCTATGCCCTGCTCCACTTTTAGCCGTTGACAGGCCCTGGCAATGTGGCTGTGTGGCAAATGGGACGTGTCCGGGCACGTCTGTCTACATGACGACATGGTCCTTTTTGTGACTGCAAGAAATTCAAGAAACAAAGTGCTCATCTTCCAAGAACCAATCCAGGGACCAGTGGGGTGTGGAGAGGCTTTATTCTTAACTGCCATAGCTAAGGGAAGTTCCAGTTTTAGTGCAAGATGGGGATACAGTGTTACTTAACACAGATTATGTCATGCTTCAATTTACATGTGATGTAAAATATTTTTGCAATCATTAGATGAAGAGGAGTAATTGCTACTGAGGGTTTTACATCGTCGCTTGTAAGAGGAGTATCTTTAATTTTAGCAGAGTGAAAACGCACCTTGTCAGGGGGCTGTACTTTTTAACCTTGTCCCTTCTACACCTGATTCTTTTATGCATTATTTGATCTTCATAAATCCTTTTAAAAAATATCAAACATCGCCAAAACATTGTACTTGCAGACTACGAACCATGTATTGTCAGTATGGAGATTAGTACAAATAATTATGTTTTGGGACGTTTTATTATACAAATGCTGTTAGATACAGCATCATTCTAAATGATCTGTTTGTAGTCCACAGATTATTCTTTGAAAAAATCCCTTGGGTCTTCACATTCTACTCCATGGATGGAGATCCAAAGCATTGGCAGCTGACATGTTTTGTAATACATGCCAGATTAGCATAACTGATGAAAGAATTGAGCTCATAAGGTCTCATAGGATTGATAAATAATGGATGGTATTTAGGTTTTGAAATCGGTCCTCCATGCACCTGTGGTTTTGATAACGTTTGCAGCTAAGGAAGCTATTAAAAAACATTTTTGGGTGGTCTTGAACGGGCTGGTTTATTTGTGGTTTTAAGGCATTAAAGATGGGAATACCAGCTTGGCAGTATCAGGCCTGTGACTGCAGCAAAGTAAGAACTGAAGACAAAGTTTTGATACAGACAATTGGAAAATATATTTTTACGGGTGAATTGAAAACAGTGTCCAGTCGTGGCGCAGTTGGACCTTTTTTGTCATTTATTTATTTCAGCTGAGCATGTAAAAGCTCTTCACAGGGAATTTTTTTTCCATAAATGAAATAATTCAGCCATTTTTGATGTGTTTCATGAGAGCTGGAAAACTTGCACTTGAGCGGATTTCCAGGACCAGGCTGGAGCGTTACTGTTACTTGTGAGAGAGAGAGAGCACAACAAAATGAATATGTTACATTCCCAGCATTTTGACAGCTTTGCTCTATATAATATATTAATAAATTTATATGCTTTTAAATATGGAATTTTATGGGTACTCTGCATCATTTGTTGTATCATCTGGTAATCATTTGTTTCTTCTTTTTTAAGAGTTTGTTTAAAATTGCTACCAAGGTATTTTTGGAGGCTGTAAACAGAAAATCAGATGCTGGAAAGCAGTAACAAAAGAGGCACAGAGGAAAGGAGATTGTCAGTTTGCCTGGCACTTAGACCAAGATGTCCTGCAGCTAATTTGATTCCCAAGTTTTCTGTTTCTTCTTTTGCCTTCTGAAAAATTTTCTGCCAATTTAAGACAACTTCAGTAGTCCATGCATCTAACAGCTGTAGCCATCTTAAAGTCTATGTGTTTGTATTATAGAGCTGAAACTTAGTTATCATTATCTGAAAAGACACCACGGAGAACTATTACCTGGGTGGTCATCAGGAGTGTTCTCTGTTCCATCAGGAGTTGATAAAAAAAAATAGATGGTTGCATGTACTTGCAGTTGTTCACCTGCTCTGCTTCCATGATTGCCTTAACACCCTTGGTCTACACAGCTGATGTTTGTAATTAATAGGTCTGTCTTTTGGCAAACGCCTATTATGGGGATCAACACAATGAGTTGAGTATAGGAACCAGGCCTGGGGGTCTACACCTGAACATCACAGACAGCCTCTAGAAAACCATCTCCGTGTATCTCCAGGTATGTTAGGCCAGCTCCAACAAGACCTTAACCTATGAATGTACTGTGTATGCATAGACATGACTCAGAAATGCACACAGAAACTAGAATACTCAACTATTGATGCAAATTTGTCTGTGGTCACCCTTTTGACTGGCCAAACACACCTTTCTTTTGTCACACGTTCATTCAATACATTCCTAGTACAATACTTCTCACTTTGGGTTTGTGCAGGGATGGGGGGTTGTTAGGTGGGTGGGAGGGGTATCCACTCATAATTAATGCATCTCTATTTTCAATTGCCCATGCAGGTTAGGAGTCATTATTTGAAAATCCCCCACCGCCCATGAGGGCACCCCTGTCTGAAGGTAGCATTTCAGAAAGATTAAGGACATAGGTGACATTGAGCAGGTATTCATGAATGGATGTGGTGGATGGATGTGCTCTATCAACCTTTGTATTCTTTCTGTGGTGCCAGTCAAATAGTTTTAGTTGTCACTACCAGCTTCCTGCCTGTAATCGATTTGGTTTATTTCTGCATTTGATTGACTTGCTGCAGCAGTAGCTCAAATGTTCTGAGCATCCCTGCTTCATGTGTATCAGTGGAGCTGTTATTCTTATCATTAAAAATGTGCCACCATGGTTCATGTAGTTCCTTGTAGCCCTTTGAAATTCACTTCAGCATTTCCTTTTATGATTTCTTGGATCAATACTAAAAGCATGAACAGATCTTAGCGTTTCAACAGCGGCTGAGCATGGTAAGAGATGTTTGGCCCGGAATCAGCCAAACAGTGTTGTGCAATTTATGGCCTCAGTGGTAAGCAGTTATTCTGCTAAGTTTTCAGACATTACTCCCTTAAGCACAATTCCTGTTTGGGCCAGATTTCTGGAGAATTAATTCACAATAAAACAGGCATTCATGTGGCTTGAAACAGACCTTTAATTAAACTTTTTTTTTTTTTTTTTAAAGAATCAGTGTGTTGACAACAATGATATTTAGCTATTGCATCCTACCTACATTTCATTATTTGTTTTTATTTGCAATACGTTTGCTGTGTGCTTGGGATGTGTACTATTTTTCTTCAAACTGGTGCTCTCATTGGTTCTTGCAAAACAGTAACTTGAGAACTCTTGTAGTATCCCTCATTGTCTTAGTTTACGAATATTGCAAAGCAGGTCAGGAAAAACCAAATAGACTGGGTTATATTGAGCAAGGTATGGAAAGTGATGTTATAATCGCTGTGTTACTTATTGATATCCAGCAACTGTATGTTAATATTATACACTTACGTAAGCTTGGTATTAAGCGGTCATTGCAAATGTGGCGTTTACAGAATGTTTCATGGTATTTTAAAGTGGAGCCCTTCTGTCGTAATACAAAGATGGTGTTTTATACACCACCTTAGCATTTAATAATTGCTGTAAATTGTCTTGGGAATGTGTGGAAGTTTGGAGAGAACAGCATTTTTGTTTTCTCATGACAAGCGTTTCAGGGATGTTTTATTATCCATGATTGCATTGAAACCACTGAACATTAATCTCGTTTCTCTCTCTCTCTCTTTCTCTCTCAATTGAAGAATGCGTAACATGGGGTGTAGGTGTTCCTGCAGGTGGATGCACACCTCTGAAAGAGGATGTGGTTTTAGGGGCAGCCTCTGGCAAGCTCTGCCTCTAGGTGGGGCCCGTCCTGGTGCTTCTCAGAGTATGAGGGGAGCTGGGAGTGTGTCTGCTGCACTTTCTTATGTGACTCATGGGGCAGTAAAAATAACAAATCATTATATTATATTCCATGATATTTCTACATGTCATTCTCACTGCAGAGCTACAACAACTGGGATTATCCCTGTTTATACTGTTTTTAAAGGAAATCTGGCCAATCAGCGAGTACTGATGCATGTTTATTGCCTTTTAACAGGACATACAAGGGGAATTTGTGTGAGAACTGGTCTTTTTTTTTTCCCCAATTACTGTCATGTGGGACTTAAATGGTAACAAGATTACCGTTTACCTAACAAACATGTTGGCTTCACTGATTTTTATTATAGTTAAAATTGATTTTTAAATAAGCTTATTTGTTTAATACAATAGTCTGTGAAGTAGAATGTTTAATGGCTTGCTAGTGGTTAGGCTACGTAATTTGTGGTGTGATGGGTAGACAATTATTCGTAAGAGATGGCAAAGCATTGTTCAATGTAATGTTAAAGAAAGTAGGTGATTAGGTGACTATACTGTATATGTACTATTCCTGCTAATTTTCCTTAGTGTTGTAATTGTAATTGGAGAAAATAATCCATGCTTCCTTAACACATTCAAAATGCATCTCTACCCAATGACACCTATGTGCCTAGCAAATTATTTTTCAGGTTGAGGCTTACACTAAACAACAACTCTCACTTTTTCTGTTTCTTTTATTATTCGATGATTGTGTTACGCATATATTTCAAGTCAAGTGGTCTTTGTCGTACCATCCATATTGAAGTATCCAGTCGTATGAGACAGCATTTGCCCGGAACCTGGAGATTCAGACAGCAAGTGACAAAAAGTAGGTATTAACAATTTTAAACTCAGGACAGTGCAAGTAAAGGGGGTTGGACTTAACACTATATACACACAGTGTCTGAGTGTGTAATCGAGAGACTCTGGAGTGTGTCAGCTTTAGGTTTGTGTTCTGACACCTTGACGTGACAATATGGAATAATGGTAATGTAACCTCTAGGCCTGTCTTGCCACATTGTTTAGTCAATCCCACATTGTTTAGTCAATTACGGCCACAGCTAAATCTTTCAAAACTGTGTAGCTTAGTGGTATAGATTGTTTCCTGTTTGTAGTTATATAAATTATCTTGAATGCATTTTTTTTATTAAAGACAACCCATTATATCTTGCCTGAAATTATATATACAAATAATTTATTCTAATATTTGTTTTTAAATTTACCTCCACAAAAAATTCTAGCATTACATTCAGTACATTTATGACTCCCCCTGCAATCAGGATAAGAGACTAGAAGGTGTCTGGATAGAAAATTAGTTGCTCGTCTTATACATTTAGGATGTTGATTACCTGTTATGGTATCTTAGCTAAGAAATACTTGTTCTTTTATATCTTATCTTTATAATTTTTGGCTTCGGTGCGACTAAAGTGCAGCTCTCTTGGAATCTCTTGGAACCAACACTGTTAGCATCTCCGAAATCATAATCTCCGCATGGAATATGCTTTACGGAATACGCAGTGCGGTCAGTCTGTACAAAAGATGAGGTGCAAAAGGCTATTAATGACAGATAGGCAGATGAAGGAAGGGAGCCGAGCAGCAACAGTGCGGTTTCTGGCTCCATTCTCAAACTGGTTTAATCTGCTTTAGGGGCACAGATGCATGTGGCCTAGTCAAAACAATGTGATGGCCCTCCAGTATAATGAGGTATCTTTGCTGAGGAAAGCAAGCAGACTCTAGGGGCCAGCAGATGAAAGGGATACAAATGCTAAGGTAGAAGAAAGGAAAGGGTAGGAAACTATAGATACCGTGACTAAGGATAAACTGAGTTAATACCACGAGAAAAGACATGCTGTAATAATTGAGTGTATTACTGCTCAAAATTCCATGGAGTAAAATAGGTCATTCTGAGGTTGTTTGTTTGTTTGTTACTTCATTTTAAACTTCTTAAAGATGAAGTAGATTAAGTGTTTGTAAAATATATTTGCTTAACTCTCGCTTCTGGGTTTAACAGTCTGTGTGATAATTGCCCACTTATGGGTTTCTGTTAGTACCAAGCTCTGGCTGAGTGCTTGTCTTCCACACATTCTCACGGGTTTCCTCTGCACAGGAGCATGTGTGGTTTAGGGAAATCGTTGTGTGTGCATATGTATTCCTACAGGGTGAAATAATTACTGTTTCAGTAAAGAATAATACGAACTGTGAATGGGATCAGAATAAATCCAGAATGTCAGTCTGTATGTTTTTTAAATACAGTTGCATTCCTCGAAAAGATAAATTTATTTACAGATATATGACACAGTCATGCTTTAAATTTTCCATAGCTTAATTTAATTTTTGCTTTTGTTTCTGTTGCTCGGTGTGTTTTTCATTCTTTATTGGTTATATTGGTCTTGGCCTATGGGCTATTTTATTCAGCTATTTTATGGTCTTGTTTTTCCTCATTACTTTTCAGCATTGTTGTCCATGACTGCTTGAAGTACAACGTTTTGGAAAACTAAATATTCTGTTAGGACTGACAAAATGTTTGGAGTTTGTAAACGTAGCCAATATGGACTTTCCATCACGTGTTTTCTTATAAAACATCTTGTAAATTCTAACATTTATGCTGGTATGTTACGGTAGCGGCTGCAAAGGGATGTTTGTGTTGCAGTTAGATTGGCCATCTCATTTTGACATCTAGCTAAATTATCTTTATTCAGTTTTCCTTGTTAAGACCCAAATTTAAATTGTGTCTTACACTGGTAGACAGTTTTATTGGTTCTATGCGTTGTCAATGCGATATTTTAGCAGCAGTGTTGTCCAGCATTTACTGTGTGTATTAATGACGAATTGGTGGATTATAATGCACTCATTATATGCTCTTCCCTATAAGTTTTCTGAAGGCGGGTGGGAGCCTAAATGTGGATGATGATGTCATAACGGTTATACTGACACTCTCTTTAATAAGTTTAGGGAATTTATATGAAGTAGCTGCATGTGCATGTTTGTACTTTTGCAGCAGGTGAAGGGATGAGCCCGCTGTCGGGGTAATATCCAGTGAAGGGATGAGCCCGCTGTCGGGGTAATATCCACTGAAGGG